>JARHVA010003787.1:1112500-1265000 GCA_037957365.1 Torreya grandis
ATATATATATATATAACCAATAGCATATTATAGTGTAATTAGAAAATATACAATAAAAATTCAATAATTTAAATGTTTGAAAGTAAAGAGAGCAAGCAAAGAATGCATGTGTGTCGATGAAACTATGTTTCCCTTTAGTGCTTAACTTTGGTGATGATGCTTCCTTATTGAAGCATTGGAGAGAGAGGTTCATATTTGAATTTTAGAGATTTGAATAGGTAATATGAGGGTGATCATGCCCCCAATCTACTACATAAGTGAGTTATTTCAAGTCCATTTAGAGTACTGAATCTCAATCACTTAATTCAAGTGTAAACTTAATATAACCAATATAACCAAGGTCAATTGGTGTAACCATCTGAAATTGGAAGTGGGAGTAGTGCCAAGGCTATTAAGGGTGTTGAATGTTGACTACACTACTCCATGGAGCCAACTACTAAAAACAGATATAGGCTCAATCGATGTGTCTTGGAAAGGTCAATGTATTAGTGTGTGGTGAGAAAGGAATGACCTCTGTTTATGCCCCTTAATCAAATATGTTGTAAATGATGTATAATCTAGAAATGTACATGACCTAGAAGACATTAAAATAATCAAATATTGGCCTACTCCAAGAGTGAGGAAGTTAGGTTCTGATCATTTAATAAAGAGTGATAACTTGTGTTCACAATTCATAAACATCAAAAAAAAAAAAAAAAAAAAATTGACAAAAAACCCGGTTGATCACATCTAGATCTAGTTAATATTACATACAAGATGCCTACATCCATATCAAACCCCTGTGTCAATGTAGCTATTAAGTTCTGACACAAATATTTTGAAGCCACAAAATGCAAAATTCCAGAATTAGAAGAATGTTTTAGTATTACGTACAAGGCACCTGTGTTCAATAATAATGCTGAGATTCCGTGCTGTGCTTTTTAATGGGAAATTTTTGGAGCGAAGCAAATGGATTGTTTTTTTTTTGACATTTAGAATCGGGCGAACTCGAGTGTTGTACTTGTCTTCTCCCGTGACCTCACTATATATTTGCTTGGGTGAAAACGGTGAAACGTGTTTACCCAGTTGCCTGCACAGCTGCGCATCTTATTGGCAACTGGAGTTTCCAGATTGAATTGTCCACTAGTTTCCCACATAAATACGATCGTTTGTATGTGAAGGACGTGATAAAGATCTCACTTTATCTGTGTCATTATCACCGTTTAAGAGATTCGTTGAATGCTTCCAATGTAATCGAAAATTGTACACTTTGATCTTTCAATTCCTTAATCTTGATTTCATTTTATCGATATGCCAAGCTGCCAACCAATACTGGACACGGGATTCTCGAAGGAAGTCAAGTATTAGAAATTATAAGTTTGGAAGGAACTTAGAAGTTGGAATTGATTTCTCAAGAGACTTTACATAGTGCAATCCCTTTAGCCAAAAATCGAGGTATTCAACGATTGTCTAATTGTATTTAAAATTTTGAGTAACAAGATATTTTGTTATATTTATTTCTTTTAAATTTTTATGTCAATCATTAGTTACATATTAGATTGAGCTTTTCATTCCATTTTTAATTGATACTTATCATTTAAATTTGGAAGATAAATATGATCATTGATTATTTTCAAATATATAAAATAAACCATTGTATAATTAGAAAATAAAAAACTCATAATATAACCAAAAAATTACATAACAATTAAAATAAAATAAAATTTTCAAATTATTTGCATAAGTTTTTTTTATAATAAAGATTAAGTGCAATATATTTATTAAATTGTATGGGAACATGCTTTTCTAATAAATAAATAAATCATTTTAAAATTATATAAATAATAAAAATCAAAACAGCTTGCATAAAAATAAACTAAATTTATTTTTAGCTTTTTTATGGCTTTATCATTCTAGAAATAGTTTAATTAAAAATAAAGTTGATTATTAAATAATCGTATGATTTATATTGCTGTAGAATTCAGACTCAACAACACTTTAAACAATATTCTCCCCCTTGATGTTAAATGGACTAACAACTTGATCTCAATGTTTAAAAAATTAAACTTTTGAACAACTTTAGTGAAGATATCTGCAACATGTTCTTGGGTGTTTATATACTTCAATTCTACATTTTTTTTCTAAACCAAATCTCAAATAAAGTGATAGTTCAAATCAAAATGACTTGATATGTTGTGATGCAATACGTTTTTGGCTAATTTGATAGTACTTACATTATATTAAAAAATTAATGTATGTTAATGTTACTTATCTAAATTTCTTTTGAAACCTTTCAGAGTCATAATGTTTGTATACATGCTAAAGTGAATGCAATATGTTATGCTTCTGCAGATGAAAGAGCCACTGCAATTTACTTCTCTGAGTTCCATGTAACCAAACTAGAACCAAGTAAAAAATAATTCCCAGATATTGACTTTCAGTGATTGAAACTACCTCCCCAATCAGAATCACTAAAACCAAAAAGTTCAAATTTTTTAGTAGTATAATAATTAATATCAAATATAACATTACCTTTCACATACTTCAAAATACTCTTAGATACCTTCATATGAATTTCAGATGGCTCAAGCATAGATCTTGATACAAGAAAAATTGTATAAGTAATATCTAGTCTTGTGCGAGTTATAAATATTAAACTTCCAATAATACTTTTGTAAGTTGTCTCATCAACTCTTTCAGTGCCATCTTATCTACATAGCATAACTCCATGAGTTTTTGGAGTGGAAACTGGTTTACAATCAACCATATTGAATTTTTTCAACATATCATTTGCATACTTTGTTTGAGAAATGATTGTCATTTTTACATTGATGAACCTCCATCCCTACCTTATTTAGCTTGTAGACTTGGTCTTATTTACCTTGTACTAAAAAACTTTGTGGCTATTATATATAGAATTTCTCTTCTAGTACCCATCAAGAAGGTACATTTCACATCCATGTGATGTATGCTCCATTTCTTTAGAGTTGCTAGTGAAAGCATCATTCTAATGGTCTCTTGTCTTGTAACTGGTGCACATTTCTCTTCATAATTTATGTCATATCTTTGAGTGAAGTTTCTTGTGACTAGACATTCCTTGTGTCTTTCAACACTAGCATCACTATTGTACTTAGCCTTGTAGACCTATTTAGTACAAATACACTTCTTGCCATGTGGAAATTATATAATTTGTCATGTATTATTTTTATAAATGGAATATATTTATTCTTTCATTTCTTACACCCAAATATCATTAGTACATGCATCTTCAAAACATGATGGCTCAAAATTAGTTTGTGTAATTAAATCATAATTAACTATCTCACCTCTTGGACATTCTTCATGTGTTTGGCTTCTTGTATGTTGATAAATTTCACTCAAATTTTTCACTTTTCTTGAAGAATTAGGAATTGAAGCTAGAATTGTGATTAAAATGCATGCACTAGATGAGGGTATATTTAATGAACTTGTACTTGAAGCTATAACCGTGCTTGTAATACATGCACTATATGAGGGGTTACATAATAGAGTGGTAGTACTTGGCATTGAAGTACCAGTGGACTACTCATTAGCACCCTCATCATAAATACCATCAATAACAATAGATGTAGAATTCCCTATAATGCCTTTATGTTTGTCATGACAATACACTCCCCCTTCATTAAAAAATAACATCTATTAACACAAGTAAACTATTAGTGATAGGATTATAAAGCCTATAGGTTTTGATTTGTTCACCGTACCAAAAAAATTACAAGACTAACTCTTTAGACCTAATTTATTTCTTTTCTGATAAGCTATATGAACATAAGCTAAACAACCAAAAACTTTGAAATATTTGACATTAGGATTTTTTTCATACTATATGTAATCATATTTTTAAGTGAACTAGTGGGACTTCAACTGAGAATATATATTTTTGTAGCAATTGCATCACCCCAAAAAGAGGTGTTTGATACATTTGTTTACAACATTCTCCTTTCCATTTTAACCATTGTATTATTCTTCTTTTTAGCTAGAACATTTTGTTGAGGTGCGTAAGCAGTTATGAGTTTCCTTTTGATGCCATTCAAATCATAATAATTCATAAAATATTTTAAAAAAAAATTCACCTCCATGGTTAGTCCTTAAGCACTTTATTACATAACCACTTTCATTTTATACAAGGGCTTTAAATTTCTTAAATGTATTGAATGTTTCACTTTTTTCTTTAAAAAACAAACCCATCACTTTCTTAAATAATAATAAATAAATATAATGAAATATGATGACTTACCCAAACTTTTTGTTTGTATAGGATCACAAATATATGAGTCACCCAATTGAAGTGGATTATAAGCCATCCATGCACAACGTTTTGGAAATTTTTCTCTTCCATGTTTGTCTTTACCATATCATTTACAAACTTCCTTATGCTATTCAACCTTTGGAAAACCATAAACCAATTCTTCTGATGTTAGTAACTTGAAACATTGAAAATTTAAGTGTTCTTACCTGAGATGCCATAACCAAATTTTATCTTTGTATGCCATATGTACAAGGTTGTTGCTATTTTCTCCACTATCCAATGGTAAAATCTTATTCTTAGACATAGTTACATTTTAAAAACCTTATTTCCTTTATTCTTGTCATAGATCATGCATTTATTATCATCAAAAAATACCTTATAGATCTTTTCATATAGTCATCCAACACTCAACAAATTATGTTTTAACTTTGCGGTATAATAATATCATTAATTATTTTGTTACTTTGTGTAGTATCCACCTTCATATTTCATTTTATTTAAACCTCCAAATATTTATCATCACCAAGTTTGATATTGGTTTTGAAACTTCTATCCATATTAAAAAATTACACATTATTCCATGGCATGTGCTTGGAATATCTTGAATCTTGATACCAAACCTCATTAGGATTATTTTTAGATTTCTCATATGAAATGAATAAAATGAATGAATCATCTCCATCCTCATTATAATATTTACCACTTATATTTTAATTTTTGGGTTTTAATCTACATTTCCAATCAAAGTGACCACACCTATGACAATAATAGCATTGAATATTTATCTGATCACATCTACCTCTTCCTCCTATAGCTGAAGCACCTCTTCTTCCTCTATATACTCTTGAATAATTGTATCTTTTGAATAATTATAATTCATGTCTTTACCTTGTCCTTGATTTATTTTGATATTATTTTCATCTTGTACATGGCTATTCTTATTTCTAGTGTTTGTACCTTCATTCTTTATGATGTTTAATTTTGAGGCAAAATCCTTCTCATCAATTTCATTTAATGTGTCTATTATGTTTCTTCATGGGACACAAGATATCTAACAAGGTGATCAAACTCAAGAGTATTTAAATCTTTATTTTCTTTAATAATGATGGTAATATTATTCCACCTTGGTGTTAGAGAATTTAACACCCTTTTTACAACAACATCTTTGTTCAACATTTATCCAAGTGTAGCCATGTTTTTAACTACATATTTTATTCTTTCACAAAAATTACCCACACTTTTAGTTCTTTCATCTTCAAATTCTATCTTCAATGTTTGCAATTTAATGACTTTGACTTGCTCATTACCTTGATAATCTTATTATAAATTACTCCGAACATCCTTGGTTGTGTTTTCACATATAATTCTAAGAAATAAGTTCTTGTTTAGAGTTATTTTAATATGAAATAAACCTTGTGAGTTCTTCTTTTTACCTTCCTTCTTGGCGTGCCTATCATTAACTGAAACAATGACCCAATCAACTAGTTCATCATAACTAGTTTATTTAATCTCTGACAAGTGTTTTTTGATCAAAATAGTTATCATCTTGATCATCAAATAATCATAATTAATTACACTAAATTATAGAATGGGAAGACTGTTAGATTTTGGCATGATCAGTTGTTGGAATGATTTGAAACAAAAAAAAATAACCCAAATCAAGATATGATACCAAGTGATGATTTTTAAATATATAAAATAAACCACTACATAAATAGAACATAAACTCACAACATAATCAGAAAAAATTAAGAACGTCCAAAACAAAATTGCTTATTCAAATTATTCCAATCATTCTCCTTCATAATAAATATTAATTATAATGTATTTAGTAAATTGCATGTGAACATGATTTTCTAATAACTAAACAAAGTGTTCCATAATGATCTAAATTATAAAAATAAAAACAAATTGTACAAAACTAAACTGAACTTATTTCCAGCCTTTCTACTGCTTTATTAATCAAAAAATAGTTTTGTTGTAAATAAAATTGATTATTAAATAATTTCATGATCTATATTATACTATAGAACTCAAACTCAACATCACTTTAACCAACACACACTAGGCCACTATTGATGTGTGGCAAGGGCTCATTGGCCAATGTTGTAGTGATAGAATGATCATCGATGGGGAGGCATTATCCTATTGATGATTAGGCAATAGATACATGAGGATGATAGGTCACTAAAGGTCACAAATTATATTTATTATAATAGTATAAAAATTGTGAAAAATCTATTTATTTTTTGGGTTTTGACTCAATAAAACATTCATTTTATTTATTCAAGACACTCCTCTGCTAGTCAGCTATGAAAATAAGTCTACTTAGTTTGACTGAGGATTTTGCTAGTATCTACCATCTAAAAGTGTTGTGTAATTGGGGTAGTTATGACTGGTTTGAGTGATGAGCCAAATGTATCTACAGGTGAATATAAATATGAAATTTCATGTGATTATTGCACTACTATTTGGATGTAGATAAAGATGAAGAGTATTGAAATCAATTTTTATAACTAGCTTCACCTCCACTTTCCTTCTTATGCATGTCTAATATTTTTACAAATTATTTAAACTACTTCTTAGTTACTCTTAAATCTTTGAAAACTTTTGGTCTACTATTCTTAGTAATTAATGTAGGCATAGGGGATTTGTCCCCATGGAATTAGTGAAACATACCTAAAATGTTTATCATGATCACCCCTGAATCAAGACTAAACTTGTGTTTCATCATTGCTTCTTGGAAAGACTATCCTTCCCATTCTAAATGTATTTATTTCCTCTATAATTATTCACTAATCCTATTTTTAAGTTTATCTAAGTGACCTTCAATATCCTCCTCATTGTCTTCACATTTTATTTCCTCATCCCTTTATGAGTTAGTTTCCAACTCCCAGTTGGTCTCTACATTCTATATGATTTCTTTGTTCCCTTTAATCTCTTTCATTTCTATCTAACCCTTGGAATTTATTTCTCCTTCTATAGGTATAATTTATCTTGTTATCTTCATAAATTCACTTCCACTCCTACTTGTAGCTACATTTGGCACTTCATTTTTTATAGAGTTTTTCTTGTTCCATCTCATCTTGATCATCTACTTTATTAATTATTTAATTTTTTTTCAAATTACCTAGTTCAAATATTATTAATTAAGCTCCCCTAGTTTACATGTCCATAGTGAATTGCACGATTACTCTATGTTGTCTAGAATCAACACATGGCCTTTTCCACAACTAGCATTTTTAAAAACATAAGAATTTGCTTCAAAAATTTACCTCTAATCCATATAAAAAACAAATCATATGTAGCTTTAAATGTAATGTACCCATACAATGTTAAATTCATAAACATACTCATCAATTGTAGTCTTCACCTAATGGTCAATCATACGATTCCATTCAATAAATAGGTTTCACAAAAATATTCAATCCACACAAAATTTTGTATTTCATTGGGTCTAAATCAATAGTATTTAATTATAGATAGACATGTTGATAGTAACTCTCTTCAGAATATTTCATAGATTTCTCCATGAATATGAGTAGCAATAATCTCCTCTATAGACAACCATGTTCTTATAGCTTCTTCCTTTGCAAACTTATGATCCTTGAGTCTATCCAATTTTAAAGGTCCATTTGACCAAGTAACCATTTTAACATACTCATTGCCTGATAATGGAACCATTGTTAGAAGCGGTCCTTGGAGTCTCTCATCAAGACATGCTAGATGTTATAGTTTCTAAACATTATGATGTGACACCAAATTAGTACTGGAATTACATGAAAACCTAAAGCTAAACTCCATGGGATGTCATACACAAAAATTTCTTCTTATTTGTCACATAATCATTTGCACTCATTATCATTCTTATTCTCTAACTAAATCGATTTGAAAACAATATACAAGGATAAATTCATTCACAAAGAAAGTTATACTCAACACAATATATATTTATATATAATTTATGAGAAGTTATATAAAGTAATAAATCTTTCAAACCATTTTGCAAAAAGTTTTAACATTTTCTTTGCATGATAAATATGGACTAGAAAGAGACTATGTCTCATCATCTGCTTGACCTTTCTTTTCTTCTTTTGAAGTATCTAAGGTACATGTTCAAAATTCTATGTACTTCATCGAATTACATGAGAACTTATTTTATACAAAATATACCAAGGTCTACACTTTTTCCACATTCAAACTTATTAAATTACATGTGAATTATAATTTGTATCTTCTTACTAATATTAATTTCCCTTACAATAATCACATACCAATCTCTAATTTATACATGTTGAACTATCAAACCAACACAATAATTTAAAACCACAACTTATTTTTACACAATCTATTAAAAAAATTATAAATCATTTATAAAAATTTATTTAATATAATTTTGTGAAAACATATATTAAGTCATAAATCAGAAAGGCTCATTTCTTGTATATTTTTCCATAAGCCTCTCTTACCATTCCTTCAATACCAAGCTACCATTCATTTTATCTAATTTCCTACATGTATTAAATACTTGACAATGTTTAGTTTTAACCAAACCATCAAATAACTATTTACAGTACATTTATTACTATTTTAATCCCTTTTATTAGAATCTATCCTACTTCAATGACCCTAAAAGTACTCAATGGAACACTACATTCCATATTTAGGGCTAAAAATTGGTAACTTGAATCCTTCACTTGCTAAATATGAAGAAATGCACATCCCCATGACCAAATTATGACAAAATATATCAATGAATCATCAAAAATACATATCAAACCTGTGGTTATAGATAGGGTCCAAATTTGAATCTATCACATCCCATCAAAGGGCTTTGAAGCTATCCTAGAAGTCTTAAAAAATGGCTATAAAAATTGTCAAATATAAAAAGTACTTGGCAATTAAAAAGTGCTTAGTGATTATTAAAATGATAAAATAAGGGCTTAGTTTAAAACTTCCTATCATTCTCATTGAGTCACTAGGTCCAACTACCATCATTAATCCTATGTGGAAATCATGACTCACACTCATCACTAAGCACTAGCAGTGGACTGGGCACACTCTTTGAGAGTTGGGATGCGAGTGGTAGGAATGTAGGTTTATTTTATATTAATGAATTAAATTTAATGAATTTGGTAAGGTTGTAGGCATTAAGAAAAATTGGTTGGTAAATACTAAATGGTAATGGTTCAGCAAACTAGCATGACATGTGATAGGGGTAATTTTCACTATTGTGATTGTGAGTGTGACCAGTGACAACAAATGCCAATTAATAATGGAGGTGCCTCTATTACCTATAGATGCCTCTAATTATTGAAGCCTCCTCAGTCCCTCTCCAAGTTTTCCATCATCATTGAAGTTTTTTGTTCTGGTGGTAGAGGAGAAACCTAGTCCTACCTTAGCGCTTTAAGGCATAGCCCTGCATAGCCTATCTCATAAGTTAAGATTGGGGTTCTTGGTTATAAATATAGGTGGCTATGAATGGTTTATTACTTAACTATTTTTTCATTCCAATTTGTAAGGAAAATATTTTTACTTATTTCCTTTTTTGGGGAAAAGTGCCTCTACAATTCAATGTTGGAAGCTCATCAATACATGTGATAGTTGAAGTTTCAGATTTGCAGCTCCAGTCTTCCACTAGGTACACCACTATCTCTATTCCTCCTTAATATTACATTCAAAAAAATGTTATGCAATATATCTAAAAGAGGACTTCTAGGTTTATTTTATTTATTTATTTTTTTGGTTAAAATTTCATATGTTTTTGCATACCCATTTGAAAAGAACAAGTTTGAATTTTAGGCAAAACACAGTTTATAAGTTGAGCATCTGAAACTTAAGAGGTAGCAAGATTTGTGATTCTTCAAAGTTTAAACTGGAACCCCCTCTTCCAACAATTACACCACATTATGTCTTCCTCCTCCATAAGATTACATTAAGAAAGAACAAATCACATTATAACATACATCTAAAGGAGATTTTTGGCTTCTAGAATTTTATTCATTTTTAATGAGGTCTATGTTAAGTTATCGAGGCTTATATGAGAGATATTTTATTCTTTAAACTAATTTTATATAAATATTATTATGACTATGTTGTAATTATCATAATGATCCAACATGTGGCAGGGCATATAGATCCAACAGTCAAATTTGAATCGCTGGTAGTGGCCTTCATTTCAAGCTTCTAATAAACAAGAGCCACTGCAATAATATTCTCACATTCCACTGTTTTGAAACTCATCTTAAATACATGTAAGTTGAAACATGGGTTTTATCTCATTCATCTCAATTTTTTCTAGAAAAAATAATTGAGTGCCTTATTTAAAAAATTAAAAATTTACAAATTTGCAGGGTTGAGGATAACTAGGGTTTAGAAATTTATGATAATAGAGTTTATGGGCATTGTGTATTTTGATTTGACTATGAAATTGTGAATATATATTTTTCATTTTTATTTTATTGCAGTGAACACACACACACACACACACACACACACACACACACACACACACACACACACACACACACACACACACACACACAGAAATTGTGAATCTAATATTTTTCATATATTTATTTATAGTGAAATGGTGAATAAATTGGGTATTTTGATTTGACTGTAGTGAATATACAATTAATATTATAAATATATATATAAATGAAACAATATATATCCACAATTTCCAATGAAAGCCACTGCCAACTCTTCAAATCTGTTCATTGGCCATAACCTATATTATGATAAAATGAAATAATATTCATTGCAGTATATATATATATATATATATATATATATATATATATATATATATATATATATATATATATATATATATATATATATATATATATATATATATATATATAGTTAATTAGTTAGTTAGTTAGTTAGTTTCACTTTTATATATATTTATAATACTAATCTGTAAACTACTGTGTGTGTGTGTGTGTGTGTGTGTGTGTGTGTGTGTGTGTTTGTTCATTTTTATGAGATCAATCTCAATGTAAATTAGTAATCTCAATTCTCACTATAAATTAGTAATATAAATATATAAAACCACTTATTGTTATGTATTCTCATCGTAATGCATAAATTAATATATTTCCTATAAATTAGAATTATAAATATATAAAACCACTTTGACTCACTGTAATATATATTCCCTACAACTGTACAAATTATATATATATATATATATATATATATATATATATATATAATTTGTACAGTTGTAGGGAATATATATTACAGTGAGTCAAAGTGGTTTTATATATTTTTAATTCTTTTTTTACACACACGAGATGAAATTTCAATCTCACTTTAAATATGTCTTATCAAGGGTGTTGGCTCTGAGTACAAGTGCAACATTGGGTATTTTGAAATATTTTGTTTATATTATATATATAGTTTCATTTTTATATATATTTATAATACTAATTTATAGTGAACTATGAATATATATTTTTTATTTTTATATATATTTATAGTATTAATTTGTAGTGAATATATATAGTGTTTCATTTTTATGAGACCAAGCTATGTCAAGTCTCAGTATAAATTAGTATTATAAATTTATAAAACCACTCACTATAATTATCAATTTACCAATCTCACAGAGAATTAGTCTTATAAATATATATATAAATGAAACAATATAAACTATTTTGTGTAGGAATGGATGTTATTTTAATAATCACTAAGCCCTTTTTAATTATCATGTACTTTTTTTAGCATTAGCATTAGCATTTACATTTATATTCGGCAATTACTATATTTTTGACATTGAATATTTAAATGTTATTTACAACTATTTATAATCATTAATACATCATTTATATTTATATCTATTTTATTACTGGACTACAAGTAGGTACTACTAATTCTCTTCTTGTTGGATTGGGTGAAAATGTAACAATAATGAGTTAGGTTGCCCTTGGAAGTTTGTTATGCACTGACAAAGGTAGTGTATATAGGTAAAAAAAAAAATATGATGTTATTTTGCATCACATTTTTTTTTTAGTTGTATGCTACAAGTTGGCTATTGCATTCCTACTTCCATCTCCTATTGATAGTTGGGGTGGGTAGGGATTATATGCCTGCTTATGAATGGGCTCAAGAGATGCATGGAATAGGTCTTGACATACAGAAGAATTATCATGAAATGAACTAGCGAGATCTAGAAGTTATTATTATTTGAGATGATATTGTAAGTGTAACATTGCATAGTTATATCTTATTCAATCCAATTCTGTGATTTAATGTTTTATTTAAACTCACTATTAGAAAATAGTACATTTGATTTGTATAAAGTAAGATGTTATGAATTATGATTGTTGTACCATTTTGGGTGAATGCTATAATTTCATTGAATAAATTTTGTAGGTTTCATTTCCAAAATTTTATTTAGTATTTTATTTTTATGTTTGAATCATTCCCCAACAAATTGAAATCAATGTTTCTTTAGTTCATACTTTTAGTGACGTGTACAAAATTTACTCTTGTCAATTGAATGGGAACTAAATTTACTCTTATCAATTGAAGGGCATTTAAATTTATTCTTGTCAATCGAAGGACAATAATTTTTTACAACTTTTCATCACCGAAACACTAGATGCATAAATGCTCTTCAGTTTGAAATGAAGGCCAACCCTTCATATTTGATCACTTGTTGTAGATAGCCCTGCTAGCAAAATTGGGTGTTGGACAAATTTTCAATGGGACTTTGAGCCTACCTACCAAAGCTAATGATGAGGTTGTCGGCTTGGCATATGAGATGTGAATTTTGTACCATTGTGCCTCTAAAGTTTGAGTTAATGTCATGAATTTAATGTTTTATATTTGTAGGCTGTTTTTAGATGAAAGTGGGGTCCATGAGACATGAGAAGCTTATGTGCTCCACCCTACATGAATAAATCTGGTATTAAGTGCATGATAGTAGATGTTAAACCCAACCCCTAGATTAATGTGAAGGAGTTAATAGGACCAATCAAAACATCCCAAATAACAATTTTTATTTATTCTATTAAAATATTTGTTTTTTTTTGGGAAAAGTTTTATAAAAAAATTTAACATAAATCTATATATGTAATTGGTCAACAAGGAAACTAATAATTTTAAGTTAAATTTAAATGGCATTTTGGCATCCTCATGTATTATACAAAGATTTTTGGTTAATTTAAGAGCTTATTTTATTATTTTAAGAGTTTGGTCTTATAGTATTGCAATTACAAAAATAGTTGTAAGAGCTATAAAGATTATTTAGAAGTAGATATGAAGTGAAATATACTTGTAAATTTCAAAAATTGTAAAATTTACTTTTGCATAGGAAATTTAGGAGATTTAAACATAAAACTAAATTAAAAAAATATTTACAAAAAAAATTTATTGGTTGTAAAATGTGTAAATTTTTTCTGTAAGTGCTGCAACTTCTTTCCATCGATTGCTACTCATCTCTAAAAATCTTTTTCCTATGCAATCATTATCCCTACTTTTTAGGAAAAGATTATTATTTTTGGATTTCAATAGATTTACACTTGCATGGGACCACTTGCAACTGAAAAATAGTTGTAGTTGTCCCCTCCATAAAACCAGCCTCTAAAAGTGTCTCTCAAGTGATGATCTCTCTTGGAGATGGTGTCCATATTCCCATTACATTATTGAACCATAAAAAATGTAAAATTTTCTGTTAATCAATAAAATATTAACATAAAAAACATTTAAGAGTATATGTGTGTATGTCTTTATGTGGGGAGGAATCAAGGTCGACCAATTAAATATTCAGAGTTGCCTGATCTAATAAGGGTGAGATTCCCTATAAAATTTTGGGCAATGTGACATGAACCCTCACCCCCCATCATAATTTAAGTCAAGATTCAAACCTATGACCAACATTGCATCTATAGGTTGATAAGGCTAAGTGAGTTATACCCTGAAGCCTATTATATAAATATCTTACTATCAATTTTTTTTCTTGATCTTATAATCGAGAACAACTTTTGAAAAGTCTAAATGAATAATTTTAGAATGCTTCAATTTGTTGATTGAGAGGTTTAAATCATTAACGAAAATATTAATATGTTGAAGGTGTTAATAACATATCAAGTGAAATTCTACACTTTAATATATACATTAAAAAATTATGTAAAAATTATTAATGATATCTAATATGACAAAATAAATACTCACACAATAAACTTGTTATCGTGAAAAAGGTGTCCACATAATTGTCTTATTTTATAGTCCAATGACCCTTCTATATTTACCCATAGATGCAAGCAGGGCAACACATCCATGTCAGCAACCCTCAATTTGGTTGATACAGTTGCACCAACACATACCACATGTCAAAGGCAAGGAAGTGTGATTGTATTCATCTTCAAACTTCTGTTGTGAAATATCGATCAAGGATAGGATTTGATAAGGGACACTTAACAATCTAACAAAAACAATAAAAGACTTCACTTGCTTTAATTTCATTTAATATTCCAAATGAATCAATTAATGTAGGAGCCCCTTCAAAGAAGAAAGGGCACAAATTAGAGGCAAAGTTGTGAAGCATGGGAGTAGAAACTTTGATTAGTGATGGCTCTTAAATGGATGTTTGAGGATTCCCTTTATAGGCGAGGGAGGCAAATGGCTTTGGGCTATGAATAATTCTTCAAACGTGAGAGAAGATTGGGTCTAGCTTATGGTTGAGGGTTGTAGCACTTTTGTTTGGGTTTTTTTTGGTTGGTTCCCACTCTCAATTTACTTTGTTTGAGTTCCTCCTACTGTGGTTTGGCAGAAGTTTCGTAGGTTCAACATGATTTCTTTCTTTGATCTTTTCGCTGCCTTTTCACTTAAGTTTGGTGATTTGTTTTTACTTCTTATCTCTTGTACCAAAAGTGTGTTTCTCTTGTGAGAAGTGTTTTGTCGACTTTAATGTCGTTGTTTTCACTTTTCTACTTATTTTAAAGACTGAACCCTGTTATACCCAAAAATCGGTTCATAATTCTCAAAAAAAAAATTTAGCCTATCAAATCAAATTTTTAATATTTAAATTTAAAGATGATATGATTGATGATATCGCGGACATGTTCGAAGCAACCGAGCTACTACTATATTTTGTATCATTTCAATATGGTTAAGCAATAATATCCATCTAATTTTATACGCAAATTTAGTATTATTAAATGACTTATGAAAATTATGTGGAACAGAAATGATTTATGCGTTCCTCATGGAAAAGAATATTCAGTGTATAATTACTTCTTACAATATCAAGATATCAATTGAAGAAATTTTACATACAAGAGTATAATTAAACGGCATCACAGGTTACTCGGTGTTACAAAACTTTACAGCACAGTAAAGACCACCATAAAGCACAGTAAAGACCACCATAAACCTCATTTATATTGGGGCTGGAGCCTTCCCTCCCCAAATCTGTTAGCATTCAACCCTGAAATAAATTATTAGACAAGAGGTCCGCCCTTCACATATTCAGTGAAGGCCAATGCCACCAATCCCAGCATAGCAAAACGCCCGTTCCACATCTCTGCCGAAGACGACATTATTGCCTGCGATTTGCTCTCTGCTGTGACACCCTTCAACATGGGTATCAACGATGCAGCTGACAACACCGCTGCGCTTAAAACAAACCATGACACTCCTCCACTGCTCAGCTGTGAAAACAAGTCTCTTCCACTCGCCAGTTCCACCCCAATTGCAGACACAAACCCCACCATGGCAAGCCTTCCATTGATGGTCTCCGGCGCAGGGCCGGAGAACGCGAACACGTCACCAAACTTTGTGCTGACCTGGACACCATATTGCCACGTCAGATACGGCACCCAACCAAATATAAAATTTATCCAAAATCATAAAATGGGGTTTGGAAAAGTGAGTTACCTTCTTTTTGGGTTGAGGGGGTATGCTCGCAGTTGGTGTGGATGATGCACCGCCACCAGGGGGAATGTCAGCTTTAGATGTTGAAACCTCCTTTAGTTCCTTATCCGTCTGCCAAATTAAAACACATTAACTAAAATTATACACTAAAATTACTACGCCAGGTGATCATGCTGTAATTATAAGGAAGAAAAGCAAACTATCAAACCTCTGCCATGCACTTCACATGAATGCTCCTGTGCGCCACTCTGTTAATGGGACCCAAATAACTCTTTTGCATAGCCCCCGGATTGAGGGCTGCAGGCGTTTTCATCATCATTGAAACAACGGCCGCCATTACTGAATCTTAACAAATATGGCTTCTTCGGATTCCCCTATGATTTCACCGCCGCTGCTTTTTAACTTCGTGAAATGGCA
This sequence comes from Torreya grandis, assembly GCA_037957365.1. Classification (NCBI taxonomy): domain Eukaryota; kingdom Viridiplantae; phylum Streptophyta; class Pinopsida; order Cupressales; family Taxaceae; genus Torreya; species Torreya grandis. The sequence goes on from JARHVA010003787.1 coordinate 1,129,074, forward strand.
CGAGTTCTGCCGCTGTTTTTTTAATGATTTAACAGGCTTGCTTGCTTTGATTTATACAGTGAATGGAAGTGTGTAGAATTATGTTTAGTGGTAAGAAATGGGCCAAGTGGAGCTGTTTTGCTCCTCGCATATTGTAAAGGAGTTGACAATTGGCTGGCTAAAAACAGCAAAACGTGGTTACCCAATTGGCCATACATATGTCTGCAATTTTAGCGTGACAGAAGTTTCTACCAAATTCACGGATATGGCTCCACTCAACGTGGACGAGTTTCACCCGGGAGCTGGGCCATCACTCTAACCAATAGTATAAACACTTTGTTGCGTCACTCTAAGAGTTCGGTTCCATGGTGGGGGGGGGAGCAGAGCTAACAGTTTTTAATTAGGTACTGTTGAGGAATTATAGGGGTTGAGTTTTATTGTGTTATTCATGTGGTTCTATAAATTTTAATTTTTCTGCTCTTTAAAAATAGAAAAACAAAATCAATTAAGAATTAAATAATCCAGATAAAAAAAAGCAAACAGGGCGCTGTCTCTCTACGGTCATATTTGAAATCACATATAATTGAGATACAACAGATCAACTGTAATTTATAATAAATTAAATAGTCCAGATACAAGTAGGCGGACAGAGTGCTACTTCTTCACTCTGGAGAACATCCAACATTTGGAATAACCTACAATTATTAAAACATAGCCACCAAAGTCTGAAAGGCTGCGTTACAGAAAATGGTCATCAAAAATATATTTTAGTAAACATCTTGGAACAATATGAAACAATGAGGTCACATAATTGTTTTTTAATAAAACAGAGAAATTTGGATTAAAAGAACGAAGTTTTTTTAATACGTTAAGCTGTGTACAAAGCATATTCATTTCACAATAACAGCTCCATAAAAAACTAAAACAAAGAACTTAAAAGATAAACAAGATCAGCACATACACTAAGGGCTTGAGACAATATTTAAATGACTGCCAGGACAGCCAAAAGCATTGATATTATTCTATTGATATAGACCAAATTGCCCTCCAAAAGGATGTATTTTTGCAAGTCGGATTTTTCTAACATTAAAAGGACGATAAATTAGACATTTTCCCCTCCTATGAGGTTTTGGAAAGATTTATCAGCGTGCTCCAAATCTTGCTCCATAAGAACGTGACCAAAATATTGAGAGTTGGCAAAGGGACGGCCTACAGACTTGGCTGGAAGCTTTCACACTATTTCAATTCTTTTCTTTGATGCACCACATTCCAGCAACAGTAAGAATATTTGTCTGACATTACAAATATATCTATGTATACGACATTACATCAACAAAAAGATAATCGGGAAAGGAAAAGGTACCTGAAATAAATTATGCTTCAGAGCTGCAACTCGCAGCACCAATCTGTAATCTGCTCTGATCTGTCAGTGCCCTTTAAGTGTATATATTGTAGAATACAGGCTATATCCAGAAACTGAATAAAAAATTGGAGGGAATTTTTTTGAAGCAACTGTATGCAGATATGCTATGTGGTAGAGGAATGGTTGAAATTTATGGAGTGGGTGGAAGAAATTTTGTGCTCATCACTGCTTCCTTCTTCCTTCGATTGAAAAATGAGTCCCAAAACAGTTACTGCTCAAAAATTTCTGGATTTTTTTTTAAGCAATCAAGATTATTAAAAAATATCATGGGACCCCATTTCTCATTATAAGAGCAGTAGCCCCCAACATGGTACCAGGCTCTAGGCAAGTGTCAGTATACTTTTCTGTTAATTGTGTGATATTCAACTGTTTCAAGCTCAATAGCTGCTCCACTTTTGTAGAGTTGCCATGTAAGTGTGATATAGACATATGGATCACAACTAGCAATTGAACGAAGGAGTTTCATTATAGACAAACATAAGTATCTTACAGATGGTTTGAAAAAGAGGGGAGGCGAAACACAAACATCAAATCTTAAGGTGTTGTTTGATATAGAGGATTTTAAAATTGATTTATTTTCCCATATGATTAAGAAGTGTCAAGGGTGAAACCAAGCAAAAATAAGATATATGAAATCCCTCTAGCATTTTTAACAAATACAGGTAGTCACTTCAAAAATTTGCTTCCAGTCTTTAAAAAAAAATTGTATGTAGCTTCAAATGCAATGTACCCCGACACTGTTAAATTCATAAATGTACATGTCAATTTTAGTCTTCACCCAATGGTAAATTGTACGAGTCCATTCAGTATCTAGGTTACACTCCACACAAAATGTTATGTTTCCCTTGTTCTAAAACAATAGAATTAAAGTTTAGATAGACATGTTATTAGCAACTCTCATTAGAATATTTCACATATTTATCCATGAATATGAGTAGCAATAATCTACTCTATAGACCACCATGTTCTTACAAATTTTTCCTCTGTGAACTTATGTATCTTTAAATCTAGCCAATTCAAATGGTCCCTTTGACCAAGTAACCATTTTAAAAATACTTAGGTCTTGACAATGGAACCATTTTTAGAAGCAGTCCTTGAAGTCTCTCATTAGGACATGCTAGATGTTGTAGTCTTTAAACATTATGATGTAACACCAAATTAATTTTGGAATCATAGACAAACCTAAAACTAAACTCAATGGGATGTCATACACAAAACTTTATTCTTATTTGTTATAGAAACATCTACCCTCATTATCATTCTTATTCTCTTGCTAAATCCAATTGAAAACATTATACAACAATACATTCATTCGCAAAGAAAGTTATACTCAACACAATATATATTTACATATAATTCAACACAATTTCTATAGAGTAATAAAGCTTTCAAAATATTTCTGAAAAAGTTCTAACATTATCTTCTACAATTGCATGATATATATGGAGTACAAAGAGACTATGACTCTTCATCTACTTGACCTTTTATTCAAGTTTTTTTTTTTTAATTGTGAATATTCATTAATTCAAAAATATTCCAATTTTTAGATTTTGGTTTTGATGATTTTTTAGGGTCGGCAGATAGGATCGGATCGCCAAAATTTTAGGGATATATATTATTTTTGGGGGTTAACTCACCAACCCTTTACGGCATTATATTCAAAAAGAGTTTAATTCACCATATATATATATATATATATATATATATATATATATATATATATATATATATATATATATATATATATATATATATATATATATATATACCTCTTGATCCTGATATAAAAATATAAAATATTTTTGAACCCCAATTAACTGAATGACTATGCTAAGTGACATGGCCAAATGACAACACACATGGCCAAACAATAACACTAAACTACATTACTGAATGACACTATCGAACCAAGAAAAGAATAAGGAAACCAAAATTTCAAACCTTGAAAGATAATGATTAAATGTACAAAGAAAAACTGACATGTACACCTTTGAATCAGGAACTAGTGAAGATGTTTCTGGCAACTATGTCATCCATTGGAATACAAAATTCTATGAACTAGCCCAAAAATGGTCCACATTAAAAAAGAAGAAACCCTAGGTGACATAGAAATTGAACCCATGCAACAGTTCAATTTTTATATCACAAAGGGTTTTATCTTTTTCAATGAATTTTTTTTGGTGAGCCCATATACTTTGAATGGATTTTGGACCATTAAAGCTTGAGGCCTGTCTCCTGAGGGCATAAACCTAGTACAATGACTGCACCTGCAACTCATCCAAAAAAATTGATCTCATCTACACAACACTCATGATAGAACTGAATGGCTCGACCGAACAATGAAGCTAAATGTCTTGACTAGATGGTGGAGCTGAATGGCTTGAATAAATGATGGATCCAAATAACTCAATTTAAAAATTGATTTGAATAGCTTAGTCAGATGGTAGATCCAAGCAGCTTGATTTATGGTAGATCTAGATGGCTCTACCCTCGATAGAGCTGAATGAATCGATTAGATGGTAATGCTGGATGGCTCAGTGAATGATAGAGGCTGATGGCTCTGCCAATGGGAGAGCTGAGTGGCTCTACCCATGGTAGAGCCAAATGGATGTCAACAATAGACTCAAATGTGATAATGTCATTCAAATTTATCATGGGTAGAGTCATTCTACTCTATCACCAACAATCATGGGAAGACCCATCTGGCTTTACCATGGGTAGAGTTGTTTAGCTCTATAGAGGGCAGAGCTTAAGTAGACCTATTCAGCTCTGTCACAGAAGTCAAATGGCTTAGCCATAACTGATCTGCACTAAAGAAGATCTATTTTCTTGCAAATACCTTGTTTGGCTTGGAAATACCTTATTTGTAAGTGAAGGCATTTATGTAAAAAATAATGTGTAATCTATTCGATCCCTGAATCCATGTGGTGGAATGGTGATTTGAAGAACATTTTGAGCATGCCAAATCACCAAAGCTATGAATCAAATTCACCTAAATGAATCTAAGGGGGTTTGGGATATGACCTCTTAAATTGAACCCTGCTTTCATTTCCTTTTATGAAGTATTTGAGTACCCTTCTAAATTTTTGGGTTTCATTAACTAACATGAAAATGTATTTTATATAAAATATACCAAGGTTTACACTTGTTGCAGTTCAAACTTATAAAATTGCATGTGAATTATATTTTGCATCTTCTTACTAGCATTAGCTTACCTCACATTAACTACATGCCAATCTCTAGTCTATACACAAATAATTTCTTGTAGTGCTATAGGGGTACTATCCACACTCTTCTATCTATTCGACTATGATCATAGTTGTTTTTGTCTCAATTTTTTTGTAAATTGATATTGGGTTATAGTAGACCAAATCTTTCTCTGCAGGTCTTCTACAAGCTAAGCAACTCTATCTAGATCTTGACAAGAGATATTCACCCTATTGATCACATCAAAAAATTAGGGATCATAATCTCATATAGATTCTCCAAGGTTTTGTCTGGTTTATTTCAAATCTTTAGTAGTTTTGATTACACATTTTTTCATCTAGAATTCCCTTATTGAATTATCTTTGACCTCCTTTAGTTTCATAGTTGCATGATTATTCTTAAAAATGAACTCTAGAGTTCTATTAGTCAAAGCTCCTATAAGTTCATGCTTCTTGTTTTCCTCATTCATTACACCCTTTACCTTCCACTTCATTTTTCAGTTGAATAAATACTACTCCAGGTCAGTTGACCTATCATATGACATTAATGTAACAAAATATCCTATAGGTAGTGATATATTTGATGCGATTGTGCTAGTTACATTTGATGTGAGTGAGGATTGCACTGATATCTATCAACTAAATTTGTTGTACAATTTGTTTGAGTGATGAGCCAAATGTATCCAAATAAGAAGATGAAGATGAAAGTTTAGATGTAACCTATGATTATTGAACTAGTATTTAGCTGTAAATAAAGATGAAGAGTATTGAAATTAATTATTTTGAGCTAGCTTCACCTCCACTTTCTTTCTTATGCATGTCTAATAATCTGTAAATTTTTCAAACCACTTCTTAGTTAGTGTTCACTCTTTGAAAAATTACAGTCTAGTATTCCTACTAATTAAATTAGGCATAAGGGATGTGTCCCCCTGTAGTGAGTGAAACATACTCGAAGAGTCTATCATGATTACCCATGAACTGATCTTGAACTTATGTTTTATCATTTCTTCTTAGAAATATTATCATTCTCATTCTAAATAAAATCATTTCCTCCATACTTGTTCACTAAACTTACTGTTAAGTTGATCTAACTTCCTTTCAATAGCCTCTTCATTGTCTCCATGTTCTATCTCCCCATCCGTTTACTATTTGATTTCTAATTCTCAGTTGGTCTTTGCGTTCTCTCTAGTTCCTTTATTTCCTTTAATCTCTTTCAATTCTCTCTAATATTTAGACTTAGTTTCTTCTTTTGGAAATTTAATTTCTACCATTATCTTTACAACTTCCTTTCTACTTGTACTTTTAGCTACAATTGTCCCTTCCTCTTCTACAAATTTTCTCTTATTCCATATTTTCTATTGTCATATCTCTATTTGAGTCCATTGAATTATTTTATCATTTCCCCTCTACTTTATCCATTCTTCATTTTTTGGTTCAGATTCCCTAGTTCAATATTCTTTTCATTTAGGGCCCTGTGGTTTGCATCCCCATAGTAGCCCACATGACTACTCAATGTCATCTAGAATCAAGGTCGTCACTCTTTCCACAACTAGAATTTTTAACAAGATAGGAAAGTGCTTCAAAACTTTGCCTTTAATCCCTCTAACAAATAAATTTTTTGTAGCTAAAAATGTAATGTACCCATGCACCATCAAATTAAAAATGTACTCATCAATTATAGTCTTCACCGAATGGTCAATCACACTGGTCCATTCATTATCTAAGCTAAACAATTATTCCAAATTTTATTCACTCAACACAAAATTGTATGTTTCCTTGGGTCTAAAGCAATAGTATTCAAGTTTAGATAGCCATGTTTCTAGTAAATCATATTAGAATATTTCATAAATTTCTTCATGAATATGAGTAGCAATAATCTCCTCTATAGACAACCCTATTATTATAGCTTCTTACTCTGTGAACTTATGCATGTTTCCCTGGGTCTAAAGCAATAGTATTCAAGTATATATAGCCATGTTGCTAGTAAATTACATTAGAATATTCCATAAATTTCTTCGTGAATATGAGTAGCAATAATCTCCTCTATAGACAAACCTATTCTTATAGCTTCTTCCTCTGTAAACTTATGTATCATCAATTCTAGCCAGTTTTAAAGGTCCCTTTGACTAGGTAACCATTTTAACATATTCAGGTCCTAAAAATGGAACCATTATTAGTAGTAGTCATAGAGTCCCTCATCAAGACATGCTAGATGTTTTAGGCTCTAAACATTGTGATGAGATACCAAATTAGTAATAGAATTTTAGGCAAACCTAAAGCTAAACTCAATGGGATGTCATACACAAAACTTTCTTCTTATTCATTATAGAAACATCTGCCCTCATTATCATTCTTATTCTTTCATTAAACCAAATTGGAAACATTATCCAAGCCTACATTCATTTGCAAATAAAGTTATACTCACCACAATATATATTTATAGATAATTCAGGAGAAGTTCTACAAAGTAATTAAGCTTTCAAACTATTTCCAAAAAAATTCTAAAATTTTCTTTGCATGATATACATTGACTCCAAAGACACTGTGACTTTTCATATGTTTGACCTTTCATTTCCTCTTTTGAAGTATTTGAGGTACCCATTCAAATTTATGTGTTTCATTGACTTACATAAAAACATATTTTATACAAAATATACAAAAGAATAAACTTGTGACACGTTCAAACTTATGAAATCGAGTGTAAATTATATTTCACATGTTATAATTAATATTAATTTATCTTACAATAACCATATGTCAATCTCTAATTTACAGACCTCAAACTAATTTTAATATAATAATTCAAACCAACAACTTATTTTTACGTAATTTATAAAAAAAATTATAAACCATTCACAAAACTTTATTTAATACAACTGTGTGAAAAAGTGTATTCGATCATAAATGAAAAAGACTCGTTTCTCCTAGCTTTGCCCACAAGCCTCTCTCACCATTCCTTCGATACCAAACTACATCCATTTTATCTAGTTTTCGCTCAATATTAAACACTCAACCATGTTTAGTTTTAACCAAACCGTCAAATAATTGTTTAGAGTACATTTATTACTAGTTTTATCTGGTACAAGTTGTGCTTCTGCAGTTTTATTTAATGTCACGAACTTAATGTTTTATGTTCGTATGCAGTTTTCAAAAGCAAGTGGGGCCCACGGAACATGAGAAACGTAAGTCTTTAGTGAACAAGGAATGTTTCTTGTGGGCCCCACGCATTAGGCAGAGACGTTTCGTTTTTCTACTCGACTTTAATTTTATTATATATATATATATATATATAGATTAACAAGTTTTATTACATTAATGGTTCAATAATGCGGGAAAATGGACATTGTCTCAAAGACTGTCATCTTCACTTGAGAGACACTGTCCACTTTGAGACAATGTCCATTTTCTTGCATTATTGAACCATTAATATAATAAAACTTGTTAATAATATATTTATTTATTGATTAACAAGTTTTATTACATTAATGATTCAATAATGCGGGAAAATGGACATTGTCTCAAAGACTGTCATCCTCACTTGAGAGACACTGTCCACTTTGAGACAATGTCCATTTTCCTGCATTATTGAATCATTAATATAATAAAACTTGTTTATATATATACATATACATATATATATATATACATATATATATATACATATATATATATATATATACACACATATATATATATATATACACATATATATATATATACACATATATATATATATATATATATACATATATATATATATATATATATATGTATATATATACCTATATATATATATGATTTAAAGGAATCAATGTTGATTAATTAAATATTAAGAGTTATTTGTTTTAATATAGGGTGAGATTTTTTATAAACTTTTCGGTAATGTGATATGGGCCTTTACATATTACAATTTAAATCAAGAGTCAAATTCATGATTAAGAGTGTCTTTAGAAGGTTTCAAGATTATGTAAGTTCTACTCCACGATTTATCATGTAAATATCTTACTATTACAAGTTTTTCTTATATTTATAATTGAAAAAAAGTTTTTAAAAACTTCAATTTGATAATTTTAGTATGCTTCAATTCGTTGATTGGGAGATTTGAATCATTGACCAAAATATTCATATGTTGTAGATGCTAATAATACATCAAGTGAAGTTCTATATTTTAATATATACATTGAAATTTTGTGTATAAACTATTAATGATGTCTAATTGGATAGAAAAAATACTCACATTAATGGATTTGTCGTCATGAAAAAAGGCATCCACATAATCGGTTCTTTTATAGCCCAATGACCATTTAGTATCTACCTCTAAATGCCAACAGGGTAACACATCCATGTTGGCAACCCTTGGCCCAGTTGACATGGTTGCACCAACACATACTACATGCCAAAAGCACGGAACTGTGATTGTATTCATCTTCCAATTCCACTATGAAATATTGATTAGGGATATGATTTGATTAGGAGCACCTAATAGTGTAAAAATCACAATAAAAGATTTCACTTACTTTAAATTTATTTAATATTTCAAATAAATCAACAAATGTAGGAGCCCCTTCAAAGAAGAAAGGTGAAGATCGGAGGCAAAGTTGCTAAGAGTGGAAGTGGAAATGTTGATCAGTGATGTCTTTCAATGGGCATTAGAGGATCTCCTTTCTATACGAGGGAGACTAACGACTTCGACATATGGATAATTCCTCAAGGGTGAGAGAAAACAAGGTCTCTAACATGTGGTTGAGGGTTGTGGTGGTCTTTTTTAGGCTTCCTTGGGTTGGCTTCCACTCCCAAGTTGTCATATCTGAGTTCCTCCTATTATGCTATGGTAGAAGTTGTGTAGATTCAACTTGATTTTTTTCTTCGATCTTTTTGCTATTTTTAGCAGAAGTTTGGTGACTTGTTTTTGCTTCTTATCTCTCATACTAGAGGTGTGTTCCTTTTGTGAGAGGCGTTTTGTCAACTTTAGTGTTTATTGTTTTTTCTCGTTGTTTTAACATTTCTACTTGTTGCAAGGACTAAGCCCTTGTTGACCCCCAAAGTTGGTTTGTAACTCCGATCAAATACATTTAACCTATCAAATAAAAAATTTAATATTTCAAATTCAAAAATGATATCATTGATGAAGCTCCTCCTATATTTTCTATTATTTCAATATGATTATATAATAACATCCATCTAAGTTATAAGCAAATTTAGTATTAATAAATGATTTATGAAAATTATGTTGAAAAAGATTTATGATTTATGCCTTCCTCATGGAAAAAAAAATCTAATGTATAATTACTTCTTACAATATCATTAGAAAAAATTTTACATATAAGAGTATAATTAAACGGTGTGACAAGTTACTCACTGTGATACAACTTTAAAGCAGAGTAAAAACCACCATAAACCTCATTTATATTGGGGCTGGAGCCTTCCTTCCCCACATCTGTTAGCATTCAACACTGAAGTAAATTATTAGACAAGAGGTCCGCCCTTCACATATTCAGTGAAGGCCAATGCCACCAATCCCAGCATAGCAAAACGGCGTTCCACATCTCTGCCGAGGACGACATTATTGCCTGCGATTTGCTCTCTGCTGTAACACCCTTCAACATGGGTATCAACGACGCAGCTGACAACACCGCTGCGCTTAAAACAAACCATGACACTCCTCCACTGCTCAGCTGTGAAAACAAGTTTCTTCCACTCGCCAGCTCCACTCCAATTGCAGACACAAACCCCACCATGGCAAGCTTTCCATTCATGGTCTCCGGCGCAGGGCCGGAGAATGCGAACACGTCACCAAACTTTGTGCTGACCCGGACACCATATTGCCATGTCAGAAACAGCACCCAAACAACATAAATTTTATCGTAAATCGTAAATGAGTTACCTTCTTGGGTTGAGGGGGTAAGCTTGCAGTTGGTGTGGATGATGCAGCGCCACCAGGGGAAATGTCTGGTTTAGAAGTGGAGGCCTCCTTTAATTCCTTATCCGTCTGCCAAATTAAAACACATTAACTAAAATTATACACTAAAATTACTACGCCAGGTAATCATGCTGTAACTATAAGGAAGAAAAGCATACTATCAAACCTCTGCCATGCACTTGACATGGATGCTCCTGTGTGGGTGAAAACAGCAAAATGTGGTTATCCAATCGTCCATACATATGTGTCCAATTTTAGCGTGACAAAAGTTTCTACCACATTCACGGATATGGCTCCCCTCAATATTATAAACACTTTGTTAGCGTCACTCTAAACAAGTATTTTCATACTCTTCCTTTAAACATTGTGACATTCAACCGTTTCAAGCTCAATAGCTGCTCCACTTTTGTAGAGTTGCCAGACAACTAGCAATTGAACGGAGTTGTAACGTAAACGTCATATTGTACATGTACAATTGTAATGTAAACGTTTTTGAATCACATAGTTGTAGATGTACCTTGTTTTGGCTTCCAATCTTGAGATAAAGTCTTTTAGATATAAAATAATATTTTCATAGAGATGTAGATATATGATTCACATTTACATTTTTGTGGTTTTTTAAATATATGATTTTATTTTTAAGTGATATGATCTTTAAATTAATTAATTTTTTATTTTTGTTTCTGAAATTTTTTATGAATGTTTTTATAGTGACTATTTGATCTTAAAGGGTTTTATAAGTACATGTTTTAGGTATTTCTGATTGAATATGTATATAAAGCCCATTTTGAATAGAAAAATTCAAGTGATTCGATTTTGTATTGTAGGATGGGCCATCATAAGTTTTAGAATAGTGGTGGCATGAACCTTCGAGAGGGAAAGTAGCTATTAGCATTTTGAGGAAAGGTGAAAGGAGGACTAGAAGAATTCATAATAGGAAATTAAGAACCAACCATTCCAAGACAATGCGATTATTTTTTTGAATTTGAAATAATTTTGTGATAATAGTCAGTAGATAGATGAAACATAGAAATCAATTTGAAAATAGGTACACCATTTTTTCTCTAGGCCAAATTTAATTAGAATAGTGAATTGTAAATTTTAGAAAAGCCATAAAATATTTTGGTGAAAAAATATGTCTTTCATCCACTCAATATGAATACAAAAAATTCGAAGAGTTTGAAAAATAGATTCGTTTTGATCCAAATATCAACCAATTAAAGAATAAAATTAATAGAGGAAACCCTAATAAAAGGTTAAGACCAAAGACAAAAAAATGATTTATTTATGGAAATCATAAATCAAATATGAAAATGTAAGAGAAAAAATCTAAAAAATATTTTTTTAATGTATGAAAATAAAAAATGAGATTTGAAACCCTATGACAAAAAATATGAAACCTTAGAAGGATGGTTTGATCAATGTGTATGGGTTCACCAATATGTTTTTGTTTAACCCTTTTTAGAAGGGTTAAGAGGTAGAATAGCCTAATCAACTATGAAGTAAACTATTTTAAAATCAGAATAATTAAATGAGTTTAGATTTATGATATTCTAATAAATATTTTGAATCTAAGAATATGCCAAATATAGATAATTACAATGCAAACAATATTTTAAAAGTTTTTATACAAAAGAGAAACAACACTTAGCTTATTCAATGATGTGCAAACATATATGACATATACAAGTGCAAAATTAGATAAACTGATGTTCCACCTTAATTCATCAAATTCTAGAAATTAGCTTTTTGTCAACCTAAACACTAATGATGATGCTTCTATCCTAGTTTCGATGCTTCTGTCTAGCTCAAGATATAAATTATTTTTTATAATAGACACATGCCACTATTAGGGTTCAGTATCACCTTATAGGTCATCAACTCATATTGAATTAGTCTTTTGCTCAAAACTCTAAGTCCTCCAACTTGACATGTCACATGCGAAAATAAGGGTTAGTGGGATCAACTCAATTTGAGCTAACCTCAGTGACCGCTTTATCAATGGACACTACCTACATAGCCATATACTATGAAGAGGGCCTCAAACTGATGTAGTTCCCCCTTTTATATAGGCTTGTGTGTGAGTAATTATGCAAAATGCTATATACAAAGGCATGCAGTGATCTCGCTGGTAACTTAATAAATATTATTCATGTAATTCTCTTTGAATATTTTACACCTATAATAAGACTTTTCTATGATCGATTTAGAAATAGGAAATAATATTATATTATAGCTTAATTTTGTAGATTATATTCAATAGTGTAGTGTGAGTTTTTTTGATGATTGATATATATTGATTAGGTGGATAATGAATGACCATTTATTTATATTTATAATACTATAAATTTTGAAATATTATCATAGTATGGTTAAGTAAGATAAATAGGTTGACTTATACATGTCTAAATATTTATAAATTTGATCATTTGGAAGGTAGGAACACTAGCATTAGATTTGGGACACTAGCATCGACACTAGTATCTTAATCTACATGGTAGTGTCCTAAATAATAGAAAGTTGTTGAGGATATGTAACTATTAGAATAAGATATAAATTAAATTTTAGACAGAGTATGAGCTAAAGGCGATCTAAGTCATTAGAATATCAAGGACAAACTATATGATAAATAATTTGGCATAGTGAGATGGCAAACACAATCCTTTTGGTAGCATGAAGGTCCTGAACTAAAGAGTTGAGCCATGGTTATTATATTTTAAGTTTTAAAAACTAAAATATTATGTAAAATATGATTTGAGTATCTAAATTTTTCCCTCTCTCCCTTACTAGTAATGCATAAGATGAAGTTGCTAATTTTAGATTAAAGAAATGTAGACCTTGGTGTGTACAACACACCTTGCTTTGACTTGAGTCCCATTTGAATTTTTTGTTTAGTTATTGCTTACCAACAAGAGCAAGATATAGTTTAATTAGTGAATATACCTTTAGAATTTAATAATTTAAATTATTTAATGTAAAGAGAGCAAGGAAAGAAAACACCTATGTGTCAATGCAACCATGTTGCCCCTTGGTACTTAGCTTTGGTGATGATGTTTCCTTGTTGAAGCATAAGAGTGAGAGGTTCATAGTTAAATTTTGGATATTTGAAGAGGTAATTAGAAGGTGATCATGGCCCCAATCTAATGTAAGAGTGAGTTGTACCAAGACCATTGAGATCATTGAATCTCAATTGCACAATTCAAGTGTAAAAATAATCTATCAAATTTATCCAATTCCAATATAGCCAAGGTTAAGTGGTGTAACCATCAAAACATGAAAATGGAGTAGTTTCAAGGTTACCAAGGGTGTTGAATATTGATTTCACTACTTAAAGGAGTCAACTACTATAAATAGATATATGCTCAATCGATGTGCCTTAAAAAGTTTAGTGCATTAATGTGTGGTGAGAAAGGAATGAACTCTGTTTATGCTCCCTACTCAAATATATTTTAAGTGATGCATAATATATAAATTTATATATGATTTGCTTCATTTGCATGGCATATAAACCTTTAATATGTTTCAAGCTAAAGTATCAATCAAAATGTAACCTCTACTTTGTAAGTTATATATAACATATGCCACAAATATAAAAAATATCCTAAATATATGAAAATCGATGCTAAATGCATAAAATTTTATCAAAAGTGTATATATGAATCATGCAAATTATATCAATTTCTATTAATTATTCCTAGTTTCATGTCTTTATGAGATGCTTCAATTGATATTTCCCTCTTTGAGATGAAGGGATTATAATTTGGTAGACAACTTATCTCAAAAGTATAAGATATCCATGCCGTATATGTATCAATCATGTATTAAATAAAAATATAGTGGTATCAAGTTTAATTAGGTATATCATTGAAAATCATAATATCTAATCATGACAATCCCTAAGATGCATGATATGAAAGATGATAATGTCTATGAGTAAAATATATAAGCTGACGAAGAATCAAGCACACACATAAGATCAATTGATGTTATAAGAAATGGGTCTAAAGAGACTAAAAACAAGGGGCATGTTAAAATTCCACACACTCAAGGGGAAAACATGTCTAAATGTCTACAGACCAAAAAGATAACACTTAGTTGCATTGTGACCAACAAATAAGGAACATGTTCAAACACTTCATAGTCAAAATAAGGTACCAATAAATAATAAGTACACTCAAGTAAGCCATACAAAAGGATGAATATGTTAAATATAAGTAACCAACATAAATTTAGCATAAAATTCCCTGCATACATGTGTTAGTAAAATGTATTGTAGCATAACACATCTAGCATATTGTGTAATACATAAACATGAGTATAAACATGTGGAAGTGTTAGTATATAAGTGAAACATTATAATGTAAAGTGATAATAAAATAATGTAACCTATATCCATCATTATCAATGAAGTATACATCCTCAACATAATGTTTGGTGTGGGTGGAGTGATGTAGAAAAAGTAGATCAATCTTCTAAAGGCCATAACTTTTGACCCGTAGCTCCATTTGAGCTCTTCCACATGCCAAAATGATCATCTCAAAATTTTTGTTGCTGACCTAAGCCTTGATTTTTTTTTAAAGGTATTTTAAATATTTATCAAAGGCCATACATGATCATCTGAGGGTTGAAAATTAGAGTTTAATGATGTTTTTAGAATTTTTGTATTTTCAAAAATTGTATATTTTTATGATCAGATGTTAACTTTAGTATTAATTCATCTTATAGGCTAATATTAGCATTTAAAGTATTTATATATATTTTTAGAGTTACATGCACTTGTATGCAAAACTTGACAAAAATAATCGCTATTAAAAACAGGGGTTTTTTTTAGATTTTAGGTTTTTTTTAAATTTTTTTCATGTCAATCTAATTATGAGTTGAGGATTATTTATGCATGGTTTGTGATTATTTTAATTTATTTAATATAAATCAATACAATTTATTGTTTCATTTCTTGACTTATTGATAATTTTATTGTCTTGATACTATTCAGGTTTATTATCTAATATCAGAGTAAGGTTTGAATATTAAAGTAATAAAAAATTGTGAGATGATGAGTAGGTATTAAAAAAATGATTTGGACTTAGAAGAGATGGAAAAATTAACCAATATTATCACAAATCAGAGAATAATACAAGGTGGTGAGGAGAAAGACACAAATCATGATGAAGAAATTTAGCAAGAAGAAGAAGAAAAATATTCACCACCATCAATGGATGAGAGGATGGTTCAAGATTTAAGAGAAAGAAATGAAGGAATCAAGGTTGATGTTCTAGATTATGGATACAATTTAAATTCAAAGGAGTTGATAAATTGGATGAATAACATAGAAAAGTTTTTCAAGTGGAAGATTATGAGAGAAGACAAGAAGGTAAAGTTTGCATGCACGAAATTGAAAGGTTATGAAATGAATTGATGAGATCACCTGCAAAAAGAGAGACACAGAAAAGCTAAAGTTAAGTTTAATACGTGGAAAAATATGTAGAAATTGAGGGAGAATTCTTTTTATTATGGATTATGCACAATCTTTATACAAAATATTTCAAAATTTGAGGCTAAAATATCACTGTATACAAGTGTATACAGATGAGTTTTATAATCTTTTGATATGAGTGGAGCTTGATGAAATAGATGAGAAAATAGTTTCAAGTTATTTAAATGGTTTAAAATTTACTATTCAAGATGAATTAAACATGCATAAAATACTTTTCATGAGGGAGGCATATCAATTAGCTTTGAAGGTAGAAGAAAAATAAAATAGACAAAATTTTAGAAGAACGTCTCTTGGTCCAAGAAGAGGTTGATCCCCTCCAATAATGGGATGAGGTGGGTATAATATCAATAGATGTGAATCGTCGCATGATATGGAAAATCAAGATGAGAATAGGTAAGGGTTTCAATACCAACAAAGACGAAGAATATTTTAGAGAGTACGAGGCTATGGTGGTGATAGAGGATGGTTCCTAAATCAACATAGATATTATGTTTGTTGTAGATGTGGAGAAAAAGGGCACAAGGCATTTGAGTGTCCACACTATCAAGATCAAAAAAAGAAGGCAAGAGGATTGCACAAGAGTGAATCTAGTTCAGGTTGATATAGAAGAGCATAATACTGAAGTTGCATTAGTAGATGTTGGAGAGGATCTCATGATGAGAAGAATAATGATCGCTCTAAGGAAGGAACAAATGTAGAATAAAGAAAGTGGTGATTCGTGGCTGTGATTAAATATTTTTTGAACAAGATGTGCTTTGGGTGGAAAGGTATGCAAAGTAATTATAGATGGTGGTAGTTTTAAAAATATGGTTTCGAAAGAAATGATAGAGAAACTAAATTTGCAATGTGAAAAAATTCCTAATCCTTATTGGATTTTATGGTTTAAGAAAGGGAATGAGGTTGTGGTAGACAAAAGGTGTTTAATAAAGTTTTCTATAGAAAAAAGTTATATTCCTGAAATATGGTGTGATGTTATTTTGATGCATGCATGCCATGTGTTATTGGGAAGATCGTGATAATTTGATTGGAAATTAATTCATGATAGAGGAAAGAACAAAAACACTTTTTGGAAAGGTGGTAGCTTTGTTACTTATTTAAGAGCAAAAAATTCATGCTCTTTACTAAATAATTTATCCAAGATATGAAGGTGACAGGTTGGTGTTATGTATTAGTAGAAAAAAATGAAGACATAAGAATGTTTCCAATCCAATAGAATCAACAAGAGTTTTGAAAGAATATGTAGATCTTATGCTTGATGAATTACCAGATGGTTTACCACCAAAGAAAGATATTTAACATCACATTAATTTGATTTCAAGATCAGCTCTACCCAATCAAATAACTTATAAGATGAGTCTAAAAGAGCATGTAAAATTAAATAACTAAGTTACTGAATTGCTAGTAAAGAAGGTGATAAGGGAAAGTATGAGTCCATGTGCAACACAAACATTGCTAACTCCAAATAAAGGTGGAGGATGGAGAATGTGTGTGGATATTAGAGAAATTAATAAAATTACAATCAAGTATAGGTTTTATATACCTCATATGATACGATTAATGTGCTTATAGGATCAAAATACTTTACCAAGATTGATCTGAGTGATTATTATCATATTCAAAATTTTGAAGGAGATGAGTGGAAAACTACATTTAAGACTAGGGATGGCTTATGTGAGTAGATGGTTATGCCATTCAGATTATCTAATGGACCTAGGACATTTATAAGGGTAGTCAATATAGTGTTATGAGATTATATTGGTAAGTTTGCGATTGTTTATTTTTATGATATTTTGATATTCCATAAGACTAAAAATAACACTTACAACATTTGAGAATGGTACTAGATTTGTTAAGAAATAAAAAAATTGTATGCAAATTTGAAGAAGTGCATGTTTATGCAAAATAGTTTTGTATTTTCGGGATGTGTGGTTTAAATAGATGGTGTGAGAATAGGTGAAGAAAAGATAAAGATAATTTTTGAGTGGCTTATTCCAAAAATTACTATAGAGATAAGAAGTTTCTATGCTTTAGCAACTTTTTATAGAAAAATTATTAAAAATTCTAGAAGTGTTGTGGCACCAATAATAGATTGCATGAGAGGTAAGTAATTTACATGGACTAGACAAGCCACAAAAACCTTTGAATTTTTGAAGAAGAAGATTACAAAAAGGCCAATTTTAGCATTATCATATTTTAATAAAGTGTTCGACGTTGATTGTGATCCTTCATTTGTGGAAATTGGTGTTTTGTTGAGTCAAGAAGAAAAGCTAATATCATATTTCAATGAGAAATTGAATGAGGTAAGAACAAATTATTATACCTATGATGTTAAAATTTATGCAATTGTACAAGCATTAAGACATTAGAGGCATTACCTAGTGCCGAAAGAGTTTATCCTATTTACAGATCAAGAGGATTTGAAGTAGGTGAATATACAAAAGAAGTTGAATAGTAGGAATACAATGTGGGTATCTTTCTTACAGTGGTATACTTTTGTATCGACACATAAATTAGGAAAACATAATCAGGTAACTGATGCACTGAGCAAGAGAGTAGTGCTATTAACTTCTATGGTGAGTGTAGTAATTAGATTTGAAGCTATAAATGAATTATAAGATACTGATCCATATTTTGGCAAGGTAATTAAGTAATGTAGGAATCCATTAATAGGTGGAATAGATAGTATTCATGATGAATATCTTATATAAGAAGGTTATCTCTTCAAGGTTAAACAATTATACATTCTAGTTGGGTCTCTATGAGACAATATAGTAAGAGAATTACATAGTGGTGGTTTGGCTGGACATTTTGGTAGGACAAAGACAATAGATTTGGTTGAGAAAAAGTATTTTTGGCAAAAGATGAAGAGAGATATGACAAGGTATGTTTCAAGGTACATGATATGTCATGTGGTTAAAAGACATGCATAAAATACTACATTATACATGTTATTACCTATTTAAAGAGGACCATGGATAGATTTGAGTATGGATTTTATGTTGGAATTACCAAACACATAGAGAGGTAATGATTCAAATTTTATTGTTGTAGGCAGGTTTTTTAAAATGGTTTATTATAGTGCATGTAAGAAAATGAATGATGCCACTGGAGGAGCATAATTATTTTTTAAAGATATTTTTAGATTTAATGGTGTTTTAAAAACTATTACTTTAGATAAAGACACAAAATTTCTAAGTCATTTTTGAAGGACTTTGTGGAAGAATATGGGTACTAAGCTACAATTTAGTGGTGCATATCACCCACAATTAGATGGAAAAATAAAATTTGTGAATATGATCTTGTGAAATTTGTTGAGATGCATAGTGGGAGAGAAGCCCAAGGAATGGTACTTGGCTTTACCACAAGCTGAGTTTGCATATAAAATTAAATGAATAGATCAATAGCAAAATCACCATTTCAAATTATTTATGGAAAAAATATTATTGGTATTTTAGTTTTGGTACAATTACTAATTACAGATCAAATTAATGATGATGCAGAAGCATTTGTAGAGAATATGCATCATTTGCAAGGAGTAAGAAGAAAGTTGTAGAAAAGTAATGAGAAATATAAACCATCATCAGATGTCAGATGATCTTAAATACTTGAAGAAGGAGAGCTAGTAATGATTTACTTGAGGAAAGAAAGATTTCTAAAAGTCACATACAATTGAAGTACAAGAAAATTGGGCCATACATACTTGTGAGGAAAATCAATGAAAATGCTTATGAGGTGAGTTTACCACAAAGTTTTGATATCTCCATAGTATTTAATGTTTTAGATTTATATGAGTTCCATGGAGAAGATGGTAGAGATTATGAATATGATGAAGTAAATTGGTAGTAGTAGGTTACAAAGAAGAAGAATGAAAAAATAGTGCATGTTTGGGATATGAAAACATTGAGCACAAGGCAAGAAAATTATAACAGGTATATGGTATAGTGGAAAGTATTGCAGAAAGAAGACAAAAATTAGATTATAGAATGGTAGATAAAGAATATTGATAAATCAAAATGGCATCAATACAATCAGAGCAACTCGTAGGAGCTGAGTTATTTTCAACTAGAGGATAATGATGCAAAAAAATAGGCCAATCTTTTGGAGGCCATAACTTTTGACCCATAGGTCTATTTGAACTCTTCAATGCATCAAAGTGATCCTCTAAAAAAATTTGTTGCTTTTCTAATCCATGCTTTCTACTTTGAAGTGTTTTTTTATATTTTTTATTGGTCGTACGTGATCATGTGAGGGTCCAAAATTAGAGTTTATTACTTTTTTTGGAATCTTACTTATTTTTCCTTATAATTTATGAATATATAAATGTATGTGCTTACTGTGATGAATGATTGCAAAATATAAAACCCTTCTACATTCTCCTATCTTATTCTGAAAACAAACATAAAATTTTAAAAAAAATCAGGGAAAACCATTAAAATGGTATCAGAGCACAAAAAAATTCACTCAGCTAGTGGGTATTGTATTTCTATGACCATCAGTAATAGAGAGAGAGAGAGAAGATACCTTAAACGATAGATAAAATGTGAAGGGGATTTGGGGGATCATTCAGCTTCAAAGAGGGAAGAACAACACTCTAAAACACACTTAATAGGATCAACAAGCTTAGAAAATATAGGTGATAGAGGTCATAAAGAAGCATAATGGTTCATGCTTCTTTTGGATGTTGTGGTTAGGGGATGAGAAATGGCAGCGCAATATGCTCAAAAAATCAATCAGTAGCTAGCGTTGTTGGTTTTGGGGTTGAACTGATTGGGAGTCAACAACATAGGAAACATAGCCAATAATGGGCACAAAAATGATATGGGTCAGCGTGGTGAAACCAATTAGCACAATAGGGCATCCATGGCTAGACCTCTCATGCCTATTTTTACACTAAGAGTGGAAGCACAACCTAATCATGAGCATGATCAGTTTAAATAGGATTGAATTGATGCAGATCTTGGATTTCAGCATGATATATCTCTATGTGATTATATAGATCTCAGGATGAGGCATATGCCCAACACGGGAAATAAAGAGAACCATAATGACTTGAGAAAGAAAGTTGTTGTTACATCTCATTTTCCTTTGCCAAATTTTAGTTTGATGAGCTATTGTCTCCTGGGCATATGTATCATTGTGACACGTTTGTTGTGGTACATGTGCATACATTTTTGTGAAGATTTAGTCTTGATATGCAAATCAAGAAACTAGATATTTGATTTTACGGATAAATTAATAAAAAATAGTACTAATGCTATAGTTAATTTGTCAAAATAAAAAATTATTATAATCTTAAATTGTTTAATTATATTAGACAATTATTGATTTATGGTATTCAACATATTAATTATGCTAATGAAATATGTGTATTAACCTATACTTTAAAAGACATATTTGGTACTAGTCAAGTGGAGTTGTTTATTAATTAGCAATACATTAAATCTGACGATGTCTTTACTTGAAAAATGGAAGTTGAGTTGCCTCAATATTAACTTGGGAAATCAAGGGAGATAAATTAATAATTTATCTAATAATTACATGTGGGACACTCAGTTAACTATTTGGAACAAAGCCTATAGATTTGGTTTCAAGTGGCATGCAAATGATGGAAATTGAAAAAAAATATATTAAGAGAGCAAAAGAGAAGGATTGGGACACACGAAAATACATGAAAGATTTATGAGAAAAGGGAAGCCAGAAGCTGGAAGAGGAAAGAGGTTTTGGAAGTAAAAAGAGAAGTTTTGTCCACCAATGAGGAGGGAAGTTAGAAGAGGAAAGAGGTTTTAGAAGCAAAAATGGATGTTTTATCCACCAACGAGGGGGAAAGTGTACCAGGTAGGTACTGCAATTAATTTAATGATGTATTTTTATATTGAAAATTTTGTGGATTATGACGTATTTTATAATTAGAGAAACACTATAAAATCTGTGAGTAAACCTTATAGAAAGCTTCAGAGAAATAGATTTTGGTAATCTCTTTAGAAATTGAAATTCTATATTTAATAACCCAAATTTTATTAACCCAAATTATTAGAAACCGTAGTGTCTTAGTAGAAATAGATAAATTAAGGAAAGCGAAACTTCCTCTCTAATCTCAGAATAACACAATCTCCATTTTCACCTCAACTATGTCAAATTTTAGGAAGTTATATGAAGAGAATTTTATTAAAAACTAATTAATTACCTTCATGTGATTCTTATTATCACCATGTCCTCGGTTCAAACTTTTTGTGGCAGCCTTTTTCCAACGGCATTAGTGTTATATTTTTTTCATTTGAATCCTCAACCGATAAGCCTCTTCAATGCTCTGATGAGAGAAAAAAAATGAATATTCATAATATTTCTATACTTATCCAATTACTGGTAATATAATATAGTATTCATATACTTATTCTAGAATACTAGATATTTTAAATAATTACAATTTTAAGGGACTACTTAGCCCTAAACTTTTGCCAAAGTAGCTTACTGGATGACTTAACATTTGGCTTTCTTTAAATTTCGTACAGATTCAAGAATTAATGTTTTAGCAATATCAAGTTCTCATCTTTCCTTTTCTTTATCTCTGCTGCAATAATGGAATTGCATCTCTTTTCAGTCAAGATTTGAATGGACTTTGAAAGCCTCTGCGCTTCCAGCAGACTACCCTATCCGTATAGCTCCACATATATAATATATATATAAGTGTGTATCTACTGCAATCTTGGAACGAGTCGCTTCATGTCTGTGTCCTGAGTTATCAATAAATAACGTGAAAGGTTTTTCCTTGAATTCTGTTGCGAGTTTCATTTGTTAGCCGGGCATATTTGTTTTACATTTTTGTGAACTGACGGGAAGGGCAGTGGGAGACCACATTAGCTAGTTAATAATTTGATTTATTATTAATGTTATATATGAATATAATCAAATATTATATTTTAACTGATAAGAATCTTGTTTTAATTATGGAACCATGAATATATAATGAAAAATCATATATAGATAATTAAGTACTTAATTATTAAGGTATACATATATAATTAAAATGGTTAGATATTATTTAGGTTGAAAAGGAGAGAATACAATTTATATAATATTAAATATTACATTATATTTTTATTATATAATATTAAATATTATATTATATTTTTTATTATATAATTGAATATTACATAACAGATTAGTAAACTATTTAATCGTAACTTTCTTGTATGATTATAAGAACTTTCTTTAGTTAAAATATATCATAATATAATATTTGTTGAGATGAATATAAATTAAATGCCTTGAAATTATACAATTTTATTATAACATTATTTTATACTTTATGAATAAATTACGTAGGGGCAGAGGTTTTTATTACATTTCTTAATATTTGGGTTTCTTATGTGAAACGGAAATATTATAAATCTTATGAGAAAAATTATCAAAATATGTTTGAAAATGATGATTTCTATCAATACCTATTTTGTGTTCTCTAAAAATTACGGAAAATGGATAATTAGAGCCTTTCAGTAATTTTAATAGTTTTAGGGGATGTCAACTTAACCACTCTGGGGAATGTCAAAAAGATATTTGTTTCTTAAATATACTTTTTCTATACAAATAATTGAATTATGCTTAAATTATATGTTACAGATAAGTTAATATAGACTTTTGTTGTCATATTTGGTTGGCATAGTTTTGTCATTGTACGCTTATTATATCAAATATTGTATGCATATGTTAATGATTCTTAAATTAGTTTATCCAATTGGTGCACTTATGCTTTGGATTTTATATCTATTATGTATATTATAAGGCCGCATTTATGATACTACCCAAGTAGTGAGACCGTTTTTAAAGCTCGAATATCATCACCAATGATGGGTATAGATAACCCAATCAAGTGATATGTTATGAATTTGATTAATCTAGATGATCATATGTTATTTAAAAACTTTGGTCAGAGTAATCTTAAATTAATATTGGTAATTTATTTGTATGATTTGCATGTTTTTCATATCATAGTAGAAACATAATTTTATTTATGATACACATCATGTAGTACAATCTTACAGAGCCTGAGGATACTAGCATATCTCATTCTAGATTTCTACACTGTTCTATCTACCTATCCATGAAAAGAGGCCATTCCCTAATAGGGGATTGTGCAAGGGATCGTTGGTCTATGGTTGGAGTGATAAAGAGCTTGGATGATATTCTTCCTTCCTCTCTATAGTATATTTCTAGAGACAACACTTGAGGTTATTAGAGATATGCGAGTTGATGCAACTTGAGCTCCAGAGAGTTAGATATATTTATATTGTATATAAGGTTAAATGTCTATTGAAATTGTAAATATCATATTATTTACTTGAACAATCATTGTTGTATTATGAGACCAACCATAACTTTGTCATTATGTATTTATACCTACTTCTCTATATGTGCATATGAGATTTTTTTTGAGTAAACATTTATACCTTTAGTAGTTGGTAGAATTATATCTATCCCTAATTTTGTGTATGTAGGTGACATCACATATATGTATAGCAGCTCAGAGAGTGAGCACATGCATATGAAACTAACCTTGATAGGTATTCCTTAGTATTACATCTTTTATAAATTGATTCGGGTAACAATTTATGCGACAATTCGGGTGACAGTTCCATCCCAATTGATGACAGAACTTCTAGGAGTCATAACTTTTACACCATAGCTCCAATTGACTCACCATTTAAACCGTTAGAAATCTAAGAATGAGGAAAACATCGTGAGATGACATGGAGCTTTGCTCAATGATGTTTGACCCCCAAAAATTCAACAAAAGTGCCCCAAATTTTAATTTTAGTAGTGCAGTCTAAAAATAGTAAGTTTCTAAAAATACTAATTCCTCGAATTCTATATGGTTTTGGAAGTTGAACCAATTAATCTCCCTCGAGATTGGTGACCTTACACATCCTCCCCATGCTTTCAAAATATGTATAAATAAAGAGGTAACCCAAAATGTGAAGACAGACATTTCTTCCCAGAGATAAGCATATATTTGTATTGCAATCTTGAGTAATACTACATCTCTTCTCAGATAATTCATTGTTATTGTGTCATTTCTATGCTATTGAAATATTTATCAACTAGAACTTTTGAGTTTTGGATCAATGGTATCAGAGTGCTTTGTCTTGAGAGTGTATGATCCTCAGGACGAGGTCAGGCTATAAGAAGCTTGGGTGGGAAACAATAGAGCTTCCAAATTTTCCACCTGTTCACTCCAAATGAATTCAAATGGTGGACAACACCGAGACATCCGATGATTTCAAGGAAATGGTGAATGAAGACCTCCAACAACAACAAGTGTAGATGCTACAACAATTTGCCCAAACTCTTCAAACACTTTTGATGGGAAATCTTGGCTCCGTAACTACACTCCCTAGTTCCTCATCTAGGGAACATCCTTTTAGTGCCCCAACACCCTTCAAGGTTCAGGTAAATTTTGATATTCCTACATTTGAAGGCAAAATCAATGCCGATGCATTAGAAATTGGTTGGATCAATTGGCTTCCTACTTATCTGTAAATAAGTTCACCGATGGAGAAAAGATTACTTTTTCTCTTTTGAAATCATCATTGTCCGTGAAAAACTAGTGGGAGTGTACAAAAAGAGGTTCAGTACATATGACATTGGCTTTAAGGTGGAACCTACTTGGGATGATTTTGTGGAAGCAGTGAAAGAATAATACTATCCCATTGGAGCATATGATGATTTGTACATACAGTGGCAACAACTTCACCAAGGTAAGGACCAATCTGTTCAAGATTACACAGACACTTTTCATTCTTTGTGTACAAGATTGGGCATTCAAGAAAGTGAGAAACATAAGACTCTCAAATATTGTGGTGGACTACATTGGTACATACGGGGGAAAATGGAACTCTTCAATTTGGAAACCCTCGGTGAGGCATACAAATTCATAGTGAAGATTGAATAGAAGCATGGCAAAAAGAATACGAAGAGTCAACCCTCAAAATGGAAAAGTGACAAGGAATGTCAAACACAAGGCCAAAATTAGAAGAAAAAAGAGTTTCAGGATAAGAAATCCCAGAAGGGGAAGGCTGGAAAATGGTGTGATTACCAAAAAATTGGAACTCACTCCAAAGAAGAATGTCAAGCCATCAAGTCACTACTTTTTGAGTCACAATACTCGACATCTACTACTCTGCCTCATACACAACCCACAGTCAAAGAGGATGAAGATGAAATTGTAGATGTTGAACCTGACACCATCGTCACTTCATCACAGACCTGTGAGGAAAGACCAGATGACAAGGAAATATTGTTTCACTCCAAATTATAGGTAAAATTTAAGTCTTTGCATTTCATTCTTGATAGTGGGAGTCAAAAGAATTTAATCTCTGATAAAGTTGTGAAAAATCTAAATCTATCCATGAAGCCTTATCCAAAGCCCTACAATATTGGATGGTTGAGCCCAGGGAGAGACCTTCGTGTCACCCATTAGTGTCTTCTTTCATATGCTGTAAAACCATTCCAATATGATGTCTTGTGTGATGTGGTCAACCTAGATGTTTGTGATGTACTCCTTGGTTAGCCATTCATGTATGAACAATATGGCATCTATGAATCACGAACCTGAAGGATCACCCTCACTCTTGGAACACAGCACTATAGGGTACTAGAGGTACCACCTCCCACATCTATCTCCCTGATCAGTGCTAATCAATGCAAGAGATTGGTGGAGAAGACAAAGTAATTTGTTCTCATGGTGGTCAAACCATAGAAATCCAAGAAGGTTGATGTTGCAGTTCTGACTACACAATCAACACAACAACAAAAGTATATAGGGAGAATCACAGGAGAATATGATGACTTATTCAAGTCACCCACAGGATTTCCACTGCATTGCCAGGTAAAACATTATATCGATTTGATCCTAGAATCACCTTTGCCTAACAGTCCTATGTATCATAGATCAGTTTTAGAGAATGATGAGATAAAAAGATAGATTCAAGAATTGATCCAAAAGGGTCACATTAGGCCAATCTCTTCACCTTGTGGTAGCCCAATTATCTTGGCACCTAAGAAAGATGGAACATGGAGGCTTTGCATTGAGTACTGAGCCCTAAAAAAAATCTTTGTGAAGAATCGCTACCCTCTCCCCAGGATTGATGACCTAATG
Source organism: Torreya grandis (assembly GCA_037957365.1). Taxonomy (NCBI): domain Eukaryota; kingdom Viridiplantae; phylum Streptophyta; class Pinopsida; order Cupressales; family Taxaceae; genus Torreya; species Torreya grandis. The sequence goes on from JARHVA010003787.1 coordinate 1,156,248, forward strand.
GACCAACTCCGTGGTGCAAAATTCTTCACCAAAATTGATCTCAAATTTGGTTATCACCAAATTCCCATCAATCCCACTGATGTCTAGAATATTGCATTCAAATCTAAGGAGGGGCTCTTTGAATGGTTGGTTATGCCTTTTGGCTTAACTAACGCACCTACAACCTTCATGAGGATGATGGATGATATCCTACGACCCTTCACCAACTCATTTGTGGTTGTCTACTTAGATGACATACTCATCTATAGCAGAACATGGGAAGAACATTTAAAACATGTTCGTAAGGTGCTTCAAAGTCTTTGGGAGCACAAGTTGTATGCAAATCTTGACAAATGCACATTTGGGATGACAACAATTCAGTATGTCAGGTATATTGTGAATGAGGAAGGGGTCCATATTGATTTAGAAAAGATTTAGGTTATTCAAGAATGGCCCACACTAAGGACCCTCATAGAGCTTCACAATTTTTTGGGTCTTGAAAATTTCTATCGCAGGTTTGTTCTTGGATTTTCACATGTTGCTTGGTCACTAACCCAAGCTACTAAAGGATGAGTTAAAGCTACATTTCAGTGGGGTGAAATACAACAAAGGGAATTTGAGAATTTGAAGAATAGAATCTACTTAGCCCCTATTCTTACCTTGCTAGATTTGCATCAACCTTTTGAGTTGATGACAGATGCATTTGAATATGCCATGGGAGCTATCATCATGCAACATGGCCATCTTGTTACATATCATAGTGAAACTTTCACTGATATAGTTAGGAAATATCCAACATATGATAAGGATCTCTATGCCATTGTGCAAGCCTACAAACAATGGAAACACTACATCTTGGGGAAAGAGATGGTCATCCACATTGACCACAGACCATTGGAATTTATCCAAATGCAAAGCAAACTATGAAATGAGAGGCACCAAAAGTGGGCCACATATCTTCAAAAATTCTGCCTGATAATCAAACACAAAAAGGGGAGCTCAAATATAGCTTCAGATTATATGAGCCACCCACCAATTACTACACTCACAATAGTTCTTGACCTATGTGAACATGAGACTGCCACTTGGGGTGCTCTGTATGAAGCATATCCTACCTTTGCTGATACATAGAAAGCACTTCAAAAAGGTAAACCTATTTTAGATTTATATTTGCAAGATAATGTCCTCTATCATATGGGGCACATCTATGTTCTAGTTACAGAGCAATAAAAGATGATATGGGAAGCACACTTCAGTAGGACAGCTGGACACTTTGGTATCAAAAATACATTGTCAGTTCTTCAAAAACACTTCTATTAGCCCCATATGCGAAACGATGTGGAAAGATATCTCAAATATTGTACCCCATGTGTGATAGCCAAGCCAACAAATAAGAAGCAAGGATTGTACATGCCATTGCCATAACCGACCAGGCCTTCGGAATCTATCTCAATGGATTTTCTCTCAGGTTTTCCCACTTCAAAACATGGTAAGGACTGTATTTTTGTGGTAGTTGATCATTTTTCAGAAATGGCTATCATGATTTCTTGTAATAAAAATATATCTACTGAGAAAACTTCTCAACTCTATTTTAGTCATGTATGGCTCCATTTTGGTCTCCCCAACTCCATTGTCTCAGATCGAGATAGCAGGTTCCTGAGCATCTTCTAGTCCACTCTATGGAAGATGATGGATACTAAGATGATGAAGTCCATAGCCTTCCATCCATGGACTGATGATCAGACAGAGGTGGTAAACCACTTGATTGTTCACATGATTCGAATGTATCACTCCAAACATCCATGCACATGGGATGAGGGACATCTTTTCATACAACATGGATACGATCGAGCGATGCACAGCTCGACCAAGCACAGTCCATTCCAAGTATGTTTTGGGTTTCAAATCATGGCACCAATTGATATAGCTGTTCCATTTTCCACCATGGAATACACATGTCATGGAAGATCTGAGGAAGCAAAAGCAACAAAGTTTATTGAACAAATGCAACACATCTAGCAACAAGTTCATGACATCTTGGAGAAGATGAATCAAAAGTATAAGTAATGCCATGACAAACATAGGATTCCACACCATTTTACTGTGGGTGACAAGGTTTTGTTGAAGATTCAGATGGAATGACTTGCAGGACCACACAAAAATATTTGGCCTCTGCAATATGGTCCCTACACCATCACCAAAAGAGTTGGAGAAAATGCTTTTGAGTTGAACTTACCAGCCTACCTTGGTCTGCATCCAATATTCAATGTGGAGCTCCTCAAACCATATCACCTACCTCTATTAGACACTTCAGTTGTAGTAGAACAACTAGACATTGATGAGCTTGATCCATAGAGTTTTGCTCCAATGGAAGAGGATCATATTGTGGATACCTAGATGAAGACAACAAGAGCACACTCTATTCTGCTTTATCGAGTGGTCAAAAGGGGTCGGCTTAGCCACCAAGGTGAGTGGCTCATAAAGAATCAAATACCACACCTGATGGGGAACATTGATGCAATGGGGACCATTAATTTTCAAGGAAGGAATGATCCGGGCAACAATTTAGGTGATAATTCGGGTGATAGTTCCACCCCAATTGATGACGAAACTTTCGGGAGCCATAACTTTTGCACCGTAGCTCCAATTGACTCACCGTTTGAACCGTTGGAAAGCTAAGAATGATGAGAACATCATTAGATGGCATGGATTTTTTATTAATGAATTTTGACCCTAAAAAACCCAACATAAGTTCCCTAAATTTTAATTTTAGTAGTGTAGTCTAAAAATAGGAAGTTTCTAAAAATGGTAATTCCTCAAATTCTGTATGGTTTTAAATCTTGGAAGTTGAACCACTTAATATCCCTAGAGATTGGTGACCTTCCACATCCTCTCCATGATTTAAAAATGTTTATAAATGAACAAGAAACTTGAAATGTGAAGATAGACATCTCTTCCCAAAGATAAGCATATATTTGTATTGCGATCTTGAGTAATACTACATCTCTTCTCAGATAATTCATTATTACTATGTTATTTCTATTCTATTGAAATATTTATCAACCAAAACTTCTAAGTTTTGGATCAAAAATTCTAGTTAAATCAAATAACTTTTTTATAGCAATGTACTATTATGTGAACTTGTAGGTAGAATCAAGTCTATCAGATCTTGTAAGGATGAAAATTTGTATGCGATATATTTCATGAAAAATTTAACTGATTAAGTGACGAGACATTTCTCAAATAATATAGTGCATCATGAGCTATGCCTAGAATGTATGTTCTCTTTAGATTTTTATTGAAGGTATACTTGGTTAGTATAATTTTGATTTGCCTTATTATTATGGTTGGGTGTAAGATTATTGTTGGTTTTGAGTCAAATACTCAAACACAAAGACCTATGATAATATGAGATGTCATAGAGTTTTATAGTAGAGAAATTACCCAGATGGTACAGACTATTTTCATTACATCTTAACTCATAAATAAATGAATATATATGTTATGGTTGTTAATGTTTGAGTAGAGTGATCATAAACTATGATAGTATGAGATATCATAGAATACTTCAACTTAGATGTATACATTTGGGTGGTACATATTGTAGCTATATATTTAGAATCTTATTTAAATTGACTGTTTTAATGATTTTCTTGGTTGTTAATTGAGAAATATATTCATAGTAGTTAGCAGGACAACATGTATATGTGCGTACAATCTTGCAAGTATAAACAAATGATAGGTTTGACTGTTATGTATTGTATGTCTCACTTTGTTTTGTATTCTTAGTTGTGTCTAGCATGTGATTTTCTATGGAACTGGGAATGTGGATTCCTCCATCATGGCTTCTATCTAGGTTTATGTGAGAGTGCTTGGGTAAGCACATAATCCTAGATTAGTAAGATGTTATGCTAGATTATGTCACTTAGCTATGGAATTAGACTAGATCTTTAAAAGCTCATTTGTGTCATGAGTAGTTTATTCCTTGTTTGGTTTAGAGTGCCAATCCCTTCAATGGTGACGTCTCATAGAGGAGACCATCACATTTGAAAATAGAACTACATTAAACTATGATTTTGAGGAATGGAATGTAGGCTACACAATATTATGGTGGGGCATTGGGTCTAGATCCTTAGGTTAGGTTAGGGTAGACTCAATTGCATAGCAATCTGTGTAAATGGTTAAATTAGTAACAATACTTAGTATGAGAATTTTAGATTGTGTTAATGTCCCTAATGAGATAGTAAATTTTTTGTATTTATTCTATTGCTTGCAGTATTAGAAGGTTGAAAACTATTACTTCTTGAAGTTGTTGATTATATGACTGACTAAAATATTATAAGCAATTGTGGTTAAATAAATGTTCAATATTTAGTTAAAAAAATTATTTCTTCTTCTAAGAACAACTAGATAGGTTGTTATAGTTGGAAAACTTAGTCTCACTTACTTTGATGGATCTAGTAAAACTTCAATGAGAGCTTGGGTCCAAAAAGTGGACACATACTTTAATCTTAATCCCATGCCTAAAGAAGCATCTATTAAATATAATTCCATTCACTTAGATTGAGTTGGATATGAGTGGTGGAATTATGGGATCATTAAAATGGGTCATGCTCAGATTATTTATTAGGTAGAGTTTACCGAGAGAATCATAGAGAGATTTTATAAAAAAGACCCCAAACTTCATTTTAAGGAGTTGGCACAACTGAACCACTGGGGTTCCATGGAGGCTTATGTTTTTAAATTTTAGAGGTTGTCAATTTCGGTGACAAATATATCCAAGAGGAGGCTCATTGTGATCTTTATAGATAGGTTAACTGATCCTCTAAAGGGCTAGATTAAATATTTCAACCCACATTCTCTACAAGAGGCAATCAAGAAGGCTAGAGACATGGAGTCTTTCACCTCCAAGAGTAGATTCCAGTCTAATGGATTTTAACATAAGAAGAACCAAGATAAAAAGCATTTTCCAAAGGACTCTAAACAAGCAAAGAAATTACTCACAAGGATTGATAGTGAGATACTTAATGACTTGAGGAAGAAGAATTTAGGTTTCACATGTAGAGAATGTTGGTCTCTAAGACATAGTTGTGCTACAAATGGGAAGGTGCATCAAATAGAGTATTATTCAATAGAGGGAAATACTTCAAAAAAATCAGACCAAAAGTTCAATTTTGAGGAAAATGAAGAGGAAGAGATGCTTAAAGTGGTTAGGAAGGAAGAAGAGAAAGCTGGGAAGCTTACTCAATTACATTTTTTTTAAAAAAATGAGTCTTTACGTATTAGAGGAGCAATTAATGGGTAGTTATTAGTGGCATTTAATGACACAAGAGCCACACACAATTTTATTGATGAGGGGTTTGTTGAACATAGAGGACTTCAAACTCAGGGGGTAGATGGGTTTCGGGTGATGGTTGTTTTTGGGTTTACAATCAATTACACTAAGATGGTTCCAAATCTATGTTTGCAATCAAGAAATTATGAAGTCAAGGATGACTTCTATGTGGTGATAATTAGTGATACATCATATACGGATGGGAATACAATGGATTCAATCACTTAGAGAGATCACACTTAATTTTCAGACTATGGAGCTGAAATTTAAATCAAAGGGTAGGATTGTGGTCTTGAGAAGTATGTTGACTAGAGGACTTCTAGAGGTCTCTTTCAAATGTATGGAGAGGTTATTTAGACATGACTAGATTAACTGGGCAGCAGAGTGTGTGGTTATGCCTACAATTACAAAAGAGGTAAAGAGGTCATATCCACTAGACATTTAGGCTTTTTTTTCCAAATGAAGAAAAATATTCAGTAACATTCCTCCAAGGAGGCCACCTAATAGAGGTATTGAGCACATGATTGGGCTAGAGGAGGGAGCCAAACCTATGATAACCACTCCCTATAGGAATCCTAAATGACATAAATATGAGATAGATAAAGTTAATAAGGAGCTTTTGGAGATGGGATACATTAGACCAAGTAAGAGTCCACTCATTTCTTCAATAATGTTGGTGAAGAAAAAAGATGGTACCATGTGTATGTGTGTTGACTACCAGATGTTGAATAAGAAGACAATAAAAAGTTGGTACCCCATTCCACACATAGATGAGCTCATTGATGAGCTGCATGGACAGGTTTATTTGTATAAAAAAGACTTTAGATCAGGTTATCATCAGGTTAGGGTCAGAGAGGAAGACATAGAAAATACTGCATTCAGATGTCACTTTTGACACTATGAGTTTCTTGCCATGCCTTTAAGGTTGACAAATGCACCAAGTACATTCCTATCTTCCATGAATAACATGTTCAATAAATAGTTATGTAAGTATGTGTTGGTTTTCTTTGATGACATCCTCTTTTTCAGCAGATAATGGGAGGAACACTTGAAGCATTTGGATGAGGTGTTGGGAATTCTTGAGAGTGAGTCTCTTTTTGATAAGGAGTCCAAATGTGAGTTTGGGATGTCTGAATTATTATACCTTGGTCACATAATCAGTGTTAATGGAGTTCATTTTGATCTAGAAAAAATTAAAGCAATGATAAACTGGCCTCCACCCACTACTCTTACTCAACTGAAGGGTTTTTTTTTTTGGTTTGTGTGGGTTCTACATGATGTTTGTCAAATGTTTTTCATAGGTTGCTTCCCCACTTACAGATTTGACTGAAAATGGGCCTTTACATAGTCTGAATCAACACAAAAATCTTTTGATCAGTTCAAAAAATTAATGAGTTCATGTCCTATATTAGCTATTCCATTTTTTTATAAATTATTTCATCTTGAATGTTATGTTTTAGGGGATGGAATTGGGGTTTTCCTCATGTAAAATAAACACCCGATTCCATATGAAAGTGGGAAGTGATAAAAATTACTCCATCTATGACAAAGAGATATTAACCATAATGCATGCTTTGGCTAAATACAGATAATACCTTGTTGGATGGAGGTTCATTGTTAAAACTAACCATAATATTATAAAATAATTCTTAAATCAAAAGGACTTAAGTGAAGGGAAGTAGAAATAGGTTAGTAAACTCCAAGCTTATGATTTTGACATCAAGTATGTCAAAGGCAAAAATAATATAGTGGTTGATACATTGTCTAGAAGACCTCATTTATGTTCATTTTCTGAGGTAACAGTAGGTTGGAGGGAAAAAATACAAGTTTTTTATGTTAAGAATGCCCTTCCCAATAGCATCTTAGATGATACTTTACCGGATGACAAGTACAAAGTAAGGGATGGTTTGATTTTCTATAAGGATAGGATAATGTTGGTTCCTAAATCCAAGATGAAAAAATAGTTTTTAAAGACTTTTCATGACACTCTAATGATTGGTCATCCTTGTTTTTACAAAACATACTGGCAGATACATGAGAGTTTCTCATGGAAGGGGATGAAGGAGGACATTACTAAGTATGTTCATGAATGCCAAGTGTGACAATAGATTAAAAATGAACAAACTTACCTTGCTATTCTATTTTAGCCTTTAACCATTCCTACTCATAAGATGGAAATTATTTCAATGGATTTCATCACAGGGATTCTTAAGGTGCAAGGGAAGGATTGTATCTATGTTATGATGGCCCATTTGACCAAATTTGCTCATTTTTTTTCCATTTACACATGGTATACAACAATACAAGTGGCAAATTTTTTCTTTAAGGAGGTGTTTAGACTTCACAAGGCACCTAAGAACATCATTAGTGATAGGACAACAAGTTCATGAGCTGGTTTTGGCAGGGGTTGCTCAACCTATGTGGTCCCGAATTGAATCCCAACACTATTTACCACCCTTAAATTGATGGATAAACTGAGATAGTTAATAAATAGGTGGAAGGATACCTGGATAATTATGTTAAAGGGCATCATAAGGTGTGGGTTAAATGGTTTCACTTGGGGGAGTTTCTATACAACTCCACATTTCACATGTAGATTAGGATGTATCCTTTCATGGCTTTGTATGGCTATGAAGCTTCCAACTTCATTGATTTGCTATATGGAGATTATAGAGTGCTTAGAGATAAACATTCTTGCAAGAAAGTCAGGATATCTTGAGATCATTGAGGGATAACATACAACATGCACATAATCAATATAAATTGTACGGTTATCAGCACTGTCTTGTGTAGGAATTTGAGTTAAGAGACATGGTTTATGTGAGATTACAGCCCTATAAATAGTCCACTCTCAAGAAGAGGGGGTCAGAGAAGATGAAGCCTCACTTCTATGGTTCGTTTAGAGTCACCAGGAGAGTGGGGGAGGTGCCTTATGAGCTTGAGCTACTTGAGGGTAGTAAGGTGCATAATGTTTTCCATGTGTCACATGTCAATAAGGTGCTTAGGCATAATATAACTCCCTTAGCAAAGTTGCCTCCATTAGATGAGGAGTTCAAATTGATTCTCATTCTAGAGGTAGTGATTGGTTTCAAAGAGTGTACCATCAGCAAGAGAGTTATCACAAAGTATTTGGTGAAATGGAGGGATTTACCAGTAGAAGATGCCACATGGGAGAATGAGTAGATTTGATAGCATTCAGAGTTGTGATTGATTGAGGACAAGAAATATTGGGGAGCGATGACTATAATGTCCCCTTCTCATTCATAACCAGTTTGAGTTACCATTAGCCTATTCCAGTTCTCATAGGCTAAGTGGATCTTGGTTAGGGAACTTTCATGACTTGATATGAGTTTTTTGGGTTTTTCTTGGGTTTTTTTTGGTGGTGATGGCTATTTTTAGTAAGTTACTATTTTTAGTACTTTACTATCTTTAGTAAACTTACTATTTTTAGTAAGTTTCAATTTAGCTTTATTTGGAGCAGTTTGGGTTTTTGGCTCACTTACTATTTTTGGTAAGTGTTATATTTAGTAACTGGTCTCAATTCTTATTCAACAGTCACTGGTCTTGGTTCCTATTCAATAGTAGTGTAGAGTTTTCCATTTTTGATAGGGGTGACTTTCTCAATGGTTAGAGTTATTATTTGTTTATTCATCACTCAAGTTAATAAATTTGTTAATTGAATTAATTGAGAATAAGCATGGGTTATAAAAGACCCCCTTAGCCAAATTGAACAACGTAATTTTAAAAGAGCGGAAAATGTATTTTATGTTAGATGCCCCATTTGAATAATATTTGATGATATTTTAAAATGCTAAAAAATAAATATTAAAACAAAGTAAGATTAGGCGTGGGGTTTTAAAGAAAAAAATATATTTACAAAATAGAAGTTGCCTTAATCCCTCCCTCATCTTCTATTTAATCACTCTTTGAGCTCTCATTTGGATGGGAACTTTCGCACTTTAAGGAGACTCTTCTGGATTTTTTCTAGAATACAATTACTGTTGGTTGAGGATGAAAACTCTCATCTCACATTACTATATTCAGTGGATTGTAACCCACCCTAGCTGATTGGTGTTTGGTTTTGAGGTTTTTACAACATTTATCTTGCTAGTTGAGTTTATTTGGCATTGGATAAATGAAGATTTTCATAGTTTTATGACTTGTGTGTGGAGTTTGATTTGGTGTGTGGATTTTATAATTTAGTGAATTTCCTTTTGGGTATTTTATATTTGCCTCTGATTGGTTGGACATTCCCTTTAAGACACTTGACGAAATTTAATAGAGGACATGTGAATTACTGGAGCGAATCACCCACCTTGGGATTAGCACCATTTTCATGGAGTTGGGAAAACAAGCATGGAGTTCTGATATGAATGTTCTATGGTGAAATTTTGTTGTAAACAGAGTATTTTTACATCTAATTTTAAATTGAAACTTTTTGATTTTATACTAAGTTGCAATGAGATGTCTTAATGTAATTCTACTTATTTTTAGTTGCAATTTATAAATATATAAATGTATGTATTCAATATAATGGATGGTTGTAAAATATAAAACCCTTCTGCATTCTCGTGTCTTATTCTGAAAAACAAACACTAAATAAATAAATAAATAAAAATAAAAAATTAAATTTAAATTTAAGGGCAACCATTACACCTTCACATATTGAGTGAAGGCCAATGCCACCAATCCTAGCATAGCAAAACGCTCATTCCACATTTCTGCCGAGGACGACATTATTCCACTTGATTTGCTCTCTTGTATGATACCCTTCAACATGGGTACTAACGACACAGCAGACAACACCGCTGCGCTTAAAACAAACCATGACATTCCACTGCTCAGCTATGAAAATAAGTCTCTTCCATTCGCCAGCTCCACCCCAATTGCAGATTCAAACCCCACTATTACCATCCTTCCATTTATGGTCTCCGGCGCAGGGCAGGAGAACGCGAACAAGTCCACGCAATTTGTGCTGACCTGGACATCATATTGCCACATCAGATACGGTTTCACCCTAGTATAAATTTTATCCTAATTCGTTAGATGGACATTGAGACAGTCGGTTGAAGGGGTAAGCTCGTAGTTGGTGTGGATGATCTAGCGCCACCAGGGGGAATGTCAGCTTTGGATGTGGAGGCTTCCTTTTCTGTCTTCCAAATTTATCCACATTAACTAAAATTAGTACGCCAAGTAAACATGCTGTAATTTAATTAGAAGGAAGAAAAGAGAAATATCAAACCTTTGCCATGCACCTTACATGGATGCTCCTGTGCTGGACTCTGTTAACGGGACCCAAATAACTCCTTTGCATAGCCCCATGATTGAGGGCTGCAGGTATTTTCATCGTCATTGAAACAACGGATGCCATTACTGGATCTTAACGAATATGCACGCTGCTTCAGATTCTTCTATGATTTGACTACTCTGCTTTTTACTTCATGAAATGGCACGATTTCTCTCACTGATATGTTAAGAATTAATGAGCCTTCTTTCTTCCCTTTATACATTGAATGGAAGTGTGTAGAATTATGTGTAGTGGTAAAAAATGGGCCAAGTGGGTTTGTTTTGCTCCTCACATATCAAAAAGGAGTTTACAATCGGCTGCGTGAAAACAACAAAACTTGGTTACTCAATTGTCCATACATGTGTGCAATTTTAGTGTGACAGAAGTTTCTACCACATTCATGGAAGATGGCTTCAATGAATGTGAAAAATAATGGTAAGGTATTTCATGGGACATTTTGAAGAAATTTAGACAGAGACACGTGTAAAATCTAATGAAATATCGAATCTACTAATATAATATATAACTTTCACCAAAGTATTTTAGTTGCACATTATATGGTTGAACCAAGTGTCATCCTAATAAAAATAGGTCTCATTTATTCAACGAATCCTTTTAAAACATATTAAATGAACCATATCTCAATTCAGATAAATCTAAAATAAATTAAATATAAATTATTATTATTTTAATTATTTAAAATCAAATTAGATAATTTTAAAATTAATTAGATAAAAAATAATAACTTCTCAATAAACATACTTCTTATATAATCCAATTAATCAATACCTTTTTATAAGAGTAGAGAATCTTTACTACTTAAAAACAATTCACATAAAAAAAAACTATGCATATGGAAGACAATTTAAATGGTTTTATCTCAACTTTTTGCTAAGATAGTTCACTTTATAATTCATAAAATAGACTTCAATACATCAGATATTTATATTAAGCATGTGAGATTAACTATATTACACTCATAAAGGAACCTTATCGAACATTCATGCATGTACTGGATAATGAGTTATATTGCAATCACTAAACATCACATTGCAATCCCTAAACATCACATTGCAATCACTAAACACCACATAGATATCAGAGTAATCTGCATCCTGTATGGATGCAGTGGTTTATATTAGATATTTTGGAGATTTGGAATCTCAATTAGATAGTTGTCAAAAAAATATAACCATCGGTTTATGGTGTGGATTTTAATGGTTTTAATAAAATTATTAGTTATCTTGTCTTTGAGTATGTTGTTAGTGTAAATTTTTATTCTATTTTATGTTATATATATATATATGAAGTTATTGAGTTACACATTCACGTGTTTAAATTATAGTTAAATTAGTTGGTGTGGATGTACTTATTATTTACAAACTAATCTTAAAAAAAATTAAATGATGTTCACTATTTATTTGGTAATTGCTCTATATTCACATTGATAAATGGAGGTGGATTTATGCCTCTCTTCTCCTCTTTATGTACCTCTCCTCAAAACTATTTTTATTGATTATGAATACAAACTATTGTTCTGCTCATGTTTGATTTCTCTTTTACTGTAACACTTTCTCTTCTTACATTTTAAGCATCTAGTGTGTTCGAATCTTGCCAGTTATTTATGATTACTCATTCTCATAGATAACTGCTCATTCTGACATGCTATCAGAGTGGTATCTAGTAAAATGAATAGCTTTGTTTTGTTTTAATATATTTTTAAATATTGAGTAATTGAGTTTGCTTGTTATAGACCCTTTATTTTCTAAGTATGCTCTCTTCTTGCATTCTTAGCTGATCAGTATAATAAAAAAATGAATGAGGGATATGACCTTTGTATAAGTGCATTTTCAAGTCTTCTAACCTACATCATTGAGTCTAGAAGGCCTCAAAAACCTAGGATCATATGTTAATTCATCAAAAATAGAATTTTTTGTAAAAACATTTTTGTATGTTTCTAGGTTACCCATGTACTATTCTACACTATTCATTAAATAATTTCTTAGGACTAGAGGTTTTTTTCGAAAGGTCACTATTTTGGGGTTTTCCAAATAATTGCTATGTTTATTACTTTTTTTTGTTATAAATACTAGTTTAGAGACATGTATAGATCTACATGACCTTAGTTTGGGTGCACTGATGTACTATGTTTCTATGTTATGGATTTCATAATGGTTTAATATGCTCTATATTGACAGTCTTCATTGGCCACTTTTATATTATATGTATTACATGATTGTGGATACTACACACTCCAAAACATATTTTGACCACCTTATTTTTTTCTTTATTGCATGATAGTGGATACTAAAACATAGTGTATTATTCGCTTGTCTTGCCTATTTGTAATAGTAAGGAGTGTCGTACCTACATATCTATGTAGCTTATTATGCCAATCCATACCTCTTGTACACTATATGCATCATATATACATGTGGCTTGGCTATAATATCTAAACCTATGTGAACTAATTTGGTAATCACTTTCTTGTTTGTTCCTACACCTATACAACTTACAAACTATGAGAAATGTGCCCTTGTGGATGACCTAAAGTAATAACACATAGATCTTTGTGAAACAACATATGATTTTTAGCCATCTACATATGACATGCATTTTGTACTACATCACCAAATTCAAGTTACATGGTCAAGTAAGCCATACATTCAAGTGAAATTTTTAGCTAACCCTACACACCAAATGATTAAATCAATCCAACCATGGTTAAACTTGAAAAAGACATAAAAACGTTTTCCACACTCATGAAATCATCTTTGGTATGTGTGAGATAAAAATAAATTTTCAATGTCACCAAATTTCTAAAGTTTAACCCCTAGTCACATGGGAGTTTAGCCCATCGTCACAACCATCCCTAATGGAATAAACATTTTTTTTAGGATTTATTGTAAAAAAATACATATAAACAAAAAAATTGTCAAACCATACATATGTTTTGTGTAAGAAATAAGAAAACATTGATTGAAATAATTTGTAAAGCACCCAACTTTATGTAGGCAACTCCTTTTGAGGAGTATTTTTTTTATCTTTTTACATTGATATTATTTTAATATTATGGTTTAAATGGTATAAATTACTTTTGGTGCTTGTCAAAAACTATATATGCACTACATATAAAGTGTTGATTATATACACACTACAATATAAAGTTTCAAGCCTTTATAATCTTGGGGGACGGTAGGGGTAGGGGCTATTGCTGATAGTTTCAAGGGAGGTTGCTTTGTTATTTGATTTATCCCTTGTGCTTCCATTTTTTTAAATATATTTATTTCACTACATTTATGACTATAATTTGGTTCTGCTTCACACTCCATATAATTATCATGAGTGGAAAAATAAATTACAAATATTTCTTAGGAGTAAAGGTTTACATAGAATAACTATGAGTATAGAAGTTGAACCAACACCAAATAGAAAAAAGACAAATTGGTTTAATCTGTTTGATGAGGGTTATATTCTCATATGCCTATCTATATCTCCTAACTTACTCTTTCACATTGATTTTCAAAATAAAAAAATGAGACGTGTTTGGACCATTTTGGAAGAACTCTTTGGAAAGCATGATGTGATGAGGGGTTATGATTTGGAGAATGAGTTCATTAGTTTGATTTTATGAAACTTTGACACAATGGATGAAGTATTCACTAAATTTAAGTCACTTGGGTTTCATATGAAATATGTGGCACAAAGAAAAAAAGATCAACAATTGATTCTTTCAATATTGCTAAGTTAGGTCTCTACTATTCTATTTTTGTCTCTACCTTCCATGTTACTAAGAGTTCCCTATGAGCTACATGGACCATGTCATCCTTAGATTATTTTTCCAAAGACTTGACTAACGAGCAAAACAACCTTACTTAAATGGATATATTGAGTTCCTCTAAGTCTCATGCCCTAATTGTCAGTCATGAAAAATAGAAAGATTCAACTAATAATAATAAGAAACAAATAAAGAAGGAATACAATGAAAACTTAGACCTCCTCTTGATATTCCAAACATAATATATAGAATGTCAAATATGCCTACTTCAAAATAACTAGGCATGATGAACATAAATCTATAAATAAATAGATAGAGCACTTAAGAAAAATTATTGAAAAGAATAATATAAGTATTCCTAATTCCATCACACAAAGTACATCAACTCTAAAGTCCTCTAAGGTAAAATACAGTGGTAATATGAAAGTAAATGGAAACCTTGTTGTAGTTTCATCTCAACCTACCACATGGATGATTAATTTTGTTACTTCACATCACATAAATTTATCATGGGATTTTTACTAATCCTTAGAGCCATGTGATATGGCTTATATTTTGCTAGGTGATGACACTTATATAGAATTTTGTGGGAGAGGGTCTGTTAAAGTCAGTAATGGAACATTCAAGGATGTTTTATATGTTATCACACTGTCAATTAATCTCTTATCTATTTATTAGATTATACACATTGGATTAGACAAAAGAGTTGAGTTTACCTTATATTCTATGGTTATTAGGGAGTTGAATAGTAATTATATAATGGTGGTTGGGAAATTAAATCACCAATCATAGTTGTAAAATTTCTTGCACTTTTCTTTTGATCACCCTTCTACAAACTATTCACTCACTCAGATGGGGGAGTAAGCTTTGGCATGAGAAATTTGGTCATCTTAACTATTACTATTTGAATCAACTTGATGAAGTTAATATCCATACACTCTCCTCATTCCTTTACCTAGACCTAATTTCTTTATTTTATCCCTTTCTTTAAACTCTCATTTGATTTTTTATCATAGGTACTATGCTTCTCTTTTTGAACTCTCTTGATCCTTCTTACCTTTTCTAGGCTCACAAGCCTTCTTACATACATATAGTCCTCCTTTCTCTTTTGAATACATATAGTATTTATCAGATTATGAAATATTCCTTCCTTGTCACCAAAATCATCATATCTTACACAATTTCCCCTACTTCACTTTCCATTCTTTCATTAGGCTTTCTCATTCTCATATTGATTCATAGGCCTAAAATCTTAAAACATGATTCCAAGTTCTTACCTTATCACTAAGTATAATACGGCCACCCACCTAATCATTTTTATCTCCCTTACACTTCCAATTATCATGTTCAATCTCTAAGCTATAACTCTCAGACTATTTACACTTTTCTCTTTAAAGTTTATTCTTTAGTAGCCCTATTTTAGACTAAAGCTAGTTATTTTGAATATAAAATAAGGTTTAAATATGAAAAATACCATATTTAGATACCCTTTATTCCTTTAAAACTTCATACAAAATTTTATATCACAACTCTTAGTGAAACCCTACTAAATACCCAAGCCTCTTTATCAATTAAGTCTCTTTAGGCCTATTCCAAAGACACATTTATAGAAACCATACTATACGGTTATGTAAAAAATTCTAACCTCATTAATAATCTAACACATTTAAAAATTTAATAGATTCCAAAGTTTCAATGATTTTTGCTGGTGGGAACCAAATTTATACCGGTTACAAGATTGAAAACCTAGCTTAGGTTTACACAGGTCTGTACAAGGTCGAGAGCTCTCAAAAGGGATTATTTTGAGTTTTACTTGATTTAAAATGAATATAAATTTTTTTAGGGTTTGAAACATATTAAATCAAATTTAATAAAGGTTATTAGTTCATTAATAATATTCAAAAGTCTCCAACATGCATTGCTATAGAATTCTAAGTTATTTGTGTAGGACTGTGTTATCTTGAACAAAGACTTAAGATCATTCCTTTCACTTGGAAGATTATCAAAGGTTAATTTTCAAAATTTAATATCCTTAACTCTTTTAAACAACCTATCCAAATTCAAATAAATCTCAACAATCTTACAAGAACCTTATTAGTCCTATTCTTTGGACTGAGTAAACACATAATTACTCTCAAATGGGACTATGATGTAGATTATCACCTTATTATTTTAGAAATGAACATAATATCTCAATATAATCATGCATAAAAATAAAAAATATTACTTAAATTCATATTAATAACTGATATTCAATGATGCTTCTTCAAAAACTTGTCTTTTTTCAATTCTCTCAACATATACACAGTCCATGTACAAAAGTTTAGTAAGGTAGGTAATCTAATTTCAAATATTTATATTTTCTCTTTATTTTTAAGATATACCTCTCATATCCTTAAAATATATCCTATACTACCTAACTTATATGAAACACTCTCCTTTATTACATGCATTTCTAATCTTTTATAGCATCAAACATGCAAAATAATCCCCATACAAGGCCATCTCCACGTAGGGTGATATTTACTAACCAAAGATTCTTGGATTTACCTTTATTGTTCATGTAGTTCACATTTAAATACCTATAAAACCCTATATTATAACCTCTTATGACCCTTTACAAAATTTCATCAACCTTTGGATTACACACAAAACCTCAAAACACCACTCAAATCCTAATTTTCAAATTCCCTTTTTGGTGGGAAACTTCAAATGGCTAGGAAACATACAAAATAAAGATTCTCAATGACTCCAAAAAATACAAAGGGGGCCTAAAATACCAATCACACTCATGCAAGACCAAAAATGATCATAGTGAAACTCTTAAAGACATTAAAACCTCATGTATCCTTGTGATGCTCTACATCAAGCTCCCTAACTGAGAAAATTTGAGATCCTACTCAAATGCATTGTCCAATTTATTCCTTTATTTCCAAATCTTCCTCTTATGATTTTATGAGCTTCTCTTGCTACTACTCCTCTTATCTTTTTCATTTAATCTCAACTGGTTCTTTTATTTTTATATCCTTTCCTTGTCTCACTTCTTTATCAACTCTTCTTCTACCCTCATGAAGTACATGATCTGTTGTAAATATTTATCCACTTCATGTTATTTCTCCTTTGAATCTTAATTCTATTAATAATACTCTTTCTCTAATGGCTAGTTCTTATTATACACTTCTATTCCTACTCCATAACTTTCTTCCACATTTATCATGGTTTATTCATGCACTCATTGCTAGTCTATTTTAATAACTATGCTCTCCTTTGTCCTCATGATCTAATATATTATTATGCATGTTTACCATTGTCATACTCTTAGTTATATCCTCTTTGGCTTCATCATCATGATACTCCACCTTATCATGTGGTGAGTCTTCTCATATCCTTCTTGTTCATCATGCAAAGACATCTATTTGGCCAATTTAGTTTCATTATAATACACCACTGCTTAAAAACCTTTTGTCTTACTATCATCATGCATAAAAAAAATTAAATCAGTTGTAACATTACTATTTGAATTGGTTCTTTGGCTAAGGCTTCCCTCTCTTTTCTCTTGAATGAGAAAATTTTCTTTATGTTTCCTTGGATCATTTTTGGATTGATTTTTTCCTCCCCCAAACATGCATTCTTCATCCAATCATCTCATTTGTGAGGATCACATATATCCTCCCCTTTCCTTGGCTCTATTATGAGTTCTTGTGCCTCATTTATTATTTTATCCATGTGTTCATCGAGTGACTTTCTTTTTTGCATCTCCATACATGTACATCATGATTAGTACAAATCAAATTACATTCATCAAAACTGATAGTCTCTTTAAGGATTTCATGGTCCTTTCCTTATTCTATTGCTCTTGTGTTCTTCTTCTAAGAATATTTAGGCATCCATTTCATCTTCTTGAGTTTGTTATCATGTCCTCTTAACCTTTTCTCTTTGATTTCAGCATTAATTGCCAATATTGGTTAATTGATCATTTCACATGATTCGATGCTTAGTGTGTTCATGGTTTTTTTCTCACCTTAGGTTTTAAATTTATTTGATTCATCTTGCACCAATACTTATCCATGTTATTGGCTATAATCATTTCTTGTTTCTAATTTTTTCCCCTTGTATGCCTTAGAATTTCACCTTCTTTATGTGTTTTAATGGATAACATACTCGTCTTTGAAATATTATTTTCTTCATCTTAAAAATTTGACTTCCTTTTTTGCATATCCATACCTATACCATCATGCTTATTAAATATCAAATTACATTCATCGGACTTGATAGTATATTTAATAATATCATGGTAATTTCCTTCTCTTTCTCTTGTGTTCTTCTTCTAAGCCTCTCTAGGCATCCATTTCATCTTCTTGATTTAATTATCATGTCCTCTTAACCCTTGCTCTTTAATTTCAGCATTAATTGCCAATATTAGTTCCTTGATTAGTTCACATAATTCTATGATCAGCTTATTCATGGTTTTTGTCTTACCTTAGCTTGAAACTTTGTTTGATTCATGTTGTACCAATACTTGTCCATATTCCTATCTACAACTCATTTCTTGTTTCTAATTTTTTGCCCTTATATGACCTGAAATTTCACCTTCTTCAAGTTTTTCAATGGACAACATACTCCTTGTCTTTGAAATCTTATTTTCTTCATCTTGAAATTTTAACTTGATCAATTATATAAAAAAATTCACCTTATTTTCACCTTGACTTAAGAAATCTAATAGGTTATCTTCAACCTCTTAAATTAATCTTCTCCACATCAACTCATCTTATTAATTGTGATCTTGCATATCTTGCACAATCACTTGTATTTATGCTCCATATAAATCATGTGTCAAGCTTCACACTCCTCTATAATATTCATGTATCCACCCTTCTTACTCCATGATGTATAATACCTTATTCATCATTATTTATCTCTCTTGAGTCTCTATTGACTCATGCCAAGAGCTCATATATTTAACTATTATTCTAGGATAGACTTTTTCTTTTTCTCCATTATTTATTTCATGATCCCAAGCTATCATTTCTACTTTTAATTGATCCCAAATTTCATAGATAAATATTTGGTATTGTTTCTCACCTACGAACTCTTCATTAGATGTGATCTCTTGTTCAAATTATTTTATCACTTAATGAAATATAAATTCAAAATTATGATCTTCATACCTCTTTAAGTTATATTATTGATTCAAATTTGTTTCTTTTATTGCATCCTTCCTCTTCTAGATCTCCTTATCCAAGCATCTCTCTTCATTTTGTGTAACAAAACCATGTATCTCCATACATTGATTCCCAATCAATATCTTATTCAACATTAGTGTTGTTTTTCCTTTCATTATTTCATGCTTTCAAGTTTTATGTCCTATAAATGGGCTTCCTATTTATTCACTTTTATACCTTCAAATACACATGACAAAAAATCATCAAATTTAAAATTTTGAGGCTCATTTTCCTCCATCTTCTCCTTCTTAGGTTGTCTTGCTAATGCCTTTAGATATTTCTGCTCATCATCCTTAATGACTATCTCATTATCCTAATGGTTCTACTCACCTTACTCTTGTCTTCCAACCTCTTCATCCATCATGAAATTTTTCATCTCCTCCATGAGTTTCCTACATATAAAATTATTTTGCTTCTCATTATCCCTCATGATAATATTTCTTCTTCTTTCCATGAGTAGCTTTATAGGCCACCTATCTTCTTCCTCATTTATCATCCATACCATTGGATTTCCTCTTCTTTCATGAGATATACCAAGTGTCTTATCCTCTCTATCATTTGATCTATCTCACTCACCACCTCTTCAAAAACAAACACTTGTCTCTTTGGGTATTCCTTCATCTTTCTCTTATTGTGGTACTCTAACTTAGCTAATCCTTTCCTTTATTTTACTTTTACCTTCTATATATTAATATTATATGAATCAAGTATTTTTCACGTTATATTAGTAAGTCTCTTTCACCTTGCCTTGGTGTCTCAACCTAGGTTCTCTCCTCTACTTGGTCTATTGACACTTCTATCCAAGTATTTTCCACCTTGTAACTACTCTTCTTGGATTATTTCTTCTCTCTTCTTAGGAATTATCTTCTACCACAAACTCTTTAACTCTAATCACTCTAAAATTTTATTCATGGCCTCTATACCAAACTATAAACTTATCCTCATCTGTAACTTAACTACATGCAACCTCAATTAGAAACCTTTAATACTTAAAATTCATAAACTATTTCAAGATATTACCTACTTTGATAGCACTTGATGAAGAGTTGAGCCATACACTCTCCTAATAACTTTACCTAGATCTTATTTCTTTATTTTATCCCTTTCTTTGAAGTTTCATTTGATTTCTTATCATAGGTACTCTTCTTCTCTTATTTAAAT
Source organism: Torreya grandis (assembly GCA_037957365.1). Taxonomy (NCBI): domain Eukaryota; kingdom Viridiplantae; phylum Streptophyta; class Pinopsida; order Cupressales; family Taxaceae; genus Torreya; species Torreya grandis. Next base: position 1,177,010 of record JARHVA010003787.1, read on the forward strand.
ATCTTGATCCTTCTTATCTTTTATAGGATCACAACCCTCCTTGCATGAATATAGTTCTTCTTTATCTCTTGAAGACATATAATATTTATCACCTTCTAAATTATTCTTTCCTTATCACCAACATCATCATCTCATACACAATTTCTCTTACTTTACTTTTTATTCTTTCGGTAAGATTTATCATTCTCATATAGATTCATAAACATAAGAGACTAAAACATGGTTCCAAGATCTTGTATTCACACTATGGATCATATGGCCATCCACCTGATCATTTATATCTCCCTTACACATCTAATCATAATACTCAATATCCAAGCTAGAACTCTCAAACAATCTACACTTACCTCTTTAAGGCATATTCTTCAAGAGCCCTATTTTAGCCTAAAACTTGCTGGTTTGAAAAGACCATAGGGGTTCAAGATAAACAAAGACCATATTTGGATACACTTTATCCACTTACATATTCTTACAATGTTTTAGATCACAATTCTCAGTGGAACCCTAACAACTCTCCAATCCTCTTTACCAATTAGGTCTCTTTAGGCCTAATCCAAAGACATAGTTCTAGAAACCATATTATATGGTTAGGTACTGATATGGCCACAAAATAATATCATAACTTATCTCAAATAGATAAGGGAAGAAATGAAATATCATTTCTCAAATGAAGATTATTCTCAACCCTACACACATATATTATTTCAAATATGATTCATACAACTCTTTAATACAACAATATTAAAACTCTCAACAATTTTTTTTCAACTCTCTTGAAAGCACCCAAGCCAAATATCCAAGCCACTATGAAATTTCAATGAGGATTTTCATCCTTATATATACAAAATCACTTTTAAAGAGAAATTTGGGCACCTTTCTCTAATATGAGTAAAGACAAGGTAGGTGGGATGAACGCCCCATATCCCACTCAGGGTCATTGTTTGTTTAAGATAAAGTGCACATGAAGAATTTGGTGCCACCTCTCCTGGAAATTTAAAAAGGAAAAAGAGATGCCAATTTTGAATAGTGGATCTTGTCTTCTTTGCTTTCATATCCTTCCAAAATAGAATATATTTTATTTTTGACTAATATTTATCCATCACATGTGAATTATTCCCCATGCCACCTATGCAATCTATAATAGTGACCAATAGTAGAAAATAATGTTAATTAGGAATAATGCCAAATAATAGTAATCAAGAATAGTTTCAAATAGTAATAACCAAGATACATCAACCATGGAATAATGGTGCCACATATTCTTGCTCTAGTTAATGCAACATAACTCCTACAAGTTGCTCTGAATGCATTCCTACCAATTTTTTCTTGTTAATATTTTTTAGCTCCCATTCTATAATCCAAGTATTCACCAATTTTGGCAAACCTTCCCACTACACCAAATATTTATTGTAACTTCCTTACCTTGTTTCCACTGTCTTCATGTATAAGATATGCACTATCTTTCCTCTCTTCATCTTATTATATTTTATCTCCTTTGTCCTCCTCTTGACATGAGCTACAATTTTGTACTTATTATTACATTCCTAAAACCTCCACCTCACTTACTCGTACTTTATGTGCTCTACAAATCATTCTACATCATTACTAACTCTATCTAAAAATGGTAACTATAACTTTGATCCTTATTAACCTATTCACCCAACTATGCTTGGGCTTACTTGAGACTTCTGTAACAACATGTAATTATTCTCCCTCTTTTTTATTCAAGTGTACACGGCCAATCTCTTCCTCTTTGCGGCTTTGAGATTAATTTTTTGAATTAAAAAACAACTTTTCATCCTCATATCCTTGACATATTATTTTATAGAAAACATACTTTCTGTTACTCCTTCTTGAAGAGGTATTAAGATCAGCTTTGTTCCATCTTTCAAAAATGAATATGCATTATTACCTCCATCATGAGTCAATTTTGTGTCAAATTTACATAGCCTTCCCAACAATATATGGCATGCATCAATAGGCAAAACATCACACCATATTTCATCTTTATAAATTTTCCCTATATAAAACTTAACCAAACACATATTATATACATTGAGTTCATTCCCCTTTTTAAACCATGGAACATTATATGGATTAGGATGACTTTCATAATTCAAACTTAATTTCTCTATGATTTCCATAGATACAATATTCTCATAACCTCTACCATCAATAATAACTTTGGATACCTTTCTATAAGAAGTACGCCTTATTTAGAATATTCTTGTTCCTAACCATACATCACCACCTTATTTGTTCAGATCCATCACTTTATTTTGAGATATCATGGTCCTCCTTACCATGAGATTCTCTCCAAAATATATTATTTAAACTTCAATAGCTTGATATTTTGGCTCAACTTCAACCAAGTTCACTCTTAGATGGTACTCTTGTCTTCTTTCTTGACCATGTTAATTAGGACATTCATTTGCCTTATGTCCTTCCACTCCAAATTTGTAACAAATAATAGATCTAGGTTGTTTTGAAAAAACCCTATATCACCTCCATATCCTCATCCTCTTTGGAATCCTCTCCCTCTCTATTAACATTGGACTCCTTCTCTATTATCTTCTTTCCTTTTTATACTATGTGATAATTCTCCTCTTCTATGATTAGATCCACCACTAGTGGTATTGAATACATATTGTCCTCATGTTTTAGGTGATTTTAATATTATTATATCAAATTCCAACCTATCAACTTGTGTATTTTGCTTCTCTTCTACTCTCAAGGCTAACTGATAAACCCCTTCTATACAAAATACTCTATGTATACTCAACTCATCTTGAATGGAAAATTTTAAACCATTCACATACCTTGAAACTATTTGATAATCTATTACCTCATGTTAAAATATTATAGATAGCATGCATAATTCATCTATGTACTTTTTTACACTATGCTTTATCTACCTCAAATTCTAAAACCTTATGTAGAGGGTTTGAGAATAATCTATAGGAAGAAATTTATCCCTTAAATTATTTTGCATCTTGCTCCATGTGTTAATCCTTTTTTCTTCCTCTATATATCCTTATGTAAATGATCCCACCATATAATTTCATGACCTTTCAACTTGGTACATGAAAACTTCATGTTTGTCTCTTCTAATATGGTCTTCCACTCAAAGAATTTATCCATATTATTCAATCAATCAACCAATTTATTTGGTTGTAAACTAACCACATAGTTTGTAACTTCCCATTTGAATTCATCATTACTTACCTCTAAGGATATATTAACTCTCTCCTCCATTGATATTGGATATGCTTCATGCTTAAATTATTCTCCACAAATTATTTCTTTTTCATTATCAACTCTTCTTTGCCTTGTCCCTTAATTATTGAACATGGTGGATAAATGGCCACTTCCCTTGCAGCCCTTGTATATCTCTAATCAGTATAACATATCCTCCTATTTATTTTCTTTTTTTCATACCTAAAAAAAACATAAACACTCTATCTAAAAACTCTACCAAGGATTCTGACTTGCTGTGATACCACTTGATGTAACTAAAAAATAATCTCACAAATCATCTCAAACATTTAAGGGAAGAAAGGCAATATCATTTATTAAATGAAGATTATTATCAACCTCACACACGTATATTATTTCAAATATGAATAATACAACTATTACATATAACAATACTAAAAATCTCAATAAACTTTCCTTCAACTCTCTTCAAATCATCCAATACAAGCGTCAAAGCCACTTTGAAATTATAATGAGGATTTTCATTTATATATAAAAAAGAACTTGTAAAGAGAAATTAGTCCACCTCTCTCTAATATATAACCTAATATGAACCATTAAAAATATTCATAAACCTTTGAATTACACATAAAACCTCAAAACACCACTCAAAGCATAATTTTCAAATTCCCTTTTTGGTGGGAAAATCCAAATGGCTAAGAAACACACAAAATAAAGACTCAATGAATAAAAGATATCATAAGGGATCATAAAAGACCTCATACACTCACACAAGACCAAAAATGGTCATAATAAAACTCTTAAACATATTAAAAACTCATGTTTCTTTATGATGCTTTTCATGACAACTCAGTCAACATAATATTGTTATAGGATTACCTCGTGTTTGATTTTTTGATAGTGTTTGTTAGATTTGTATACTTAGTAAAAGTCTTGAAGAGAATTATGATAATGACAAATAATGGAGATATACATAAAATTTGGATCTTGTTCACAGTGATATTTGTGGTCTATTCCCACAACCTTTGTTTAGCAAGATCAAATGTATTCTTACCTTCATTGATGATTTTCCAAGGTATAATTAAGTGTACTTTGTCAAAAAAAAACCCTAAGGTTTTTGATATTTTTTAGTACTTCAAGGCTCTTGTGGAGAAATATACAAATAAAAACATTAGGGTATCATACACATACAATAGTAGAGAGTATGTAATCCATCATTTAGAGAATTTATGCACTCCATAAGGGATTAATAAACAACATATAGTTACATATTGTCCTTAATAGAATGGTATGGTAGAATTAAAGAATAGGTCCTTGAATAAAATGAAAAACTATCTGATACAATCCATATATCTTGCATTTTAATATTGGGTGGATACCATTAATTATGTATGTTACATCTATAACTGTGTTTCTCATCAATTATTAAAAGGAATCACTATTTTTGAACTGTGGAGCAGTCATAAACCCATAATTAATGACTTTAGAGTATTTTTATATCTATATGTTCCCTACATTGCTAAGAAGAAACATAAGGAAATGGATCCATAGAGCATGCCTTACATCTTTTTTGGGTATCAAAATTATATTAAGTGATACAAGCTTATTCATCCTACCACACATGAGTTGATCATTCAGATGAGTATTATATTTTAAGAGGGTCATTTAGAATTCACACTTGATACTTCTACCTATTCCTTGGACTCAAGAAATTGGTGATAGTTTTGATGATTCAAATCACCTTGATTAGATTCTTGATGATGAGGATTCTTCTTCAAGTTCAAATGATGATAGGAGATATAGGGATCCACATACTTATTCTCCTATTCACTTTTTAAATGATGAGGAACATCATGCTAACTATATGATTTCAATCCCTATTTAGGCTATACATACACTAAAAAGTGTAGGTGATTGGGTTAGGGATCTATTGGATACTAGGTGGACACACTCATAGTTCTAAGGTGTTCTACATGTCTTCATTACTTTGGTCTTTGATCGACAATCATTTCATGAGGAATCTGACAATCCTGATTGGGATACTACCATGATTGAGGATTATAATTCATTTTTTAGGAACCAACTTGGGATTGGTTCCCTTTCTAAAGGAAGGAAAATTGTTTGATACATATGAATCTATCAAAAAACATTGTAGTATATGGGTTAATGGATAATATCAAAGCATGGGTAGTAGTAAAATCTTATTCATAAGTTCCTAACATTGACAAAACTGAGACATTTTCACTAGTTGAAAAGATGAACCCTATTCGAATCACTCTTTCCATTAGTGAAACTCATTATTGGGTTATTTATTATATGAATGTGAAGAGGAAATTTATTCATGGAGACCTTGAGGGAAAATATATACTGAGTAGCATTAATGTTTTGTGCAGGAGTTTTCCTTTGTTTGTAGACTTCATAAATCTATTTATGGCCTCAAGCATGCCCCTAGTTCTTAGTATGATTATGGGTTCCTGCATTCTCATAGTTGGGTTCATTAGATGCTAGTCTGATTTGAATATCTATGACCTCAAGCATGCCTCTAGTGTTTGGTTTGAATAGAGTTTTTAGCTTCATGGCATGCCATTCTTCCTCCATAGGGGAGATCGACAATGATTTTATTCAGGAACTTTATCTCATAAAAAAGAGACATATTTTTTAATAATAAAATGGATCCATAAATTTAAACCCTTTGTTAATTGACCTAAGAAATATCCAAGTGTGTTAATTGACTACAATTGGTAAAACATTCTTCACCACCTCTATAACTATGGTGTTGTATCGAATACAAAAAGGCTCCTAATAAGTGGTTCCTTAAACACACAAATCCATTATCCCATTTTATAAGTGATTTTATTATTCTTGTAGAATCTTGGTCATAGTTTCAATTTAACCTGATGGTGGGAATCATTGATATAAACACCAATAGGTGGGATATGGAATATGTAACTATCAAAGCTAGACTGTCCAAAGATTGTGACACCATTACGAGGTCCAGTCATGATACGTGGGAATAGAAAATAGTGTGTCATGATTAATGGTGATGGAGGAATTATGATTTTTGATGGACTCTCAAGGGTTTCCTTAAACCCTAATTCTTAATCCCATCATCTACTTATTATTGAATGTGAGTGGGTATTAATTATCTTTATGTGACCTAGAGTATTACTAGATGAGGCCTAGTGATATCTATATAAATGTTATTAATGAAATGAATGGATGTGATTAATATAATAAGCACCCATTGAGGAAAATTATGGGATTCAAAATCTTGTATTTTTTATTTCATTTTTAAAAAATTTAAAGTCACACGTGGAAAAATAATGTTGAATTGGGTTTTTATTTCATGGGTATGATATTGGAGCCTTCCCGAGCATACAATGATTGTAGTTTTTAATATTAATGTAATTATATTTATATTTATAAGTGTATGTTATTAAATTATTTAAATCATGGTTTTTTTCATGAGAATGACATTAGAGCCTTCATTTCCCTATTGCCATTGTAAGTTCTTATCTTATGGTGGTTTCTTTGTATTTACAAGTGGATTTACTAAAATAATGTTAGTTAAAATTTTAATTTAATGATAAAAACATTATAACATTACCAATATTAATTCAACTCTAATTACAACATATGTCTATATTTTTTAGATCTCTATTATGTCATAGTTTCAATCCATTATGCATAGTTTAAATTTCATTGTGATAAATGACTACAACCCCTACAAGGGACCTAATTTCACACAATATAAAAGTAAATGGGTGGTTGGCCTGAAAGGGTCACCAAATTTATGTGTGTTACTATAATCACACCTATTTTGGCTCGAATTTAAACTAGATTGGCTAAATCTTGCATGAATGTACCCCAGATTATACACATTTTCCAATTTAAAAGTTACTAGAGTTTTTTGTGTAAATTTTTCGTTATAATAGATCTAATATCATATAATATTGACATAAATTAGTGATTGGGTGTCCATAGGTCACCAATTTATCATAAGGTTCTACAATTAGAACAATTTGGGGCTAAAATTAGCATAAATTGGCTTAATTGTGCACAAATGTGCCCCAAATTCACATAAAGGGGTGATTGGGTATGTTTAAGGTTTATTGTGTCAAATTTGGATTATAATGGACCATATCCCACATAATCTAATTTAAATTAAATTTATCCCATATAAATATACCCCAAATCATCATTGTTTTATCTAGTCTCAAGAGGTTAAAGCTTTTTGTGTCGATTGTTTCCTATAAGAAACCTAATCACATGAAACGTTAGTAGATAGGGGTGGTTTTGCATACATGGGTAAAAAGATTGAATTGAATTACTCTAATAATGATAATTTATGTGTCAATTTATTTATTATAAAAATTAAAAAAAAACTTAGATCTCACTCTTATTTTCTATTTGATGATAATTCAATGAAATTCTAGGTATTTCTATAAAGTGATCTTACCACATTTTAAGGTGTTTTTACCATATTTATTTACTAGGTGTTTGTGGTAATATTTTAAATGTTTAATTAATACACTTGAAATGTTTTCTATTTTTAATATTTTGGCCATTTGTGACTTTTTGATATAACAAAGAGATACATTTCAAAATTTAGCATACATTACTATCATATCACCCACAATGTTTCCATAATTATCATTTAAAAACATTGTAAAAAATTGATTTAATTCCATAATAAACACTCTTAATATGCATTTATGGGTTTAAAAAATGTTTATAAAAATAATTATGGGGTTTAGTAGGAATAATAATCTAAACAATATCAAGTTGAAGCATCCCTTGTTGACTAGTTGGTTATTGGTTTGTATCTCTACCATTTTGTGTCATGATATATGTTTTGTTTTCTATAATTATTTTTAAAATGAAGGTTCCTAAATTATGTTATTTAGTTTAATAATTAATTTGGAGCATCAAAACTGCAAAATTATTTTGGATAGTTTTTATATATGTTTGAAATTTTAACATTCTATTACAAACATCAATAAATGAATGCCAGTGAAGAATAACTTTAAAAAAAAGATAGATACGATTTTTTGAATGAAAAAGACTAATAGTGGCTCCAAATGTGTAAGTTGTGTTAGGAAGGATGTGACTTGATGTATTTTTGAAGTGATGTTTAGTAAAGAAAAAGAGTGGAAATTGGAAATTGTGCGACTCAAAACCCATGATTTTTGACCATGTTTCACGTATTGTGCATGGAACATTAAGAAAAAATAATCTAATAATTTTGGTGGAGGTGATGGTGGAAAACTAGGTTGTGTATCCTTTAATATGATATGTAAATGAGGTTTACCAAGAGGAGACATTTTTTTCCATGTTGAATTTGAGCAATGGTGAAGTAGTTGGGAATGGAAAGGCCATACAAAACATGAGAGAGAAGAAATATTTCAAGGTGAGTTGGGTGGTGATGGTGAGGGATGATGATAGGTTATTTTAGGTGATAGAATATAAGATTCCCATACATATACACATGCAAATTTTAGTGACATATAACATAACTCAATGTAATTTGAGCTTTCACAGAAGTATTTTGATTACCCAAAACATGATTGGAACAAGTGTCATCTTAATGAAAACAAATGTATCTTTAACACATAAATCAAACAAATATAATCATGTCTAACATATATTGAAGAGTGTTTATTTTAGGGGAAAGAGTTTGAGAAATTCCTCTCAAAATGTTTTTTTCGTAGAGTATGTATGATTACGCTACAAGGCATGTGACATTATGTTATGGTAAATTGATGTTTTTAATGAAAATGAGTGTAAAGATAAATGAATGAGATAATAGGTGCATAGACTCAATAAAATCTATTCTAAGGAATGAATATCATTTTAATTTGACCCAATACTCTATCTAGAGAGTGTACTCTAAATTTAACACTTGAGTAAGTAAATGTGGTGAATACTCTTACAAGAATTTTGGAGGAAAATTACAATATCTGTAAATGTAGTGGAAGAGGGTTTGTATTGAATCTATTTTCGTCTTATTTTTTAGACTGTACATATTTACCATATTTTATTCTCGTGTAATAATAAAAGATAAATGTAATTGAGATATTCATGTCATACAATGAATGTACTCTTGATACTAAAGTGTAGGTTAAGCCTTGATGATCAGTGTTGTTGACATCAATTATTATCTTATTGGGATTCATTCCTTTTGAGTTATGTATAATTACCTCCCATTCCATGTTGACTAGAATCTATTAATTATTACCCCATCTAACATGAGGAATTAGAAAATTTGTCATATTCATGATATCTGATAGAGGACCAAAGTGTTTTTTGAAGGAAACAACGACATACATGGGTAAGTCAAGACTAAATATATATAATATTATACATAGTTATTCATATTATTATTTATTATAGTATTAGATAGAATATATATTATAGTAAAAATGAAATATAAAAGAATTCAAGGTTTAGGCTTTTGTGATTTTATTTCATGATCTAATGAGGATAGTTAGGATATGAAATTAGAAATAAACATTCAATAGTGATATAAAAATGATTTATAAATTCAAAAATGATTGAATGATGTATTTAAAATGTTCTCTACATTCTTGAAACCTTCCAAATTATCCATTCATTATAAATGAAAATGAAAACATTTAAAAATGGATTTGATGATTAGGTTTTCCTAGTCCTTATTGCACGCTAACACACACACACACACACACACACACACACACACACACACACACACACACACACACACACACACACACACACACACACACACACACACACACACACACACACCATTTTAAAATCCAAATAGGGACCCACTATTGATTGAATATCCTAATTCAAGATCATGTGATCTAGAAATAAATGATATGGAATTTGAAAAGTGTAAACTTGAGGTCTTTTCAAAATTTTCATTATGTTTCAAAGTTATAGGATAATCGAATTGATGCACAAGACATATTATATGATTCACTTTTAAACTTTGATTTTAATTTAACTTAGTACTTATGTGCATGTTTTTATTTATGATTTAAGGATAACCTGTAATATTTAGATTGGGATATTTATGCATGTATGCTAAATATCTAAAAATCCAACTTCATTAACTTGGGACTGAACACATTAAGATGAATATGGAGACACTTATCGAATAAAATTCTTACAACAAATATGACTAATAACACCAAACTCATATATCTGATTAATTATGATAATAATATCAAATATATTAAAAAAATATGTTCTCACACACATAGAGAATTTACTATAAATTACAACAAACCACTGAATATGCAACTCTTTGAAGATCAGTTGTAATATTTGAATGAGATCACCTCCATGAACCACATGGTTTTCATCCTTTGATATTTTAATAACCTAAGGGGTTTTATCCTTCAATATTTTTCATCAATGGATTTTCATCCAATGAATAATATGAATGAACTTAAGTTCAAACAATCTCATGAAGACATGAAATAAAGTTATAATTGACAAAAGATAATTTTTACAATGGAGAGCATGTCAATATATAACATTTTAATGAAGAAGATAGGATAGATAATATGGCACCATAGAATAGTAACCCATGTGAAGGGTTATATTGGGCTTCAAGTTAGACAAAACTTATATTACATGTTGATCCTTGAACTGTCTTTTGGTCTCCCACTTTCCCATTTTCCTCCAAAGTGTCCTCCTTCACACACATGTGAGAGAATCAAATGATGGGGACTCAATTACTATTCATCATGTGCACACATGTGCCAAATATGTTCTCAACAACCCACTTTTGACTTCTCTACAAGCCTCAAACAATTATACATAAATAAAATATGATAACCTCTCCACTTTTTACCATTTCGCATGTCTTCAGCATGAATCCACTTAGAAAAGTGTTAACATTTTCTTTTCCCATCAAAGACAACCCATGTGATCACAAAACGTAAATATGTTTTATCTCCTAAGTGTACGAGGTACCAATGCAATCACATTCTCTTTATCCATAATATATTCTCCTATGCACCATCCCACCTCACTCACAATCCACCTCACTGCTACATCACATCCTTCATCACTTGTCATGTCACCATGAATAATGATAATGAATAGTGTTTTCATGAATAACACTGGTGAATAATAACAAATGAATAGTGAACCACTCTACTATTCCATTTCATCACCCAATTTAGTCTATGGGAATTATATAGGCTAAAGGTCTCCTGCATATGTCTCATTCAGGAGAAGGGGACATGATAGTCCTCCCCTCACAAAATTGATTACCCATAAGTAATTACAAGATCAGATGCTCTAAAATTTTAGGACCATACAATATGGGCTTCAACTTCTCCTTCCCACTAAATGGTTGCAACATCAAGTACACCATGTCATCCAACTCAAATGTCCTTCATGTCCTCTTCCTATTTTCATGTCTTTTATTGATCCTGTGCCTGTTATAACCTTTCCTTCATAAATTCTAGGATATCTTGGCAATGGTTAACCATGTCACTTGCTACATGTAATATAATCTATGGGAATGTTCAATTAGGAAATTTTAATGCATTATAACCAAACAATGTTTTAAATGAAGACATATCCATTGACATATGATGAGTTGTGTTGTAATAATATTTTCCTATAGCCACTTGATCCAAGATATATGTTAAACTGAGACATCATTTCTCAAATATCCTTCCATCACCTTATTTACAATTTTTATTTTCCAACCCATCTTTGGATGGTAACTAGTGCTAGGATTAAGCTTGGTACCTGTCAACTAAAATAGTTCCTATCAGAATACATTGATGAATCTACTATCTCTATTAATGATTATTTTTGGGTAACCCATGTAATCTAAAGATTATCTTGAAAAACAAATCAGAAACTTGAGGTGATTTGTAATTAGTAGATATACTAAGAAAATGTGCATATCTATCTAATACAATAAAAATTCAAACTTTCCATTCTACCTTGTACACTCTTATAATGAGACCCATGGAGATACTTTCCCATTTTTGTCCTAGGATGGGAAGTGGTTGTAGCACACTTGATGCTAACTCTTGTTGTCCCTTATTTAATTGGAAAGTTAAACATTCCTTGATATGAACAAGAACATCCTCATTGAGATCCTTCCAAGAGAATCTATCTCTAATTTATTTGCATGTTTCAAAGAAACTTCAATGTCCTTCGAAGGGTGTATCATGAAATGCTTCTAATATTTTCTATTTCATCTTTGATTCAATAAAAATTAATACTCTATCTTTTAATTAGATCAACTCATATGCCACTATGTACCTATCATATTTCTCCAAACCATAAAGAATGTCAATAATAAATGCATTCTTAGCATGTTGAGCTAAGATAAAAATATTCCAATTTAAAGAAATAGTAGGAATATGAGAAATAGTAGGCTTTCTAGAGAGTGCATCAGCTACTATATTCTCCTTAACATATTCAATTCAAAAATTATATGCATTTTGCTTACTTATCTGCTTATGTTGTTTATCATTGAACCCTTGTTGGCTTAGAAATAATTCCAAAATATTGTGAACTATTTTAACAAAAAACCTTCCACAATAGATATTGATTGAATTTATGCAAATCATGCACTATATGCAACATTTCTTTATCAATTATATGTATCCTAATCTCATGAACCTTTAGATTTATGATTTCAAAACCTATGGGATGTCCTCTTTGAGATAGGAGAACCTCAACTCCAACACCTAAATCAAAACACTCTACATCAAAAGGAAATGAGAAATATGTAATAGCTAGAACTATAGAAGAAATTATCACCTCCTTTTATTTATCAAAAGTAGTTCTTGCTTGTTATGACTACCCAAGTGTCACATTATTTGTCAATTCAGTAGGAGGGACTCCAAACTATGAAAACCTCTTAAAAAAATTCCTATTATAACTACATAACCCAATGAAATCTTAAAGTGGTGTTAGATTTATAAGAAGTGGCCAACCTTGAATGGTTTATATCTTATGTTGATCCACTTGAAATCCTTTATCACTAATCTCATGGCTCAAATATAGGATTTAATTCAATCCAAAATCATATTTAGACATCTTAGAAAGGAATGATCATTCTTTAATAATAATCAAAACTTGGTATAGATGCTTAAGATGCTCTTCCAAACCTTTATTGTAAATCAAGAGATCATCAAAAAATATTAAAACAAAATTTCTTAAATTCTTACCAGAAACTTTATTCATACTAGATTGGAATGTGTTTGGTGCATTGCTAAGACCCATTGGTACAACCAAAAATTCAAAGTGGTGATAGCAACATTAGAAAGCAGTCTTATGAAAATATTCTTCTCTCATGCATATTTGATGATACCCATACCTAAAATCAACCCTTGAGAAAAATACAATACGATGTAGTTCATCAATCCACTTAAAGATCCTAGGTATTGGATATATATTCTTGATAGTCTCCTTCACCAACACTGTAGAAGGACTAAAGCTTGGTATGATGTACCCTATATGCAATAGTTCTTTTTTTTATCTCTCAATATCTTCTTTGAAAATTTGAGGGTGTTGATAAGGAGTCATAACAATTGGATTAAATTGCTCTTCTATCTTTATCAAATTATCCAAATCCCTATAAATGAAACAACCACTACAAAGCTAAAACTTGTTAGTCAACATAAGAAATGTGTGCATTCTATTGACTAAAATCCACTAAACCAAATGTGGATTCTCTTCCCTAACTTGTTGCACACTTCTAAAATTCAGCCAATAAAATATTCTTAATTTATGAAATACTTTTTCATTGGCTAATATTGAATGTATATCAATAGGTTTAAAGATGGAAATCATCAAATTCTCATTTGATGTCTACATTAATAGAGAGATTTCTATGACAAACCACACATTATCAAAATAAAGTATATTTTTGGTTTGCATTACCGTATTTTGACTAAGATGTATGTAATGCAAACTCAACATACTCACTTGATTGATGATATCAAAATCTTCACATATCTTGTGTCCTTATATGTAGATCAAATTCTCAAACACAAATTCATGCTTAACTTTAAAATATTGAATATAAATCTTGTTAATGAAAAAACTTGGGCTATCAACAAAAAACTAAATTTTTACCTCTTGATGATCCATTTGAGTACTCTACAATGAATCCTTAGTAGGCTTAAGATCAAAGGTGAGCTTATCAACTTCTTCCTCCTGTAAATCTACAAGAGAGGATCCTCCTTCAATATTCTCCTCTAAGAACTCCTCATTTTACAAGTGGGATATTTTTTGATCTTGATCTGTGATATCTTGTGGATCTTATTTTGATACCAAAATGCTATCAAAAATATTTCCTAGACTTTAATATCCTAAAAATATCCATCATGTAGTATTGTTTCAATCTTTGAAAGATTAATGGGTGGGTTCTGAGAAATAACAACTTCATCTCTTATGCACTCAGCTAGTGATACTTCATCTTTGGCTTCATTGTGATTATTCGTTTGATCTATAAAATCAAAATCCAATAATTTTTTTTGGATTTTCAAAGATTTTTTACCTTCCACTTATATGGTGTGAAATGTCTCTAGTTTCACTCTTTCTTTAGGAATGTATTCTTGTGGCCCCTGATCTACTATCACAATTTTTTGTTTTTTTTTGTTTTTTTTGTTCTTTATCAAAATATTCTTTTGAAATATCTCTTGCCACATGTAAATACTAACATAAAGATAACATTTTCTTATTTTCATCAGATAGACTTTGTTATTCTTTATGACTACTAACATACTTAGAACTTAGGGACTCTACTACTTCCCTTATTTTTACTAGAAATGTAGCCTCCTTCTGAAATGTTCTGGCTAAAATTAAATTTTGAAGTCCATATAAAATATTTTCAAGTGAAGTGAACTTTTTATTAAGGATCCTCATTTCATCTATTGGGTGTCTGTAGAATTCCACAATTTTACAAAATAGCTTCATAAGCTGGCATGTTTTTTGCCTACAATTTCTTCTTATCTATTTTCCAATACATAATTTCCTTCTCACTTCGAAGCATCAAACACACAAGATCTATAGGCTGGAAAGATCACTAGCTCTGATACCACTGTAATATCCCAAATAGGATATTTATGCACATATGTTAAATATCTAAAAATTCAACTTAAAAAACTTGGGAATGAACATGTTAAGATGAATATGGAGACACTTATGGAATTAAATTCTTAAAAAAAATATGAGAAACAACACCAAATTGATATATCTAATTAATTATTATAGGACTATCAAATATATAAAAAAATATGCTCTCTCACACAAACATAGAGCATTTAGTACAAATTAAAACAAACCATTGAATATGTATCTCTTTGATGATCAATTTTAATCTTTGAATAAGATCACCTCCATGAACCATAGGGTTTTCATCCTTGTATCTAGTAGACACCCAATGGGTTTTGTCCTTGAATCATTTTCTTGAATGGTTTTCATCTAAAGAAGAATATGAATGAACATAAGTGTAAACACTATCATGAAGACATGAAATAGAGTTATAATTGGAAAAATATGATTTTTACAATGGAGATCATGCTAATATATAATGTTTTCATGAAGAAGAGAGGAAAAAGATAATGTGATGCCATAGAATAGTAACCCATGTGAACAATTTTCTTGGGATTCAAGTTAGTCAAAAGGTAGATCATATATTGATCCCTTGTCTTGTAGTTTGGTCTCCTACTTTCCCATGTGCCTCTAAAGTTCCCTCCTCATCATATGTAATATAATCAAATTATGGGGACTCAATTACTATTCACCATGTACACACATGTGCCAAAGATGCTCTCAAAATCCCAGTTTTTATTTCTCCACAAGCCTACAACAAGTACCCATAAATAAAATGGGCCAAATTATCTAGTTTTAACCATTCCACATGCCTTAACATGAATCTACTTAGAAAAGTGCTAACCTTTCCTTTTCCCATCAAGGATAAACCATGTAATCACAAAAAGTAAATTTGATTTGTCTCCTAACTAGAGTAGGATGCCCCACTCTAATCACATGTTATTGATCCATGAGATATTCTCCTATGGGCCATGACACCTAACTCACAATCCACCTCATTGTTTCATCACATCCTACATCACTTTCCATGTCAACATGAATAATAGTGATGAATATTGTTCTCATGAATAGTGTCAGTTAATAGTAATAGATGAATAGTGACCCACTCTACTATTCGATTTCATTACCCAATCTAGCCTACATGAATTTATAGGCTAAGGGTATCCTACATATGTCTCATTTAGGAGAATGGGACATGATAGTCCTTCCCTCTTTAAATTACTTGCCCATAAGCAATTGCAAGCTTAGATGCTCTAAAATTTTAGGACCATATAATCTAGGATTCAACTTCTCCTTTCCACTGAATGGATGAAATATCAATTATACCATATCATCTAACTTATATGTCCTTCGTATCCTCTTCCTATTTTCACATGTATTTTATTTATCATGTTCTTGATGTAACCTTTCTTTCATAATTTCCAAGATATCTTGGTTATAGTTAACCAAGTAACTTTTTGCATGTGCTCTACTCTATGATAATGATAAATTAGGAAATGTTAATGCATTATAACTAAAAAATGAATTAAATGAATACGTACACATTGATAAGTTATGTTGTAAGAATATTTTCCCATATGAAGCCACTTTACCCAAGCTATCTATTGAATTGAGACATAATTTCTCAAATATCCTTCCATATCCTTATTTATAATTTCTAATTTCCAACCAATCTTTGGATGGTAACTAGTTATAAGAGTAAGCTTGGTACCTTCCAAATTAAATATTTCCTACCATAATGTACTAATGAATCTAATATCTCTATTACTGATTATGTTTTGGGGTAACCCAAGTAATTTGAAGATGCTTTTGAAAAACAAATCAGAAACTTGAGGTGATTTGTAATTAGTAGAGATAGAAATAAAATATGCATATCTATTTACTAAAGAAAAAATTCAAACTTTCCCTTGTACCTTGTGCAGTCTTACAATGAATCCCATTGATATACTTTCCCATTTTTATCCCAAGATGGGAAGTTGTAGCAGACCCATTGGTAACTCTTGTTCTCCCTTATTTTATTATCAACATAAACATTCCTTGATATTAAAAATAACATGCTCCTTGAGATCCTTCCAAGATAATATCTCTCTAATCTATTTGCATGTTTTGAAGAAACATGGATTTCCTTCAAAGGATGCATCATGAAATGCTTCTAATATTTTCGTTTTCATATTTGATTTAAGAACAATGAATACTATATCCTTGAATGAAATCAACCCATATGCCACCATGTACCTATCATATTTCTCCAATCCATCAAGAATGTTAGAAGTAAGTGCATTCTTAGCATATTGAGCTACGATATAAATTTTCCAATATACAAAAATGTAGGAATATGGCAAATAGTAGGCATTCTATAGAGTGCATCAACTACTAAATCAATTCAAAAATTATATTGTTGTAGCTTACTTATCCACTTGTGTTGTTTATAATTGAACCATTCTTGGCTTAGAAATAATTCCAAACTATTTTGAATTATTTGAACAACAAACCTTCCATATGTAGACACCTAAAAATGGCAACTGATAACTTCCAATCAAGGTTTTGACCAATTTCCACCTAAAATACATAATTTAGCCTAAAAACACTAAAATGCATTCAATGAGTTAAAATTGACATTCAAATGCAAATTTTGGCTAGGGTATAAATAAATGGGGCAATGCAATTTATGGGCTAGCTAACTTTGATCAAATCATTTCAATTCAAAATGTCAATTTTACACCTGGGTGCTCTAGATTGCTCTTTTATATCAAATCTCTTATACAAGATGCATGCCTTTATTATTATTTTTTGGCAACATACTAAATGGGATAATGTATCAAATACATATAACACTGACTTTTGATTCTAATCCAGTTGAATTTTGGACTAATAACAAGGCATTTTGATCAATTTGAGTAATTTGTGCACAAAGTGCTTAATCATGATTAATAGTTAATTAAACCAAATTATATTCAATTAATAATTCCATGGAAATTTTTTGAATACTTTTTTTTGAAAATGAATATTGAATATCTACATCATTAGGTGACCTCATTTCTTGGGAAGACATCCCTAGGCTAGAAATGCCACAAATATCAAGATTCATGTCTTCCATGCCTCATCAAAGCCCTTCATGCCTCTTAATTGCTCCTCTATCCCAAATATTGATGATCCTATTTATCAATTTTAATTGTAAAATTGGATTAATCCTTAGACACACATCTCAATCTTGAGATGGATAGTTCAGGTTTATTATAGCCTTTTTCAAAAATCTATAAATAGAGAGGCCATGAACATCATTTTTAAGCTATTTTGGTGCAAAGTTATAATTCATAAATATATTCAAGAAGCTATCAAAATTAGTGTTACCATGACAAATTTATTCCAATCTAAGCTAAGCCAAAGCCATAAGGTGCCAAGAAAAAGAGGAGATAGCCAAGCCTCCTTTGGTGAAGACTTCAGGAGCATAAGCTAAGAAAACCACTACAACAAGCATTTTGGAGCATCCATGGAATGTAAAAGAAGGTTTCTTTTGCATTTTAGTTATGTGTTTTATTCATGTTTTTAACTAAGATCTCCCTAGTGTCTAGGCCTAGAAATGTTATGCTAGCTAGTGTGTTTCTTTCATTTTGTTTTCATTTTGAAAATAACACAATACTAACCATCCTCTCTTGAGTCAAATTCCTAGAACACACCACATACAAAATATTGATTAAATTTCTATAAATCATGAACTATAGCCAACATTTATTTGTCATCTATTTATATCATAACCTCATGACCCTTTATCTTTATGATTTTTAAATATATGGGATGTCTTCTTTGAGATAAGACAACATCAACTCCAACACATGAAGCACCACACTCTACAAGAATTGGAATTGAGAAATATGGAATTGCTAGAACTAGAGAGGAACTTATTACCTCCTTTTATTTCTTAAAATTATTTTGTGCTTGTTATATCCACTCAAGTGATCCCTTATTTGTCAATTTATTAGGAGGAACTCCTAACTAAGAAATCCTCTTAGCAAACTTCTTGTCATAATTTCATAACCTAATGAAATCTTAAAGTGGCGTTAGAGTTGTAAAATGTGGCCAACCTTGAATTACTAGGATCTTATGTTGATTAAATTGAAATCATTTAGAAATAATCTCATGGATCAATTATAGGATTTGATTCCATCCAAAATAATATTTGGACATCTTAGCAAGGAATGACCATTCTTCAATAATACTCAAAACTGAATCTAGATGCTTAAGATGATCTTTCAAACATTTATTGTAAATCAAGAAATCATCAAAAAATATTATAAAAAACTTTCTTAAATTCTTAACAAACACCTTATTTATATAATATTTGAATGTGGTTGGTGTGTTTCTAACACCCAATGACATAACTTTAAATTCAAAGTGCCCATATCAACATTGCAAAGCAATATTATGAAAATCTTCTTCTCTCATGCATATCTGATGATACCCATACCTCAAATAAAACTTTGAGAAAAATAAAATACCATGAATTTCATCAAACCACTTACCAACATTGGGCATTGGGCATATATTCTTGATAGTCTCCTTCACCAGCATTGCAGAAGGACTAGAAATTGGTTTGATGTACCCCATATGCAATAGTTCCTTTTATGTTCTTTCAATTTATTCTTTGAAAATTCGAGGGTGATGATAAAGATTCATGATAATTAGATAATATACCTATTATAAATCTATCAAATTATCCAAATCCTTGTAAATGAAATAACTACTACAAATCTAAAACTTGTTAGTCAACATAAGAAATGTGTGCATTCTATTGGCTAAAATCCACTAAACCAAATGTGTATTCTCTTCCCTATCTTGTTGCATACTTGAGATTCAACCAATAAAATATTATTAAGCTATGAAATACTTTTTCATTATATAATATTGAATGGATATCTGCATGTTCAATTCTATAAATCAACAAAGTCTCAATTGATGTCTGCCTTAAGATAGAGATGTCTATGAAAAAAAACACATTATCAAAATTAAGTATCTTTTTTGTTTCCATAACTAGATTTTCACTAAGATGTATCCAATGAAAACTCAAGGAAAACACATAAAAATCAATATAATTTGATTTTCATTTCCAATGTAGTCACATTTCCTTCAAAGCTATCAAGTGCTCATTGTGAATTTAGAGTTCTATTATTACCAAGAAATTACAAAATCTTCACTGAACATGCATTTTCTATGTAGAGTTTCAATGGCCTCCTCATTTTCACTCCACCTCCTTCTGCATATTAAATTACAAGAATAAATGACTACACTAACACAACATTTTATTCAATATCTCTCAAGGTTGATTGTGAACATTACTTTGTTAATTTGTATGAGGTTGAATCCATAAAGCCATACAATGCTGAGGACCAACTTTCAATTTTCCCACAAAGTAAATAAAAGTGGTTGGTATACATAACTTTAATGTTAAACCAAAGGTAATACCTTGTATTTACATGTTATTTGATTTATTTTTGAATGAGAAAACATCAAGGAAAATTTTACATTTTAGACTTAGGAAGACTCTAGTAACATACTTAAGTGGAAATTATTTTAAGATATATTCCATGATCCCTCTGTTATAAATGTGCTGTAGGAAAGATATGGTGAAATCAATTATTAAATAAAACAATATCAACAACAAGTTGGAAGAATGGGATGGCAACCCAAAAAACTTTATGATTTAGGGCCCTGCTTTGGCTATTCCAATTTTTATCTTTAGACCAAGGGTAAGAATTTCCATGGCCCTATTAAATATAATATATGATTCCTCAACCATTTCTTATGTCAACAAGATATGGGTCCCACTGCTGGATAATATCCTGACCTCCAACAAAATCATGGCCTTTAGAGGGATTATTAGCTCTAATTTATTTCTATGAATAAAAAATCTAGGAAGATTACCATATGGTAATTTCTATATGATGTCCTATTTGGTATATGTTATGATAGAAATTATGCATTAAACATATGAATAACCCTAGAAACCATCCATAAAATACCCAAAGATTAGCTTTTATGATGAATTCAATGTCCTCGATGTGCACAAGTTTATAAAGTAAATGGATACATTGGCATATGCAAACCAAGACATATATGAGAAGAACATGCCTAGACTTTTAGATCTTATAAAGAAGATTATTTAAAAAATGGGATACCAATAGTTTTATGTTGAGTGCACTATAATTAGGATATAAGGTACTAAGACACACCGTTTGAACTTAAACTAAATTATGCCTAACATAGTATTTGAGTAGGAAATTGTTTCTCAATTAACTAATAGTGTTGATGTTGAGTTAATAAGGGATAATAAATAATCCATCAACCCAACCCCTTTCCACATTATATTAATGCATTATATATGGTGGGATGACTTCTATTTTGTTGGAAGAATAAGGATACATTATGTATTGAAATGGGCACCATTTGTTAGTCAACATAAGAAATGTGTGCATTCTATTGGCTAAAATCCACTAAACCAAATGTGTATTCTCTTCCCTATCTTGTTGCATACTTATGAAATTCAACCAATAAAATATTATTATGCTATGAAATACTTTTTCATTAGCTAATATTTAATGGATATCTGCATGTATAAATCTATAAATCAACAAAGTCTCAATTGATGTCTACCTTAAGCTAGAGATGTATATGAAAAACCACACATTATCAAAATGATGTATCTTTTTTGTTTCCATAACTAGATTTTCACTAAGATGTATCCAACAAAAAATCAAGGAAAACACATAAAAATCAATATAATTTGATTTGTCATTTCCAATCTAATCACATTTCCTTCAAAGCTATCAAGTGGTCATTGTGAAATTAGAGTTCTATTATTACCAAGAAATTACAAACTCTTCACTGAACGTGCATTTTCTATGTAGAGTTTCAATGGCCTCCTCATTTTCACTCCACCTCCTTCTGCATATTCAATTACAGGAATAAATGAGTACACTAACACAACATTTTATTCAATATCTCTCAAGCTTGATTGTGGACATTACTTTGTTAATTGGTATGAGGTTGAATCCATAAAGCCATACAATGCTGAGGACCAACTTTCAATTTTCCCACAAAGTAAATAAAAGTGGTTGGTATACATAACTCTAATGTTAAACCAAAGGTAATACCTTGTATTGACATGTTATTTGATTTATTTTTGAATGAGAAAACATCAAGGAAAATTTTACATTTTAGACTTAGGAAGACTCTAGTAACATACTTTAGTGGAAATTATTTTAAGATATATTCCATGATCCCTCTATTATAAATGTGTTGTAGGAAAGATATGGTGAAATCAATTATTAAATAAAACAATATAAAAAACAAGTTGGAATAACGATATGGAAACCCAAAAAACTTTATGATTTAGGACCCTGCTTTGGCTATTACCATTTTTATCTTTAGTCCAAGGGTAAGAATTTCCATGGCCCTATTAAATATAATATATGATTCCTCAACCATTTCTTATGTCAACAAGATATGGGTCCCACTGTTGGATAATATCCTGACCTCCAACAAAATCATGGCCTTTAGAGGGATTATTAGCTCTAATTTATTTCTATGAATCAAAATCTAGGAAGATTACCATATGGTAATTTCTATATGATGTCCTATTTGGTATATGTTATGATAGAAATTATGCATTAAACATATGAATAACCCTAGAAACCATCCATAAAATACCCAAAGATTAGCTCTTATGATGAATTCAATGTCCTCCATGTGCACAAGTTTATAAAGTAAATGGATAGATTGGCACATGCAAACCAAGACATATATGAGAAAAACATGCCTAGACTTTTAGATCTTATAAATAAGATTATTTAAAAAATGGGATACCAATAGTTTTATGTTGAGTGCACTATAATTAGGATATAAGGTACTAAGACACACCCTTGGAACTTACCCTAAATTATGCCTAACATAGTATTTGAGTAGGAAATTGTTTCTCAATTAACTAATAGTGTTGATGTTGAGTTAAGAAGGGATAATAAATAATCCATCAACCCAACCCCTTTCCACATTATATTAATGCATTATATAAAGTGGGATCACTTCTATTTTGTTGGAAGAATAAGGATACATTATGTATTGAAATGGGCACCATTTCTTAGTCAACATAAGAAATGTGTGCATTCTATTGGCTAAAATCAACTAAACCAAATGTGTATTCTCTTCCCTATCTTGTTGTATACTTATGAAATTCAACCAATAAAATATTATTACGCTATGAAATACTTTTTCATTAGCTAATATTGAATGGATATCTGCATGTTTAAATCTATAAATCAACAAAGTCTCAATTGATGTCTACCTTAAGATAGAGATGTCTATGAAAAACCACACATTATCAAAATGAAGTATCTTTTTTGTTGCCATAACTATATTTTCACTAAGATGTATCCAACGAAAAATCAAGGAAAACACATAAAAATCAATATAATTTGATTTGTCATTTCCAATCTAATCACATTTCCTTCAAAGCTATCAAGTTCTCATTGTGAATTTAGAGTTCTATTATTACCAATAAATTACAAACTCTTCACTGAACTTGCATTTTCTATGTAGAGTTTCAATGGCCTCCTCATTTTCACTCCACCTCCTTCTACATATTCAATTATAGGAATAAATGAGTACACTAACACAACATTTTATTCAATATCTCTCAAGCTTGATTTTGAACATTACTTTGTTAATTGGTATGAGGTTGAATCCATAAAGCCATACAATGCTGAGGACCAACTTTCAATTTTCCCAAAAAGTAAATAAAAGTGGTTGGTATACATAATTTTATGGTTAAACCAAAGGTAATACCTTGTATTGACATGTTATTTGATTTATTTTTGAATGAGAAAACATCTAGGAAAATTTTACATTTTAGACTTAGGAAGACTCTAGTAACATACTTAAGTGGAAATTATTTTAAGATATATTCCATGATCCCTCTATTATAAATGTGTTGCAGGAAAGATATGGTGAAATAAATTTTTAAATAAAACAATATCAACAACAAGTTGGAAGAATGGGATGGCAACCCAAAAAACTTTATGATTTAGGGCCCTGCTTTGGCTATTCCCATTTTTATCTTTAGACCAAGGGTAAGAATTTCCATGGCCCTATTAAATATAATATATGATTCCTTAACCATTTCTTATGTCAACAAGATATGGGTTCCATTGTTGGATAATATCCTAACCTCCAACAAAATCATGGCCTTTAGAGGGATTATTAACTCTAATTTATTTCTATGAATCAAAAATCTAGGAAGATTACCATATGGTAATTTCTATATGATGTCCTATTTGGTATATGTTATGATAGATATTATTCATTAAACATATGAATAACCCTAGAAACCATCCATAAAATACCCAAAGATTAGCTTTTATGATGAATTCAATGTCCTCTATGTGCACAAGTTTATAAAGTAAATGGATAGATTGGCATATGTATACCAAGACATATATGAGAAGAACATGCCTATAATTTTAGATCTTATAAAGAATATTATTTAAAAAATGGGATACCAATAGTTTTATGTTGAGTGCACTATAATTAGGATATAAGGTACTAAGACACACCCTTTGAACTTACCGTAAATTATGCCTAACATAGTATTTGAGTAGGAAATTGTTTCTCAATTAACTAATAGTGTTGATGTTGAGTTAAGAAGGGATAATAAATATTCAATCAACCCAACCCCTTTCCACATTATATTAATGCATTATATAAGGTGGGATCACTTCTACTTTTTTGGAAGAAGAAGGATACATTATGTATTGAAATGGGCACCATCCAGGCATTGGGACCGCAAGAAGAATGTCAAGGAACATATCAATAGATATTAAATGAAGGTGAGAATAAACTATGGAAACTAATACTATAGTCATGATAAAGTGTTCATGAATGCATATGATGACACCGAGGTTTTTATCAAGATGTGAAGGCTAAAAATGTTAATTATTATAGCATAGAAGATATGATATGATCCAAAAATTATCAAGGAAGATGCCAAATCTATTGAAAAGGAATAAAATGTTTCTAAACCTATTCATACACCTCCTCTTCACATAGAAGTAGACATACAATAAGAGGTTAGCCCATCTAGGGAAGCAAGTATTGAAGATATAGTTTAAATCACCCCTGCCAATTCATTTCTTGCTACTTTTCATCAACATCCAACTAGTGTGGAGAGACATAAATTCATACTATGATATTTGTGATATTTTATATGTTACCACTGCATCTATTAATTATAACACAACAAGTAATTATTCATAATTTAGTATCTCATGTTTCCATTGTTTCTCCTCCTAGGTCCCCTATTATGATAATACCACAATCAATGATGCCTCAATGTCTTTGAAACCATATTCACCACTTAGGATTCCTCTAGTGTTAACTACTCCTCCCATTTCATTAACACTTGCTACCACTATAATAACTTCATTTACTACTCCAACTTCTATAGGGATAGCCCTTATTGCTACCAAATTGCTAATTACCTATAAAAATAAGCCCAAGACTCCTCATATCTCAACCCAAAGGTGGAATTAGAATTCATTTCATGAGAAATGCAATATATAAGGGTAGATAAAGATCAGACCCTATTCACATTTATGACAATAAATAAGAAGATAAACTATGGGTATCTGAAGAAGAATGGGTGTCCAAGATGGACACTGAAGAAATAGTCATTTGACGAGAAAACTAAAATAAGGGAATATAATGAATGGATAACTGAAGAGGGTATTTAGTCCATAGCAACTAAGATATTAAGTGAATATGAGGAGGTTAACCAAGGGGATATTAGTTCATTAGTCACTGAGTTGTTGGCAGATAAACAAGGAGATGTAAGAGGTGATGTAGAGTCAAAACTACAAATCTTAATACAAGGGATATCATCAAATACATCCCCATGCTATCCATCTAAGGCTACAACAATGATAATTATAGCATCCATTTCCCCAACTATCCACTCTCAAATTATAAGTACAAAAACCCCCCATCCTTTGATAACTTACTCAGTTACTGCTACTACAATCGATGTGGTAGATATTATTAATTATGTACATTATCTAATCCAAACAAATTAACCTGAAGTAATTATAATTCCAATTTTGTCCATTATATCCTAATTATCCATTATATCTTATTTTTCCACTATGGGTCCTCTTACTATTGATATTACTACTAAGGTTGCGTATACATCAATAACATGTTACTTGATAAATATAATTATCACCCCAATGACATATTAATTATTTAGTGGAACCAATCCCCAATCCTACAAGACATTAGTCAAAGAATTTTTTTAAAATCTTGTGTCCACCTCCATTTTTTATGTATAGGCCACACCCCTAAGGTTCTTTACGCAATTGGGAACATCTATTTTATACGTTTTTCAAGTAAATTCCCATATAATTTTAGTACATAGGGTAGATAGGAAGACTAAATACATCATTGATACACTAACACAAAATCAAGTCACTAAATGGAGGAAGGCTATACCTCCTTTCCTTGCATTAAGGATATATTCCCCAACAATGATGCATCATCTAGGGGAATCTCCTTATATTGATCCAGTTATAGGGTAAGCTTGGAAATCATAATAATGGGTTGCGTTGAACATTCCCTGATAATTTAAGCATCTACAATAAGAGGAATTTGGAAGGCAAGGCCTAGTAATTATTATGCAACCAATATTTAAGTTCTACTTTAATATAAAAATGATTACCTTGAGGAAGGTTAAAATAAATACTATGGTTTTAGAAGGAGAATGAGTTAATTTGGAATAGAGAGAAGATATATTCTATGATAAATAAAATAAAATAAAATCCCTTAGACCTAGATAGATACTTGGAGGATCCATAAATCTTTTTGGATGCTATCACAGGGGTAATCAAACAAATTTTCAAAAACTTTGACCAATTTTTTTAGAGATCACTAGATAGGATCACTATTTAGGATCCTAATGAGAGAATTGATAACTTATAGGGGGTAGCTAAAAATTTGTATGACACCATTCATTTAAAAATTATAAAAAGGCTACATCCCTACCTAAGTGGGGAGACATAATTCAATTATTCAATAAAATGAAGGATATATATGGTAAGTTATACTTATTAATCCATGCAACTAGAAATAAGGTGTATGCCTACTTAAACCTAATAATAGTAACATAAGTTTCATAGGCCTATAACTATTCCACTACCAAGAGGGATGGATTTGTTGATTAACATAAAGAGATGTGAAATCTAGTGCAAAAAATTACAAATCAAAAGAGAGAAGCATTATCTATTTTGAAATATATGAGAGCCACAAAGGTAAATACTCCTCTTGGGAAACTAGTTTCTGAACTCATTTTTTAGAATCTCCTTTGAGATGTAACTGACAAGTTTCAAGATGAAATTGAAGGCACAATCTACATAACTAATGAGTAAATTATGTAGTTAGTATTTTTTTTTGGGGACATAAGTTTAAGAGCTGAGACACTCCATGTGGAGGTCAAAGTTGAATTTGTTACACATAATAATTTGATGGACAAGTTCCCATAATTTTTCAAGAGGTATTTTCTTGACTTTGAAACTACTGAGATTGATTTCCATGCTAGCCATGAGTTATATTTATAAATGGAGATATCAAAGCAATAAAGTTTAGTAATAGGGCACTACTAACACCTCTTCAAGGTGATTAGTCTTGGAGGTATACAATAGTGCAAACACAAACAAGGCCAACATATGTGATACTTTTTATATCACTACTAAAACTACATTGATGTAAATTTCTTCACCAACTGTAACTCAAGTTAATACAATAGTTTTAACCAATTAAATTTCCACATTTCTTACCCCATCATTTTATTATTTTAGTGGTACCACATCATCACCCCCTTAAATACATATGCATTTCTTTGATTCAACTAAATTAGATCTATTAGTTACTAATTTATTTGGTATGTATATATTATATTTTAATCAAAGAATTATATCCTAGACAAACACAATCGTAAATGCATAATTTGCATGAGAATTGACACATTATTTTATTTTTGGACATGTAATTTTAGACTTTGTTTGAGAGATGAGGCACCCCCATCCTAAGATTATATATATTTATATCCCCTCGATCCCAAAGTGAGGATAATTTTAGTAATTAAGATTAATAATAAATTCTATGGAAAGTTTTAAAATTGGTTTTGATGTGAAAATCCTGATTCTAATCCAAACCTATGAATCATGTAAGAAGTTATATTATTATGGTGTCTTAGTCTCTTAATTGTACATGAGTTACCTTTTTATATAGTTATTCATATTATGTTATTGCTAATTTGAATATATCAATCATAATCCTCCATTGTAAATGTGCAAATGTAATCTTACAAATGCAAAAACCTTTGATTATATATGCTTAAGTTTATTATATTCTTGATTTCTTGGATTCTTAACTATGATTGATAATTGATTTGCTTATATCATCTTTCAACAAACATTGGCTTCTATGTAACTATCCAACATTTTAGTTTAAGTGTTGGCTTAGAAAGATATCATTTTGTTTGGTCCACAAGCCTTATTTTATGATTTAGCTTTACGTCTTTTCAAGTTTATTTTGGTTTGACCCACCTTTGGTTAGATCCATCATCAATCCATCCATATTAATTAGATTTAGATTCATCCATTACTGATCCGTCTATGGAAAACAAATTAATCCACTCAATGATTTTACACCAATAGGTTGTTTACAAAACCCAATACCTTGCAACTCATAATTTGGAGTTAATCTTTATTCATATATCCTAAAACATTAAAGGACACTTCATAAGTTTCCCTAGGGTGATTTAGGCCCACATCAATAGGAATTTATCTAGTGCTAGAAAGAGGAAATGAACCTCTATTATCACCTCCATTAGTTTTTAGGCTTGAACCTTTAAAAACGTAGTTTGTTTAATATAATTTAACTTGATTCCATCTCCTTATAATATTTCAATTTTTATTTTTTTCTTGATGCAATCAACATGATTTTATCTAGCACTATATTGAGGGCTTGAATCTCTAACCTTTATTTATTGAATAGAATCACTTGAGTTACATTAGATATACTCAAAAGATTAAGAAGGTCTTCTTTAGACACTAACTTGTTATACCTACCTTTGTAAATAAATAAAAGAGTTATGTTTAATAAAGGTGTCAAGAGGAGACCTCAGGCTCAATCATACTCTCTAAATAAATAGCTCCATATTCCATTATGCCCAATAGATCTATATTAGTTTGTTTGTTTATTATTTTTATTGATGGTGTTGCTTATTACTTTCCTAAAAACACTAAAAAACTCTTTCCTCCTCCCCTTATTTAGGAATAACTATTGAATAACACCTGAAGTCTGTCAAGACAACTCTAGGGTTAATAAATATGGTCAATGAGGATGTGACATGCAATATTTTCCATTTCACACTATAATATGTCATTTATGATTGATTTCTCAACCTTAAACTGGGTTTAGTTACCTCCTAAGATAAGTGTGAGAGTACCTTCTTAGGTCAATTTGGATATTTTACCAATCTTGGTGTCATATAACAACATTTTGCTTATATGAGGAAAGAGCGTAATGAACCTATCAGAGCCTTTAATATTAGATTCTAGAAAATGTTTAGCCAAGTAAAGGATGCATATAAACCCAATTTTTTGATAAATGTTAAGATGTATAAGAATTAACTATATCCTAAAACCTTAGTGTTTTTGTGTAGAGAAGTAGGTTTCATGAACCTCTCAATGGCATATAATAAATTCATCAACATTGACAAAAAAATAAATTCCCAATTATAGAGCCAAGTTGGATGCAATATCTAAAAAAATTATACAATGTTAAATTCATTTCTAAATGGAAATTAGAACATTGTATCTTACAATCAAAATCAAGCACACATGTAGTTTCCCTTATCCCATGATGTACCAAACCATACCTCGATCCGTTTGAATAACCCTATTCATACATACCATTAACACGAAATCTAGACTTAAATACCAATCAATACATCTACCACTCAGGGTGAAATTATAGACTCTAATAAATATGAATTAGAATATATTGAGAGGATGGTGAAAACTCTAAATAATGAATTCTTGAGAATGCAAAGTACTAGTGGACAAAATACAAATCAGGGCTTTGGATTCCAAATATATAATAGGTTTTTCAACAAGTTTAGAAATAGTAAAGAATAATATATACTCAACAAGGTGATTGAAATAAATACCTTAGAAGCATCACTAGCTAATTATTGTCGGGTTCATAATACAACATAACATGGAGAATTAGATTGCATAGATTTATGCACTACTTTTGAAATATTTTAGAAATAAATAGAATGACAAGAGTGCTTTGCAAACCAACTAGATACATATTATTAAAATGCATTAGGGAATCCTAGTACAAAAATGGTATTTGATACCTATGATTTTCCATTCCTAATGGAATATGAGAATGAACCAGAAGATAATACAAATGAGATCCA
Organism: Torreya grandis; assembly: GCA_037957365.1. Classification (NCBI taxonomy): domain Eukaryota; kingdom Viridiplantae; phylum Streptophyta; class Pinopsida; order Cupressales; family Taxaceae; genus Torreya; species Torreya grandis. The sequence goes on from JARHVA010003787.1 coordinate 1,207,842, forward strand.
TACATTCCAACAGTTCTAGAGGAATAATTACAATTTAAAAAATACGCATCCTATTACTACATCCATTACTCCAAATAATAATGCTACTACTCCTCAAGATCTTAAGATAAACAATAATCCACCTCCTCTAAATGGAAATGATAAACACTAAAGCATCGAACCATAAAGCATATTCAGGTTCAATATTGTTGAGGATATGAATAATATCAAGGGTAATATCACCTTGCATGAACTAGATTAGATCACTAAATAGAGGGATTTATTGCTCAAATCCCTAACTAAGAGACCCTTTATATCTAATAAGTTAAAAGCTTCTCATGTTAATGTGATGATATATAAAGACAAACTTGATGTACCACCATTTATGTTTACCATCAAAATGTTTGGAAAGAATGTGCATATTTGAATTATTGACTCAATTTCCTCAACCAATGTGATACAAAAATCTAGGCTTGACCCTATATAATTCAATAATATTGGTCATATAATTGGAAAAGTCTTATGTCTCATGTTTTAGAGGTTTGAATAATTTACACACAGATCTTGAATATGAGCCACATGTATAACATTACATATATATTCTGATATTTGACATTCTAGAAGATTATGGTTCGTTGTTTAGTGATGATTGGTCAAATATATTGAATGGGTGCATGACCATAGATTTATCACACATGTGGTTGCCTTGGAAAGGAGTAGCAAATTAAATTTGGGTAGATATAAAAATAAAGATGAAGTACATGATCACCAATTACAAAACTAAGAATGAGAACAGTGATTTGACATCACCACAAGCATGGGTGTACACATTCACTACCAAGTAAGATCTTCATGAATAAGAATTTGAAGGTTCTTCTCAGTTACGAACTCTTCATTTTGATAGATCCAGATCAAATCAAGATTTTGGTGTGGGCATACAAAATGATATACCTAGATGGTAAGTCATATTTGGATGCCTATAGGTTACAATTTCCTTGCACCAATAATGGGGTTGAGTATGAATCTCTAATCTTTGGTCTTAAATTCATGCCAAAATATAATTTCAAGAAGTTATAAAATTTCAATGATTTTGAGCTAGTTGTTAACTAAATAAAAAATAAATAACATTATAATCTCACTCACTTAAATAAGTGTAAACATTGAGCATGGTACTGATTGAATATTTTGAGGCATTCAACATCAAAGCTATCCCAAGGGAAAAAAATCAAAGGGTAGATTCATTAGTAGATTTAACTACCAATATCACACCACTCAAAGAATCCATTTTTGAAATTCTTTATGGATCTTGTTTTTTCCCCCTCTATCCCAAATAATGTATAAATCTTCTAGGTATTTGAGGATAATCAATAGATTATCTAGTTCATGAGTGTTTATGGGATATTTTAATCTCAAATAATAGATGAGGAAGATGTTGAGCCCATGAATATTGAATATATAGGAGAGGATGACATCCTATAGCTAAAAGAGAACTACATCCCTCTAGGGATGGTTTCCCTATATCAAATTTTTGACATAGATCCACAACCTCAAAAGTAAAATCAATCTAAGGAAACTAAGTTTGATTTTATCAAGGAGAATCTAGGTATTGACCAACATCCTCAATATGTGAACATTAGTCTAAGTTATGATAAATGTGAGAAACAAAAATTGAAGAGTCTGATAATAGAATATAAAGATGTGATTGCTTGGACATATGAAGATTTTGAAAATATTCAACCCCAGAGTCATTACACATACCATTCTATTAAATCCAGTACACAAGCCTTTTAAAAAAAGATAGAGGCTAGTTAATCCAATACTAGAAACTCTCATCTAAATAGAGGTACAAAATTTATTGTATGCCAAGATTCTGTTCCCAACTAGGCATTCTACTTGGGTAGCCAACGTAGTATCACTCAAAAACAAGAAAGAAGAAATTAGACTCTATATTGAATTTAAGAAACTCAATTGAGCATCATAAAAGGATAGCTATACTTTTTCCTCCATATACGAGGTAATTTATATGGTCAACATCTCTGATATGAAGTCATTTTTAGATGGATTCTTAGGATATAATCAATTTCTAGTGAAATGACATGATAACATGAAAACTACCTTTACCACCAAGTGGGGAACTTTTTCATTAAAAAAAATGCCTTTTGGCCTAATCAATATAGGCAAAACCTTCTAGATATAAATGGACATTAAATTTTAGGGATTTGTTTGAAAATGAATCATCATCTACATGGATGATTTGAAGGTGTATTTTAAATATATATTTGAACATGTAGATCATCTATAAAGAGTATTTTAAAGATGTCGAATATATGGAGTCCCTATTAATCTAAGAAGAGAATCTTTAGATTTACTGAAGGGAAACTATTAGGCCATGTTATAACTAAGTATGGTAACTATATTGATCCATACTGAGTTCATACAATTTCTAAAATGACACATCCTAACATCAAGAAATAATTTAAGTATTTATTTGGTAAGATTAAATTTTTAATGAAATTCATTTATGGATTTGAAGAGATTGTCAAACCGCTAAATGATATGGTAAAACAAGATGCTAAGATAGACTTGACAATAGAGGTTAAGAGAGTTCTTAAACACATCAAGAATATCATTGATAAAACTCAAGTTTAGATTAGCCTAGACTTTAATAAACATTTATATATTTATTCATTCACTTCCGAACATACTATAGTTGTTGTACTTACACAAAAGGTGGATGACAATGAATATCCCATTGGCTTCATGATCACCAATATAAAAGATATAGAGTTGAAATAATCTATGATAGATAAAAATTTATATGAACTAATCAAATCTATGAAAAAGATTAGGTATTATATTTTTATAAATAAGACATACACCATCATCCTGGACCCATCTATCAAGATCACACTTGACTAGAATGAATTGGGAAAAAAGAGAGGTAAATAGATGGACAAACTTGAGGATTTTGATATTTAAATTAATTTATCTAGGATGATTATAGTCCAACTAATCATCAAGCTTATGACTAATATAAATCCATGCATTTGTATTGAGTAAATTATTGAGGCTCAAGTAGTTGGTCATGAGTGCTACACTTAAATCATCCACTACTTACTCACATGTACATGCCCCCTTTATCTAAATATAAAGTATAGGTGACCCCTTAAAATCACATCATTATATAATAAGTAAGGAAGTTATGTACAAAAATAACTATGCGGGCATATTTTTAAGGTGTGTTTCTAGAGAAGAAGTCACAGACATACTAGACAATCCATAATAAAATATTGGCAATGGACATCCCTCATGAAACAAAATAACTAATAAAATAATGAGGATGGGATTCTAAAGGTCCATGATATTCAAAGATACACAAAACCATGTTAGAACCTTCCATGAAATTTTGGTGTTTGGAAAAAGAGAGATGAATGCTACCATGTCACTATAACTAATCCTATAGGGATGCCCCTTTGCTCATTAGGGACTTGAATTTATTGGGGTAAATAACTAAAACTCTTTAGTAGTACACAAGTTTGTCCCTAAAACTATTGAATATTATACCAAATGGACATAAGTTGTGGTTACTAAGAATTTTAGAGAAATAGATTTAATTAAATTTTTGGAATAAAATGTACTGATTAGGTTAAGCACTTCAATTTATTTGGTTTTGACAACTGTCTAGCTTTTCAATATATTAAATTTAAAAAGTAGGCTTGTAATAAGTAAATCACCATAAATTTATATTTAAACTACTATCCATAAGGGAATGGAATAGTTGAATTCACAAACAATAATAAAACATATGCCATCAAGAAGTTGGCAAAAGATAAACTAAGGGAATTACTTCTCTTATTGAGTTATGCACTATGGGTGGACTAAACTAGACATCATAAAGCTCTCAATGCTTCAAAAAATTTTCTAGTGTATGGGTAACAACCAGTCTTCCCCATTACTCTTATAATATAAATGTACTATTTTATACAAGACTATGTGGGATAATATAATTTAGACAACTTGATATAGTCTAGATAGAAGATAAAAGAACTAAAGTATTACACAACTTCAATAAACATCAATACATTGTCAAAGGATGGTTTGGTAAAAGGTCTAAGATCAAAGCCCCTAATATTTGGGACCTAGTTCTTCTATGGGATAAAACACACAAGAATAAATAATAGCATGATAATTTCACTCCTTTGTATATTGGGCCATATTAGATATCATAAATCATAGGTAATAATATCTTTCACTTGAATGACCTCTAAGGTAATGATCTCACCTTTCTAGTGAATGGATAGTTTTTAAATATTATTTCATGGTTGATCCTATTGGACATGCTTCTGAGTAATGGTAAGTGGAAATGTAGATTTAATAGTAGAATAGATTTCTTGCTTTCTATGATATATTTCTTGCTTTTGATAATAGACTTATTTATTTTATAGATTGATGCTTCATTCTTTTTGAATTTGCTTTCAATTGACTAGTTGTTATGCTTTCTAGATTAGTTTTCTAAAATTTCAAACCAAGCCAACTAATCTCCTATGTTGAAGTTACATATACTTATCAAATAAGGGGATTATTTACAAGGATGAGCAATCAGTTTTCAAAAGGATTTATTCTAAAAATACATGAGCTTATGAGATTTTGGTATATATTATGACTGAATTAGGTTATATTTAGACTAAATGAGTTTACTTGACCTCTAGGATCTACTCTAATATAGTCATGAAAATTTTAGAAAGACTTTTTATTTTTAAAGATTAATTGCACTATTACATGATTAAAACCTGGATGGGAGACAATAAACATAAAAAAGGATACACAATGACAAAGACATGTATTAATTAAAATATGTTTTCTTATACATAAAACCTAACCAATGGTGACTCTCAACCCTTATTGTATATGTTTTTAAAATAAAAATTAGCATACAAACTATTACAATATAGGTGACTCAAGTAATATTTATAGGGGCTATAGACATTTGATTAGCAATAGATAAATTCTTAGAGAGAAATTAGAGGTATATATATTAGGGATATGGATGTTTAGATGGTAGCAAAGGAATGCCCAAGATGTTTGGTTACAAAGTCCAAGGTCAAAATGAAACCTATAATGTTTATTTAGATATTTTTTAAAAATCTCATAACCAAGGGAAATTAATTTCACAAAAAATCACACACTAAAATCAAAGGAACGAAAAGGGTTAGTATGTTTCATGAGGAAGTAAGAGTCTTTTTCAGGGTCTAGTTTGCTTATTATTTTATTGTTAGAGTTGAAGTTTTGGTTATGATGCATTATTGATATTTTGGGTTCTCAAATACTCAGGAATATTTTTTCCTTCAAGTTAACACTTGTGCCCTAACACACACACACACACACACACACACACACACACACACACACCCAATTTTAAAATCTAAATAGGGACCCATTATTGATTGAATATCCTAATTCAAGATCTTTTGATCCATAAATCCGTGATGTAATATTTTAAAAGTATAAAGTTGAGGCCATTTTAAATTCTTCAATGTATCAAAGTTATAAGAGAATCAAAGATGTGCACAAGCCATATTATACTATTCACTTTTTGTCTTTGATTTTCCATTAACTTAATATTTATTTGTATGTTTTGAATTTATGATTTAATGGTTAATTGGTCTTACATGTTATATATTTAGTTAGCTATTTACCTATGTTTTGTATTAAATAGGTTATTATGTTCTTAAGTGTCTCCCAAGATATCCTGATGCTCATCTAATTTTTTAACATGATATTATTCTACTAACCTAGAGTCTAAGTCAAAAAAATAAGTCACCTGAGTATGTGGATCATTTATATAATTCTAAGTGGCACTATCATGCTCATCTAAAGTTGATGCCATCAAAGTTACCCATATGAATATCCCAAGTAAGAAGAGAAATGAGAGTCATCTACATGTCATCATCCTACTCATTCAGAGGTGATGTCAGTAGATTTCCCTATATGGATATCTTAGGTAAGTGGAGTAGTGAGATCAATCCACATGTCATCATACCATTGACTTTAAAGTGATGCCAACATATTTGATCACACATATATCTTAGGTAACAGGAATAGTGAAAGATATCTACATATCATAATCCCAATCATCTACAAGTGACATCAATAGGGTTCATCACATGGATTATTTTGAGAAAGTAGATCACTGAGAGCTATCTAAGTGTCATCATCACACTCAATTGGAGGTGACATCAATAGATTTCCTCATATAAATATCTTAAGAAAGTGGAGTAATGATAGTTTTCCATGTGTCATCATCCTATTCAATGGAAGGTGACATTAGTAGAGTTCCTCATATGGATTATCATAAGAAATTAGATCATCAAGAGTCATGTAAATGTTATCATCCCACTCATCTAGAGGTGAGGTTAGCTAAGTTCCTCATATGGATATTTAGAGCAAGTGGATCAGTGAGATTCATCCACATGTCATCATTCCACTAACCTAAAGCTAAAATAAATTACATTAAGCCATGACTTAGTTACAAGTAGAGTAAGGATTTGGAGACACATGTCCCTTATCCACATAAGTAGACAACAAGACATGAAGGCCAAGCCTAAAAGCATAGAAAAGAGACATCTTTCACATTATGCTAGGAGTAGGTGAAATAATCCACATGGTAATACAACTTTTGGAAATTGATGTTATGAAATTCAAATGAAAAGAATAGACATGGAATGGAGTGAAATATATTATTGCCATTAATTTGCACAAATTGATGAATTAATACATTGAATTCTCAAGGCCAACACATACAAAGAAATATAATTTGATATACCATTTTTAATCTAATCATATCACCTTCTAAGTTTTCAAGTCAACATTGTGAATTACAAGATTGATTTTGACCAAAAAATTATAGACTATTTACAAAACATACATTTTCCATGTAGAGTTTCAATGGCCTCCTCATCTCACGTTCCACCTCCTTATGCATATTAAATTTTAGGACTAAATGAGTACACTAATTCAACATTTGATATGGTGGATCTCAACCATGATTCCAAACATTATTCTAGTCTTTGGTATGCATTCAAACCATTTTAGCCATACAATGCTCAAGACTAGCTTTCAATTTTCACATAGAGGTATAAAGACAACTTATTAGCAATAAAAGTAGTTGGTCTACACAACACTGCAGCTAAACTAAAGGCAATGCCATACATTGACCTATTATTTGATTTATTTTTGAATAAAAAAATATCTAAGAAAATATTAAATTTCAAACTTAGCAAGACTCTAGTAGCATACATAAGTGGAAATAATTTATAGAGATATTACAATATCCCTTTATCATAAATGTATTATATTTAAGATATGGTGAATTCATGGCTCTTAGAAAATAGCATCCATAACAGGTTATAATAATGGGCTTGTAACCCAAAAAACTTTGTGATTCATGGCCCTAATTTGGCTATCCCCATTATTTACTTTATATTAGGGGTGAGAATTTCCATGACTCTACTAAAATGAATATATAGTTTCTCAACAATTTCCTATGTCAATTACACATAGGTCTTGTTGTTGGATACTATCCTGACCTCTAACAAAACCATAGCCTTGGAAGATATTATTAGCTCTAATTTGATTTTATGAAGCACAAATATAGTAATTTTACAATATGGTAACTTCTATATGATGTATTATTTGGAGATGTTATGACTACAATTGTTTATTCAACATATTAAGAACTTTGACAACCATACATAAAATACACCCAAAGAATAAAATATGTGATAAATTTAATGTCCTTCATGTGTACATGTTTAGAAAACAATGGAAAAGTCTGACATATAATTTTTACCCTATGGTATACTAGGCCATATTATGAGAATAACATGCCCAAACTATCAAATCATATAAACAAAACTATTAAAAAAATGGCTGACTATTGGTTTTATCCTTATGGAACTAAAATCAACATAGAAGGTACCAAGGTGAACCCTTTGTACTTACCTAAAATTATACCTAAAAAATTAGCTAAATAAGAATTGATGCCCAATTAGCTGATAATGTTGATGCTGAGTTACAAAGGTCTAAACAAGCATCCATCCACCCAAACCCTCTCAGCACTTGTTGAACAAAAGATAAAATATGTGGGAACTTGTAATCTATTATAATAATAATAAGGATGCATTAGGGATAAAAATGGTCACCATTTAACCATTTAGGTGTTGAGACCCCAAGAAGAATGTCAAGGAATAAGTCAAGATATATGAAAGGAATTTGAGAATCAACTATGGACACTAATCCTACATTCATGACATTGTTTTCATGAATGTAGATGATGAAACCAAGGTTACTATCAAGATGTGTATGGTGAAAATGTCAATGATTATAGAAAAAATGATCTATAATTATCTCATAATTACTAAGGAAGATGCCAAATAGATAAAAAAGGAAAAATGGGTTTCTCAATATATTCATGGACCTCCCTGATCCAAGCAATATTTTAGGTGATAATTCAGGTGACGATTCTACCGCAATTGGTGGTAGAACTTCCAAGAGCCATAACTTTTGCACCATAGCTCCATTTCACTCCCCGTTTGAACCATTAGAAAGCTAAGAATGATGGAAACATAATGAGATGTCACTGAGCTCCACTCAATGGGTTTTAATCCCCCAAAACCAAATGGAAGTGCCCCAAATTTCAATTTTAGTAGTATAGTCTAAAAATAGTAAGTTTCTAGAAATTGTAATTCCTTGAATTATGTATTGTTCTAAATTTTGGAAGTCAAACCACTTAATCTCCCTTGATATTGGTGACCTTACACATCCTAATCCTACCTTAAAGTCTGTATAACTAAAGATGTAACCCAAAATAGAAATCAGACATCTCTTCCTAGAGATAGGCATATGTTGTATCTATGATTTTGAATAATAAAACATATCTTCTTAGAGATAACATTTTTACAATTATGTTGTTCTTATTTCTTGAATTATATTTCAACCAAAGCTTCTAATTTTTGGATCAGTGGTATTAGAGTGGTTTGTCTTGAGAGTATATGATCCTGAGGATGAGGTCAAGCTACAAGAATCTTGGGTGGAAAATAACAGAGCTTCGAAACTATCCACCTATTCAATCCAAATGACCTCAAATGGTGGATAATATTGAGACATCTGGTCCTTTCAAGGAAATCTTGAATAAATTCCTCTAATAGAATCAAGAGTAGATGTACTAATAATTCACTTAAATTTTCCAACAAATCTTGATGGGAAATTTTGGCTCCTTATTTGTACCCCTACATCATTTCAGTGTCCCAACACCCTTCAAGGTTCAGGTAAATTTTGATATCCCTACATGTGAAGACAAAATCAATGCTGATGTAGTAGGAAATTGGTTGGATCAATTGTCTTCATATTTTTTGGTAAATAAATTCATCGATAAAGAGAAGATCACTTTTTCTCTTTTGAAAACATCATTGCCTGTCAAAATTGGTGGGAAGTGTACAAAAAGAGATTCAATATGGATGATATTGGCCTTGAGGTGGAACCTACCTAGGATGATTTTATAGAAGCTATAAAGGAAGAATACTACCCCATTATCGCATGTGATTATCTGTATGTAGAGTGGAAATAACTTCACCAAGGTAAGGAACAGTCTGTTCAAGATTACACTGATGTTTTTCATTCTCTATCTATGAGATTAGGCATCTAGGAAAGTGAGAAACACAAGGTTATCAAATATCATGGTGGACTATAATGGTATATATGGGGGGAGATGGAACTCTTCCATTTTGGAAACCCTCAATGAGGAATACAAGTTGATGGTGAAGATCAAGAAGAAGCATGGAAGAATGAATATGAAGAGTTAGCCTTCAAAATGGAAAAGTGAAAAAGAAGGTCAAACATGAGACCAAAATTGCAAGAAAAAGGAAGGAAAGATATGGAAATGGTGTGATTACCACAAATATGGAATGCACTCCAAAGAAGAATGTCGAGCTATCAAGTCCCTGATTTCTGAGTCATAATCCTCAACATCTACTATTCTACCTCATACACACCTTGCAATCAAAGAGGATGAAGACGAGATTATAGATGCTAAGCTTGATACCATTGTTGCTTCATCATAGACCCATGAGGATAAGATAGACAACAAGTAAAGTTTGTTTCACTCTAAGTTATGTGTGAAAGGTAAGCCTCTAAATTTTATTCTTGATAGTGGGATTCAAAATAATTTAATCTTTGATAATATTGTGAAAGCCCTAAATTTTCCATGAAGCCTCACCTAAAGCCATACAGTATTAGATGGTTGAGTCCAGGGAGAAACCTCTATGTCACCCACCAATGTCTACTCTCATATACAATAAAACCTTTCCAAGGTGAGGTCTTATGTGATGTGGTCAATCTGAATGTTTGTGATATACTCTTTGGTTAGCCATTCATGTATGATTGACATGTAATCTATGAATCAAGAACTTGAAAGATCACCCTCACTCTTGGAACATGGTGTTATAGGGTACCAAAGGTACCACCTTCTACATCTATCTCCCTGATTAGTACCAAGAAATTTATTCTCATGGTGGGCAAGCCATAAGAATCCAAAAGGGCTAATGTTATAGCCTTGACTATAAAAACAAGACAAAAATATAAGTAAATAGATATCAAGTTGACAAATTTCATGGCCTTCCACCCATAGACTGATGGTCAAACAAAAATGGTGAACAATTGGGCCCAACACAGCTCCACAAAGCATAGTCCATTACAATTATGCATCAGGAATCAAATCAAAATACAAATTCCACACTTGATGAAAAATCTTGATGCAATGGCGATAATTTCTTCTCAAGGAGGGAGGAATGATCTAAGAAATATTTTAGGTGATAATTAAGGTGATTGTTCTACCCCAATTGGTGGCATAACTTCTGAGAGCCATAACTTTTACACCATAGCTCCATTTGACTCCCCATTTGAATCGTTAGAAAGCTAAGAATTATGCGAACATCATGAGATGGAACAAGCTCCACTCATTGGGTTTTAACCCTTGAAAACCAAATGTAAGTGGCCCAAATTTCAATATTATAGTATAGTTTAAAAATAGTAAGTTTCTAAAAATAGTAATTCCTCAAAATATATATTGTTGTAAATCATGGAGGTCAAACCACTTAATATCACTTGAGATTGGTGACGTTACACATCCTCACCTACCTTAAAAGTGTGTATAAATGAATATGTAACCCAAAATGGAAATTAGACATCTTTCCCCAGAGATAGGCATATGTTGTATCTACAATTCTGAATAATAAAACATCTCTTCTCAGAGATAACATTACTACAATTATGTTATTCTTATTTCTTGAATTATATTTCAACCAAATCTTATGAGTTTTGGATCACTCCCCCTAACACAGAAGTATACATACAAGAACATGTTGGCCCATCTAAGGAAGCAAGTATTGAAGATATAGTTGAGAATGACCCTACACATTATGTTGTTATTTTTTCTCCTTAACATCTAGCTAGTGTGGAGAGTCCTAAATGTCTTACTACAATGACTAGGTAATTTTATATGGTGTCATTACCTTTTTTAACTATAACACAAAAAGTAAGTATTCTTGATTTCTTATCTCATGTTTCCATTATTTCTCCTTATAGCCCCCCCCCCCCCCCCTATTATGATAATGTCACTAGTAGTAATGTCTCATCACCTAGGAAACCATATTCATTGCCCAAGATTCCTCCAATGGTCACTACTCCTCCCATTTCATTACCACATATTATCATTATAATCCCTTCATATCTTGCTTCACCTTCTACATGGTTATCCCCTACTAGCACTACTAAACCACCAATTACCTATAAAAGGATTTTGAAGACTCCTGCTATCTGACCCTAAAATTTAGGACTATAATGGAAACATGTATAAGTTCCTAGGAAAAGGGAAGATATAAGAAAGGTTTGACAAAGATAAAAAACTATTCAAATTTATGATAGTCAAGAAGAAGATAAAATATGGGTATTTGAAGAAGAATGGGTATCTAAGATGGACATTGATGAAACAAAGTCAATTGATGAGACAACTAAAATAAATGAAGAGGATGAATGGCTGATTGAAGAGAGTACTCAATATATAGAAACTGAGATATTAGGTGAATGTTAGGAGGTTGGACAAGGTGATGTTAGCTTGGTTTCCACTGAGTTGTTAAAAAAAAAGACGTGTAGAAGGAGATGAAAATTTAAAACTACAAACATCAATACAGGGGCTATCATGAGCTACACCCTCATGCTCTCCATATCAGGATACAATGATGATAATTTCAAAAACCATTGCCCCAAATATCCCCTCTCAAATTGTAAGTATAAAAATCATTCATTCTTTGATAACTTACTCAATTGCTAATTCTAAAATTGATATTGCAAATTATATTCATTTTATATATAATTTGAGCTAAAAATACCCCTCAAGAAATTATAATGACAATTTTATCCACTATAGTAGATGTTGTCCACTATAGCCTAGTTTTCTACTATGGGTCATACTACTACTATTATTACTATTGGGGTTGCGTACACATCAGTCAAAATTTATAAGGAAAATATAGTTATCACCCCAATGACCTATTCATTATTCAGTGAAACCAATCCCTAGTCCCCTAAAACATTAGTGGGAATATATTTTGAAAACTTGGTGTCCACCTCCATTTTTGTCGCACAAGCCACACCCCCTGGAGTTGTCTACATAATTAATAATGCCCATTGGCCAAGCTACTAAGTCATATTCCTTTATGGTTTCAGTACATAGGGTAAATAGGAATACTAAACTCATCATTGATACAAAACTAGGTCACATGATGGAGGAAGGCTACACCTCCTTTCCTTGCATTAGGTACATTTACCTCTATAGTGATGCATCCTCTAGGGAAATATCCTTTTATTCATGTGGTTACATGGAAAGGGAAGCAAGTGGAACAGTGGGATACATTGACTATTATGGTTGATGTGGGTTTTATTTACACCTCAAAAAATCTTATGAGGTAGCCTTTAATGTTTTAGTATTTATGAATGAATATTCACTCCAAATCATGAGTTGAGGAGTATTTATTTTTGTAAACAACCTATTGCTAGAATAGTGGAGATTGAAGTAGTTTGTTTACAAAAATTGGGTTAACTATGGTTGAATATGACTCTTATTGAATTAGGTGGACTAATTATGGATGTAACCTAAGGTGGGTATGAAAAATATACTTAGAAAAAGAGGGAAAGTTAAAGCAAAAATGTAGGCCTATCGAGCACACAAGATGAAAATTTTATGGACCAATAATTGAACTAAAGGTTGGACAAGGAATCAAGGACCAATATATATTATATAAAACTATATAAAACCAATAATAAAACGTATTAATGAGTCAAAGTAAATAGAATTAAAAAAATTAATCACATATAATCGAAGGTTGGCATGTTTGTAAGATTGCATTAACACATCTACAAGGGGGGATTGTGACTAATATGAAAATGCATATAAATCTATGATAAATCAATATGAATAATTGTATATTAAAATATATAATTCATACACAAACATAAAAATAAGAAACTGAAATGATAAAACTTCTTACATAATCCACAATTTTGGATAAAAATAAATATTTGCACATTGAGATTAATTGCATAACTTTTATCAAAATTTCCTATTAATTTCAATAGCTAAAATTCTCCTCCCTTTGGTATTATGAGGATGCAAGTATATATAATATTGTGATGGGGAAGGCTTTATCTCTCAATCAAAATCTAAAAATACATATTTATAAATAGTATTGTGTCAACCCTCATGTAAAACATGCCTATACAAAAGAGTTACCCAAAAATGGGTCTTTTGACTAAAATACAATATATACATGAAAAATAGATTAATAACTAATTTTTTAACTCATCCATATATAATAATACATATCTATAATTATAGGGGTGTTTATGTGGCATCACTAGAAGAAGGATTCAATGGAGTGACAATTGTTGAAACTAAAGTGGCCATTGTAGCTCTTTGAGAGATTCAGATTAGCCCACCTAGAGTATGCATGATTGCATATCCAAAAAATTGAGAAGCCTATGATGACATGAAAATACTTAAAGCTATATGCATGTGAGGCATTGATATTTAACCTACATCCTTAGCCTTGAATCCTTCAAATAATATATGGGTGGATTTGAACTTTTTGTTGGTAATATCAAAATTAAGCAAGGCAGGCTTAAATATTTTGATACCCTTAGCTGTAAACCTCATGTGATCTACCTTTAAGGTCCTAAACTCCAATATAAGGGCTTTAATATTTGTTACTCTATCCTTGAAAAAATTGATTAATTGCAAAATCCCATTATTAGTTCTATATATTGATAAGATTCAAATGAGTTTACCCTAAGATTTAACTCATGCAATTTAATAGAGATGAATACATAAAGAGAAATAAATTAAACATTAAATATATTTTTCTCACACATTTCATTCATTTTAAACATTACATAGCACTTATATAGGAAGTGCATAGGCTATATATGGGGATCCCCAGATCTGTAAAAACTCTCACTGATCAACCTTCAAGAAATACACATAATATATTGTTAAGTTAACAATATATAAATTTAGCTATTAACTATTAATAAACTAATATTACTATTAACAAACCTACTAGTAAATGCAATCTATCTCATGGTGAATACCATGTTAACATTAGTAAATCCTAACATTCACACCCTAATGTGAACATGGTAAAACAAAAAATATTCTTTGAACTATAATGTACCATTAACAGAGCTTGCCTCATAACCTTGATATAAAATAAATGCATTCCTCATCAATCCTTCTCATGGTTATAAGTAGGCTTACCAAAAACTTGGAAATTCATGTCATGTGGTTTTATATATGTCCACAAACTGTTTAAATATCTATGAGTGCTACAATACATGTTGAGAAAAATTCTACAATGCTTACTCCAAAAGGGTTACAGAGGAATTTAACTCATAGATTTAATATTTATTCAAAATATACCAACAACATATTCATATAATAAATTCACGCCACATGATTGGAAAGTACAATGCCACCATATCATATTTATGGCCCCATTTTTGGTGACTTGATGAGAGGTGTATAAATCCTCCTTCATCCGTTACCTCTAACCTCTTTCAAGGTGTTGCTTACTTAGTCGATGTATCAATGAAGCTCAATTGAATGTCATCTTTAACATTAAAACCCACTATATAGATAAATGATACATTTAACTTGAGATGTTAGTTTTTCCTAACAATTCATCCTTTAGAAGGATGGGTTTTTTTATTGTAACTCTCAACTTTAAATTTTAATATCGACATACATTGACAAATAGAGATAATGACTCTAAATCTGTTTGACCTTATCTTTTATGACATACAAATCATAATTTCATGAATCAAATAAACTTTAAATGAAACCATTTTGTCTATCATCTAAAAATACTTAATAAAATAATAATATAAAAACCTAAATACAAACTAATAAATTATAAAAATAAGTTTCAATATCTATTGCCATTGATTTGGTACTCTTAGAGGAGGTGCATACTATTGGAGACTGTAGAAATGAATGGAACATGTTGTATAATCTGAAAGGTTTATCCAATTATCATGGTAGAATATAAAAAATAAATACTCATAACATCATAATAAGTACACAAAATGTAATACACATAGTGATATAAGGCCACTATAATCAATCTAAGATTACCCCAATTCATATGTGTTCATTCAGGAGTCGATTAAAATAGAATATTTGCACATAGGTTTTCACTAAGCATTGAATGTTAGAGTATAAAAACATATGGATGAGAATATGATTGAAACATTTGTGCTCATTATGTGGCTATAACACTTTTTTATCCACTACCTAACAGATTTGAGACACCTAACATATAACACATAAATCATAGAATGGATGGTTTTGGTTTGAACTTTATAATAAATATTTATTATGTGTGACATAGATGGGAAACATATAATTTTTATTTTATATGTTTGAACATAGAATACGTATATTGAAGATTAGTATTACTATTAAGATAAAATCAAATTTATATAAACACACTAAACACTAAAACATATAGCCTAGACACTAGGGAGAGCATAGATAACAAGTATGCATATTAACACAACTAAAACATAAATTTAAACCTTATTATACCTTCTTTGGAACTCCAAATTTCCTATATAAATTTTTGTCTTAGCTTGTGGATCAAAAAATATTCATCAATGGAGCTTTGTTGGCTTCACCTTTCCTTGGCACCTTGGTTTGGTTATTGTTGCTTGGCTTAATATTTGGGCATGTTAACATTAATTGTATGAGGATTATGGAGAAAATCCTTCATAAAAACTCTCTAATATCTAAGCTTAGAAATGAATAGGTGTGGCCTTGTATTTATATCCTTAGGAATTAACTCTCACCTAGGATGAGTTAAGGGTTAGTTGAGATTAACTCCAGTTGACTTAAAAGTTATCATGCAATTATGACTTTTAGTTACTAGTCATAGTTCTCAAATTAGATGGTTGGGATATTTTGACAACTCATAAAGATAATGATAAAAGGCAAGGATATTTTAATTTTTAAAATTTCCTTTTTTAAATATTCATTAATTTCAAATGGATAATTCAACTAGGCATTTAATCTTGTTTAATTTATTAATTGATTATGATTAGCCTTATACCTCTTTCAAGATTAAATTAAGTGTGTAAGTGCCCTACTTAATAGGTCCATAGGCCAAATTGATAGTTGTGATGCTACAAGGTGATTAGGGATAAATATGTGAGAGGTTATTATTGCATATGATAGAATACCCTAATTAGGGATGTCTCAACATGATTCTAAGATTTTATGAATGATGCACAAATAAATTTGGGATATTTAGTGATTTATAGGCTTGATTTGTAATAGTTGGTAGGAATCAGTTTGAATTTTAGATGAAAGACAATTGTGGCTAGTTTTAGGTGTCGACATTTTGACCCTATTTGGGAAGATGCAAGTTATAGGCACAATAATGTCTTCTCAAAAAATGAAATAAGACACTAATAATGGAATCAGATGATGATTGAAGAAGAAGCTCCAAACAATGTTTGGGAAGCCTATAATGATTCCCCATTGAGGGAGTGGCTAATACATACTATTGATAGATGGTTCCTCAAAAATAAGAAAGAAAGATAATTAAATTAACCCATGGGTAAGATTAATCCAATCAAGATAATACTTGCATGCATTGATTTAAAAAATTACTAATTCTCCAAAATATGGTTATAATCAGTAACAAAGGTTGAGACACTAATTTTACCAAAGGAATTTATAATCAGTGGCACAAGCATATGCCTCAATTATAGAGAATAAGTTGAAATGATGATTTGCCCATAGGTAGTTATAATCATTATGGTGACCTAGATTGAATAATGATATCTGATTGTGCCCCAGTAGGGTAGATTTCCAAGAATAACTCAAAGATATATTATGTGGCATAGATTAAAGATAAATAGGTGCAAACATAGATGTTATGATCTAATGATTGAATAAAACACAAATAACTAGGCATATGAAGATGTACAAAGTGACAAAATGGATGATTAAAAGAATAAAATATTGATCAATGTGAATGATTTGGTTATACCTACCAATGTGAAGATGTTCATCCTTACTAGAATTGATACAACAAGAATGTTCAAGTGGTTTATTTTATCAAGGAGGGTGGGAGGATTTACCAAGGTTACCAAGGAGAAACTTCTCTAGCTCCATTGCTTGTAATATTTCTTGAGTTAAAATTTATTGTAGCATGTGATGGTATGCATCATGATATAATACACCATGATAACTTGTCTAAAATATGCATAAGGACTAACTCCCAATCTAATAATCAATTGAAAATAATACACCAATGATAAAAACCATGATGATAATGTTTACATATGAATATGGATAGACTCAAGAATAACGTGCAAGGAATCCCCTAATGAACACACACACACACACACACACACACACACACACACACACACACACATATATATATATATATATATATATATATATATATTGAGTCAAGGTACAACAACTAAATCAAATAAAATAATAAACAACAAATAAGTAAGCAAACAAACACACAAAAATCTTGAAAGTAAAAGAAATAGAAAAGCATCATGTCATTAACCAAGTCAATATCTACATGTGAAGGCTCAATGGAAGGATAAATAGTTAGTGCTCCCCAACAAGGATACATTCAAAGGAAATTTCACACTCCCAATGGTAGTGGAATGGATTAGAACTAATAATGGATTTTCCCTAGTAGAGAGATTAAAGATGACTAACTAGGTTTAAATAAGATAAATGTTTTTGGATTTTAAGGCTATATAGCTCTCAAGGAGATGGAAAACCAATTTTCATATTTTTAAGATTTTGAAATGTTTCAAATGTTTTTGTAATTTTCTAAGAATCTCAACTTGATAGATAATGATGAGATATATAATGATCTAACTAACAAAATGGAGAGAGTGTGGCTTAGTTTGATCACAAAATTGTGAGAGCAATGGCTTAGGTGGTATGGTTGATCTCAACATGAATCAAGTGATGCCTACATAGTCCTAAAAGAACCTCAAGTCATAGTAGTTCTACCAACACAAAAGGTGGGGAGATCTAGCCACATAATAAAAAAATTTCAAATTGAGACAAATGGTAAGGAAAATGAGAATAGTAATGGCAAGGTGATGTGGTAATACATGGTAAAGGTGTTGTTCCTAATTTTCCCATAGGATGTTATAATTAAAAAACAATAGAATAGGTATGTGGTAGTAATTTTCCCATAGGCGGTTATAATAAGTAACATAAGGTGGGATTCTAATTTGCCTAAATATGGTCATAATTAGTATCATAAGTCAAATGTACATTTATAGGATGATGATGTTATGAATATTAAATACAATGGTAATAAGGTTGATCACACGTGATAAGGTAAGGTAAATAGCAGGGTATGAAACAACCACATGAGGAATGGAAAATGAAAATGACAAGGTAAATGACAACTAGAAAAGGCAAGGTAAATAGTCTTGGTAAGGAAAAAGGTTATGTTGTTCTTGTTGATGTTGAGATACATGTCATGATCAATATATGATACAGCTAGAATAATTAATCATTGAAATTGATAACCCACACCTCTTCTGAATACCTACTTTGTCAAGAACCTACTACTAATTTGGACTCCAAAAATGTTGTTGTGATCTTCATTGATCATTGATTATATTTCTTTAAAAATTTGAGGTAAGATGTCTTCATAGCTTCTATAAAAGAAAGTACATCCAGGGATGGTAATAAGGACAAAAATTGGATAAAAGGTCTGATTTGGCAATGGAGAGTTGGAACATAATGGAATGTATAATGGTTGGGAAAAACTTGAAGATTAGGATTTTTAGGCACACAAAATTTACTAGTTTTGCATTCAACTTATTTTTATTGTATTAGGATCAAAGATTTCTAAATATGATCTCAATAGGACCACCAAATTTTTATATTTTATGGGCCTGAGATTAGATGCCATCTGATTATGTTATAGATTAGAACTATATTGACGTTATCTTTAATAATGTCTTCATCAAGTAGTGAATAACTATTGTGCTCAGTTATTGGCACCTTAATGATGTTTTCATTGATAAATTTTCCTTAATTTTCCTATAGTTCCTTTGATAAGGTGTCATTGAGGAACATTAACTTTTGGTTTTGATCATCTTTTAATGTCTTTGAAAAGGTTTTATTATAATATGTTGAGGTTGGACTTTGATTGTCTTATAACGCCTCTAAAATTTTTTCACTAGGATATTGTTCTTCTTCTACATTAATGCGGTGTTGGTCCCCTTGATATTCTTCAACTATTATGTTTCCATGGATACAGTTCAATAAGGAATGATTCTATCGATCCCAATTGAGACTTGTGGGAGGTGGAATGTTAATATAATGGATATGTTAGGTGGTGATAATAGAATGTGGAATGGTAATAGAATGGATTTGGGTATCATAATCCTCAAAGAAGATACAAGGAGAACTTGTGTCAATGCTAAAATAATCATCCTAAAAAACTATAGAAGGATCACAAATTTATTCAAATTGATCTCCAAGGCATGTGTAACCAATATTATAAAAAAAAAAGAATGTATTCTAATTTTGAAGCTAAAATTGACTTAAGGAACTCTTAATTTGATTTTGAGATTGATTTTGAGTCCACTTCTGATGTTAAATCTGATGTCAGTTCAAGATTAGAACTTGACTCTAATTCGGATTCTTATTCAATTATGGATGTTGATTCAATGATGTCTTGTTGAATGTTTGGTATTAGACAAGTAACAAATTATGATGGCATAATGAGCTCCATAGAGACTAGTTTTTCAAAGTGAGACTCTTAAAAAATAGGACAATATTTAAGGTAATGATTTTTCCAACGTAATTATAATCATTAAGAAGTGACTCAATAAAGACTAGCTCATCAGAGTGAGACTCCTAAACAATAGGGATAGTATCAAAATGTGATTCATCACAAGTTGAATCATCACAAATAGGTGTTTTAATTAAAAAAATATCATGGATTGGTTGGTAATCTTGGCCTTAGTTTACAAGTAGTTGTAAAATAATAGTTTTTAACACATCTTGGTCTTCAAATGATTGGCTCTGTTGGAGAGGTACCAATTGGATCTATTATGGATCAAAGGCTAGCATCAATTTTATAAAGTAGGGGAAGGGAAGAAATTAATTATGAATGATCAATTTTTAGATAATGATCTCTTCGTAAATAGGCTCATCTAATATGGGTTTATCAAAGACTAGTTACCAATCTAGGATGGTAAATGTGACCCATCTAATCATAATTGCATAATCTTGTTTGGATAGTGAGCTACCATACTTTGAAGGGCCTGAAATGGTAATGGTAGGGAATTGACAATATTGGTTTCTATTGTGATCCAAAGGAAAATGTCCTAAAATAGTGATGGTATGGTGTTGCTCGCATAATCCAAAGGATGAGGTCCTGTAATGATAATAGTAGGGTGTGGTGAAGCTTGGTTGATATCACAAGCCAAATGATCAGGTCCTAAGATAGTAATTATGGGGTATTAAAAATCTTGTTTTCTCTCATAAGCCAAAGGATAAGGTCCCAGAATGGTAATCCTTAGACACTATGGATCTTGGTGGCTCATACAATCCAAATGAGGGTTATTATTATAGGTAGGGAATCTAGTACCATGAGTGGTGAAAGGGTGCACATCATACATTAACCAACCTAAATAAGGTATCACTATATACTAATTTTGAGGATATTAGCTTTGTTTCCCATATTGAGTATTGTAAGGAGGATAAGGATATATCTCAAAAAATACTTCTTCACCATAGGGGTTTTGATCAAAGTCAATTTGTGCAACCACATTATCATAATATTGATTATACATGGATCTATTATGAGTGTAATGAGACATATTAGTGTCAATGATAAACATTTCACAAAAGGCCTAAATTTTTATAAATTCTAAAAGATAAGGTCTAAAGGAAAAATTGTCTAAACATAATCTAAATTGGTCTAGGGGTGGAGCTGTATCTCCAAAATTTTCTATGCTAAAACTTGTTAAAAATAGTCCAGCATTAGATGTCTAACATCAAATGTCTTACATAAAAAGGTTAAGTGGATGAACTAAAATTGGAATGCCAAACTCTAGGTATAAAGTATTTTAAACAAGTCTAATCTAAGGAAAATAAAAATTTCTAGGTCTTTTGGATAAGGCACAAAATCTAGGATCAAAATAGGCATGTGCCAGGTCATTTGGAAAAGGCATAAAATCTAGACTTTAAACAAAATAAGGTATGATATTTAATCTAACAAATTTGAAATACTTTGGCATAAACTAGGCACTCAAATTTAACCATGTACTTGGTAAAATGGTATAAGATATGAAACTCTAAGATAGGTTATTTCCCCCAAATCTAGGTATAAACAATAATTTTTAAATTGAATAAAGAATATAACCTAAGTTACAAAACACAAAAGAGAAAGATTGATGTCTAAGACTAAATTACACAAGGAATAGGCATAAATAAATCAATGTTTGGATTTGAAATTGTTAAGGATAATTAAATTCAACTTAGAAAAATAGGATTCTTTAAATAAATAATAAGCGAGACAAGAATAAGGGGTATAAAGACACTAGGTATAGATCCAAAAAGCACACATGGCTTCAGTTTACAAATTGGAATTAAAACATAGGGTTATAAGTATTTGAAATGATTTTATCAGTGTAATGATGTTATCGTGATCTAATAGATATGATCAATGGTTTTTTTTAAGACTCAAATACATAAAACTTAGGATGAATCGAGAATCGTAATGTTACCCTTTTCGACCAAGAGACACACACACAAACAAGTTTGTCCAAAGACTAAGGCAAAGATTATGGTGTCAAATAGACAGTGTAACACCTCTTCAAAAAAAAGAGTGATGTATAAACTAGACTTTTTTTATGTGGGAAGATAAAAAAATATTTTTAGACTCAAAATCATGAAATAGAGGGTAAAATGACACAAACACCTATGTGTAATGTCACGATTCCTGAAACTGACAAGGTTGTATAATATTGTAAATTTTGTCAATATAATCTCTCTTGAGAGGCTTTTTATTGTTAGTATAAAAATTAAAAATGAATGAAAATTAGGGTTTTAGGCCCCCTAATCTCTCAAGAGTTTGTACTTTGACATGAAACTTTGAAATACTCACCTTACATCAATAATATGTCCATGACAAGTGGGGTTGTCTAAACCATAAATTTTTGTTCACTTTTAGATGGTCCCATATGTGTGGTAAACACTAGGAAAAAATCATGTCATTTGGATATGCAACAACCATCATTGTGAAAAGGTCTTGTCCTTTTCACAACCCCTAAATTCATCAATTGCTTAGTGTACTTTAATTTTTGAGTTTCCCCTACATTATAAGGTTGATTACCACTAGTGGATATTGCTTAACTGCTAAAACAAGCATTCCAATGGGTTACCCCTCAATTTATATACCCCACCATAGAGTGGGTTTGGTATGATGCTAGGATATGAATCCCTAGGTCAATGCAACCCTAAATAAATTATGAGGGAGAAGTGAGCTTCTACCCACAAGCCAAAATATGTGAAAAATAAAGACAAGTGAAAATACTTTAGGGTCATTTTGGGGTCACCCAAACCATACATATTTGGGAAGGCCTTTAGTGATTTTATTTTAACATTTTTAGACCGAAGAGACAAAGGCAAATAATAATTGATTTTGGTGACTTTATTTTCCTAAGGGGGACAGGGTGAGAGCATACACCTGTTACTCAATTTGGTTGAAATAAACAACTTTAACCAAAACAATCATAAAATGAACAACTCTTAGGAGTATGTAAGTAAATGTGAAAGTTAATTTTATTACAAAAAAATGAAGTATGTTGTGAAATTTCATCCCTTGGCATTATTTGTTTGAAACCTTTTCAAAAACATCAAAAACAACTAAGACATGAAAATAAATACGTTCATTTAAAATACCAAAGACAAATTTTGTAAGATTTAAACTTTGCCTTTTCCACCTTAGGAATTGGAATATTATAGAGGGTTTTCTATATTTTTTCCTTTTGGGTAATATTTTAAAATTAAAACCTACAAAATCAAAATATAATAAATATCCTAATAAAAAATACCTTCAAGATAGAATAAGTGTAAGTGTGTGTGTGTGTGTGTGTGTGTGTGTGTGTGTGTGTGTGTGTGTGTGTGTGTGTTTCTATATATATATATATATATACATATATACATATATATATGTATATATATATGTGTGTGTGTATATGTATATATATACATATATATATAGATATACATATATAGATATATAGATATACATACATATATATATATATACACACACACACACATATATATAAATATATATACACACACACACACACACACATATAGATATACATACACACACACACACACACACACACACACACACACACACACACACACACACACACACACACACACACACACATATATATACACACACATATACATATATATACATATATATACATATATATACAGATATATATATATATATATATATACATATATATACATATATATATATATACATACATATATATATATACATATATATACATATACATATACATACATATACATATACATATATATATATACATATACATATATATATATATGTATATGTATATGTATATATACATACATATATATATATATATGTATGTATATATACATATACATATACATATATATATATATACATATACATATACATATACATACATACATATATATATATATATATATATATATATATATATATATATATATATAGACACACACACACACATATGTATATATATATTTTATATATATATGTATATATATGTGTGTGTGTGTGTGTGTGTGTATATGTATGTATATATATGTATATGTATGTATATATATGTATATTTATGTATATATATATATATATATATATATATATATGTATACACACACACACACACACACACACACACATAATTAACTTGCAAACTAAAAATTAACAAATAAAAGTTAAAGTTATTAAAATAATGATATATAAAAAATATATGTCATATTTTTAATAAATTTATATATAATATATATAGCATAAATGCACACTACCTATAAAAAATTCTGTAAAAATTAGTCTATAGATTAAAAAATATGATTGTTTTAACAAATGCTTATTCATAAAAAATATATAGTCACCAAAAAAGTCATAACTTCTAAAATAAAAATCATATTTCAATGGAAATTTGAGAGAATTAATATGAATAAAATAAGAACCTATTATAAAATCATAAAAAAATTAAATGGATTAAAAATGATAGCTATTTTAATAGTCATTGTTTTTAGTAGGAAAACAAAAAATGAAAGTGGTTGTCAGTATTTTGATCATAACTTATAAACTATGCTCCAAATATTCATGATTTTTTTTAAGGTTGTTCACAGGTCCAAGGATCACCTCTCATTAAAATTTTAGATCAATATACTAAATGAAAAAATCTATTATATCTGTATGATATGATTTTAGTAAGAAAATAGAAAATCCTAACAAAACACACTAAAAGCCATTACAACCACCTCCTTATCTATTCCAATAGGCATGCCATTATGTGAATAAGGAATATGTAAATTGTAGATTATTATTATGTTAATAAGATAAAATCATATCTAAATACACACATTAAACACTAACACCTATACCCTATACACTAGGGAGAGCATAGGTAACAAGCATGCATATGAAACACAACTAAAACATAAAAGAAAACCTTATTCTACCTTCCTTGGAGCTCCAAACAGCCTATAAAAATGGCTTTCCCAGCTTTTACATCAAGAAATCTTCATCAATAGATATTTTTTGGCTTCACATTTCCTTGATACCTTGGTTTGGTTGTGGTTGCTTGGCTTAAGTTTTTGGCATGTTACTTGTATGAGGCTTATCCATCAAATCTTGAATAAAAACTCTACAATATCTAAGTCTAGAAATGAAGAGGTATGGCCTTGTATTTATAGCCTTAGGAATTAAATCTCACCTAATATGAGTTAAGGTTTAGTTAGGACTAACTCTAGTTGAGCTAAAAGTTGTAATGCAATTATAACTTTCAATTACTAATCATAGTTATCAAATTAAAGATTGGGATATTTTAGGATATTTTGACAACTCATAAAGATAATGATAAAAGGCTAAGATATTTTAATTTTTGGAATTTCCTTTTTTAGATATTAATTAATTTCAAATGGATAATTAAAATAAAAAATTAATATTATTTAATTTATTAACTGATTCTGATTAGCCTTTTATCTCTTTCAATATTTAATTAAGTGTACAAGTGCCCAACTTAATAGGTTCATAGGTCAAATTTACATTTATGATGTCATAAGGTGATTAGGGATGAATCTATGAGATTTATTATTGTATACGATAAAATACCCTAGTTAAGGATGTCTCAACATGATCCCAAGCTTTGATGAATGATGAACAAAGAAATTTGAGATGTTTAGTGATTCCTAGGCTTAATTTTGATTGGTTGGTAGGAATGAGTCTGAAGTTTGGTCAAAAAGAAATTGTGGTTAGTTTTAGGTGTCTACAATATGTATGGTGCCAACAAATCTATAAACTATATGAGAGGATGGGGTTGTAGCTACATAAACAAATTTTAGTGCAACAAAAAAAACATAAATCTAAACTAATAAATTTTCCAAATCACCATAACATCATTCATAGGAATGAACCACCTAGATATATGTTAAATTGATACCTAATATGAAACAATTAGAGATTAAAAAATGTTTTCTATAGGGAAAACCATGATTTACATTGGTTGTTCCCCTACAAGTTATCAAGATCTCATTCTACTCTGATACTACCAATAGGCTTTGAATGAGCTTATCACAAGATTTAACTCATGCAATTCAATAGAGTCGAATACATTGAGAAATAAATTAAACATAAAAATTATATTTTTCACACACCATATTAATTTGAAACATTACATAACACTTATACAGGAAGTGCATATGATATATATGGGGATCTTAAAATCCCTATAAAATCTCACTAATAAAACTTCAATATATATACATAATATATGATTAAGCTAATGATATATACGTTTAATTATTCACTATTAATGAACTAATATTACTTGTAACAAACTTACTAGTAAATATAATTTACCTCATGGTAAATACCATTTGAACATTAGTAAATCCTAACATATACCATTCCCTCAACCTCCTCATTGAAGTTATTTATTGTTGCTTTAAGGAGAGTCTTAAATTTTAGCTTGTTGACAATTTCACCTATAGAGGTGATCATATTAGTAACCCTAAATTCATTGAAAATTTATAAGGCATGGTTCTCATGGTCTAAAATATGTGATAACATATCCTTCCTTTGATTATTCCATGAAATAAAAACATCTCTTTTCATTAGGCATGTGCTGCATCTTGGTTGGACATTAAGTTTAACTTGTTAAAATCACTATTCCTAGAACATTGAATCAAAAAGGTACTTATTTTCTCATATTCATTCAATTAGTGCCATATCTTGAGCACCTTATTTATTTTTTATTGTCTTTCACCTCTGGAAGATTGAATTTTATTCAAAATGTAATATATCATGATGGTTTCACTTTTCACACTATCAACAATTTCATCAGGAGCATATACGGTTTGCCTTTGCAATAGTATCTATTTGTATCCTCCTTATGTTTTTACATTTCATTCATTACTTTCCTATTATAATTCAAAAAACTATAAATATATTTTGTATATTCATTTGGATCATCATGATTTATTTTAGATTTATTAGCTAAGAGAAAATGATTTTATCTTTGTTCAAATTTAACTTATTCCCTTGTATAAATAATTATTGCTTTCCTCTTCCTCACCCTTTGTATTGTATCAATGTACCTATCAGATATGGTGGAGATTGTGGTAAATTTAGTGACAACTAAATTCTATCTCTCATCCTTATTTCCCTACATTTCTCTAACCATTTAGGAATAGTAAGTTCCTCTTCTCCTGATGGACTGAAGTCTTCAAAGGTAGACGGTGGAGGTGTCATAAGAGGATTTATTTATATATTATATGATGTTAAAGGTGCTAATGAAGAACTTATGTGAATCCAAAACTATAATTATGGGGATAAAAAATCCTTTGCCATGGTGAGGGCTCCTTGTGTGGATCAACCTCAACTATAAATTTAATTTAGGTGTCTTCTCAACTATCCAAATAGATAAATGTATTGATTAATATTGTTGCATTGGTATTTATATTTAAGATGAAGGTTTCCCAAGGACTAGTGAAATTTTAGGATTAAAAAATCAAATGGTAACCAAATATTTAAAAATAGAATGTCTTCTTAGGAATATTTGTGCAAAAGTTGAAATAATAGAAAAATGAACAATACTAGATAATGAGATACTAGGAATAGTTAGGAAAAAATCCATAGTTAAAGTATCTACCATCGAGATATAAGAAACCAAAGAGAGACTACCTCACTTATACTTTGACTTTGTTCTATTGTGAGGACTTGTTGGTCTATAGAAATAGTCGGTGTTTTTTGTTCTTTGTAGGCTACCCAAGCTTAGAGATTTGGCCTTTTCTAAATCATCATATTCATCCTCTTCAACTTAGTCCTCCTCTTCACTTACCCTTTATTCTATTTCCATTATAATTTATACATATTATTCCTCCTCATTAATGACATAGGCCACCAAGGATACTACCAGTCCAAGTTCTTCTTCCTTTGCTTCATTCTCTTCAGTATGGGGTTCTTATATAGTAGTTAGACCAAATATGATCGTTCCTCTAATTATTGAATTATGGACAAGGTTAGAAGGAATTTGTCTCTCTTTTGATAAGTGTCTATGGGAGAGATAGGAGGTAATAGGGGTGATGAAATAATTGAAGGAGCTAGAATGGTAGGAACTACTACTAGAGGAAGTGGTTATGGAATGAAAGGTGTAACAATGATAGTAGAGGGAAGAGTGGATAGAGATGGTCCTGATTGAGGGGATGGAGGAATGGATGGAAGAGATGAGAAAAAATATGTCATAAAATCTATAAGACTTACCTATGCAACTATTGGGAGAGGTAGTAGAGGTGTCATAAATAATTCATTCTTCTACTTGTTCTATGGACATGGGGTTCTCTCCACAATAGTGGCTATAACCAAAGGTGTGGTAGTAGTAAATAGATGAGTAGAAGTTATTTGAGAAATAGGGAGACCTCTAATATTTTTCCTTCTTATCTAGTTATTTTACTCCCTTTAGCTACTAGACTCCTCTTGTGGATCTTCGTATTCTATTGTAGGAGAGGGGGTTGTCTTGGGCCTATTGAATCATGTGGTTGAGTTGGGGGGGGGGGTTTATGGATCCATGCTTGTTGTGCTTTCCCTACCATCTTATTTTCATTTTATTTTTTTATATCAAGCTTATGTTATATTTCTTGAGCTACCATTATGGACATTTATTTATTATCCATTATAATCCACACTTTTAAATCATCAAACACATTTAAAAAAATTACATCATGCTCATATTCATAGTGATAATATGTAATGCTCACCTTCTTCTTCACCCTTGGGATTTGGAGATAATTATTAATTTTATTTTTAGGGTCCCACTCTCTAAATTGGGCCTCATCAAAATTATATTGGTTCTCACCTTACCCACTTGATTGAAATGAGCTCTTACCACATATTAGAGATGGCCGGTACTCAGAGAAGTTTTAAAGGAATGGGACCAATTATTTTGGCCTAAATCCTCATATATGTTGTAATTTATCTATTAGGATATTTATTTCTCTACAATTTTATCATCAACTATGCATGGTAATAATAGTGGAGGTTCCCTTGTTCTTGCAATCCTATTGACTATCACATCAGGCTAATACTAGTAATCTCCCCATTTATCAATAGTTCTTGTCAAGTTTTCGAGTAGATAGAGCATCTGAGTGCCATGAATTTCTTTCTACACTTAAGTATATAATTATACACTAAATATTTTGATTTCAATACTAAATCTATAGATGAACATAAAGGAATAATCGTTACTATTTTTTTATCAACATATTTGGTTGATGGTTGCCAGAATTCTATATTTATGCTAAGAATTTGCCTAAAACATCTAGTAAATATGCAATCATGTAAAAGTTTCCATTAGTATACCTTTGATCATTTTTTATACATTTTTGTCTTTAGCCTCACACTGATAACCTCAACCAAGGTAAGAATATTATTTGAAGTCAATAGAATGTCCAACAAAAGGACCCATTCCACTTGTTCATATGTGATACTAGGAAAACCATACAATCTATTTAACAAGGCCATGGATATCCTAATCCTAGGCCTAAAATTAATAATTACATTACAATAAATGGATCCCTTGGGATTTAAAATTTAACCTTTTAGTATCCATCGTTTCAATTTTCTTTTTACATTATAATATTCTAGCCACCCATTGTTTGAGTATTAGTTATAGGCTACCTCTAGCCCTAAGAGTCTAGGGTACCTCTTGAATGCCCTCACAAAATTATAATAAATTAAAATCATTATTTTTATAAGGTGGAATCCATCCATAGAATAATTACCATTAAAAAATAAATACCTAAGAATGTCAATGCAATGTATTACCTCTAGTTTTACCTCTACTTGATGAAGTCTGATTAATTTGATGTGTAGAAGGTCATCAAAGTATTTCTTGTCATCTAAGGATAATTGGTCTTATCTAGAGTATGAGGAAATAGATTTGACTACATGTTAGAGCATTGAGAAATGTAGGAACTAGAACTTGAGAGCACTTTTGTCAAGTATTGTATTCATGTATTTAGTAGTTCTCACACAAGAGTAGGCAAAAATAACCTTAATGTGTGCTCGACTTGAAAAGGAAGCCATTTGAATAATCTTGAGTTATACAATTATTTTTCAAAATATATGAATTATTTTTTAAAATTTATCTAGAACATTATGGATTTTAGTCATGGAGAAGCTTGAATATGTAATATTCACTTGTAGATTAATGGTGAAGTGACTAATTTTTTTTTAGATTTTACGTATGTATCACAAAGTTTGTTCCTTGAATGTTTAATTCATGTGACTCTAATGAAACTATTGTAATTTGATTTTATTCTCATTTTAATTTTAATGTGATAATTAAGATTGGTGGGTTCATATTTTCCATATGGAAAATTTTGTTATCTTTACATGTCTAGTCATCTTATTTAAGACAATTGTCCTTTTTTCACTTAACATCTTCTTTACTTTGTTACCATACATCCTTTATGCATACTTTGGCTAAGAATATCCTATATTATGATGCTTGTCTTATTTTTGTAGTCACTAAAACCTTTATATTTAATTTTTTTTAATATTTTCTAGTCCAGGAGTTAACATGATTGTGCCACATGGAACAACCTCGAGCTTGCAGGAACTAAGAGGCTTAGTGACACCAACATATTAGCATTTTTAATTGTGTATTCCTTATGAATGCTTTAGATTGATGAGATGCTAACTCATGGATTGATATCAGGGCCTTGGGGACTTAGAAAATTGTATCCACTGGAGTATTAATCCATTAACTTGGTTTTTTTAATTTGAATCTTAGGGAAAATGAAAATTTTCCAACTATCAACTACTAAGAGATTAAAATATTATAGGTATTAGAATGCAGGACATAGAGACCATTAGACTTATTTTAATCAATCCTTAGTTTTAGGTTAGTGAAAATACAATCCCTATCAATCCCAAACGTTACAAAAGCTTGGAACCATTAGAATTTTAACTTTCATTTGAAAGCTCTTGTGGTTTTATGTTCATGTAAACACATCACATGGCCTATTCTTAGAGCTCAAGCACTTTGAACTCTTAAGAATCTATTTTAAAGCTAAAAGGCCTCATCTAATGTATGAATGCCACCTATCATATTTTTAGATAAAATAAAAAAGACCTGACATATGATTTTATGGTAAGTCTTTATCGATAGTCTTGGGGGCATATAAAACATTGGAAACACTAGGACAAAAGAAATTAGTTCTAGTAGTTCAAATAAATTATGAAATTTATGAAAACCCAATGTTTAAAATAAATCAATATGATTGTTTAAGCTATGATTTTTAAAATTTGAATTTATATAGGCTTATACTTTGATATAAAACTCTATAGCTTTACACTTCAAAGTAAAACTTTAGAATATATAAATTAAGACCAATGCCATGAATTTATAAGGTTATAAGGACCCTAATTAAAGATGATCCAATAATAGTGGGTCCTTGATTAAATTTTAAAAAATGGGGTATATGTGTTAGGGTATAACAAAAGGTGACTCAGTGGGGTAAATACTCCTAAGTATTTAAGAATCTAGAATTTTAGAAATCCATCATAATAGAAATTTAGTTATGATAATAAATGAATAATCAAAGCATTCCTTGGAAAATAAAACACTCATACTTCTTAATGTAACAACAAATTTTATAGCTTAGATCTATGTGTGATTTTGTGAATCTATTTCCCCTTGTTATGAGAGTTTTGACAAAGTCTTAGATGAACACTATAGGTATTGTGATGATTTTAGATTTAATAACCAAATAGTAAGGGAAGCCTATGAATTACTCTACTAATAGATAGGTGTCTATAACCTTGATATGGATACCACTAATTTTAATCAAAGCCTTACTCTACTTATAGCTATATGTCCATAGCCCTGGTAGATATTACTTGAATCACCTATCTTATTATCATTTTTTTAAAAACATAGATAGAAGAAATGTTGGGAACCACCATCACCTTATTGTATGTATAAAAAAACTTATTTTATTAATATGTCCCTATCAGTGTGTCTCCATTTCTTTGTTTATTATTTGTTATTCAAGTTTTAGCATGTAGTAGTCCAATTGATCTTTATAAATTAAAGGTATCTTTAAAAAAATTAGATGAGTATATTAGATTAAATCTTAAATGTCTATCAAACTCATTCAATCCAAGAAAAAACTATTTTAATTATAGTACATACCTCAATACCAAAAGATCAAATACTATCAACATAAACATACTTATGAATACCAATTATGCATCCTATTATATCATCCCCTTATTATGTAAAGTATTTTGTAATATCAATGTAATAAATTACTTGGACTTGTTCTAGAGTTCTATAAAACTTATCTATAAATCATAACAACTAATATATTCAATGTAAAATATAAAAAATAAGAAAGACTAATCCAATAAAGCAATGAATATAATCTAGAAAGTAGGAAGTCTAATTTATAAAGTAGGAGATAAATCTACTCCTAGTAAACATCTCCACTTTTAATTCACTCAAATCCATCCCTAGTTATATCAACCATGAAATAATGTTTCAAAAAATATCCATTGACTAGAAAGGTGATGTCAATACCTTGGAGTTTTTTCAACTAGAAGGAATTATTATCTAGGATATCTATTATCTATATGGTCCAATCCACAAAGGAGTAAAATTATTAGGATATCCTATATTCTCATGTTTTTTATCCCATAAAAGCATTAGGTTCAAAATATTTAAGGCCTTGATCTTAGATATTTTGGACAACCATCATCTAACAATAAACTAATGTTTATTGAAGCTATGTAGTGCTTCATATCTTGAATCCTCCATCTAAACTATGTCAAGTAGTCTAGATTGTATAATTTTGTCTTCCCCCATGTACTCTTGCATGAAATGATACATTGGTATTTAAAGAGTAATGGGGAAGACTGGATATTACCCATACACTAGTATAAAATGTGAAGTCATGATGTCTTACTTATGTCTTATTCTATCTTTCAATAATGTATAGTCCAATAAGAGATGTCATTTTCTTAGTTTGCCTTGTACTGATTTCTTAATGGCTTCCATCAGGTTTTTATTGGTAGACTTAGATACTCCATTATCTTATGGATAATATTTTGAGGATAACTTAATGGTGATTTTAATTTCATAATACCATTATTTAAATTTAGTGGACTAGAAAGCTACACCATTGTCACAAACAAAGGAAATGGGAGTGTTAAACCTGGTCAATATTTTTTTTTCTAAAAATTTGATGACATCAATTGTTATGGAATTATTTGAACCTATAATGTATGTCCACCAAGTGAAGTAGTCCATAGCTATTAGGATAAACTTACACCCTACTAAATATTTCAGGTTTATCACCCCAATAAAATCAAGGCCCCATTGGGAAAAGGGATGTACTTCATTGACTAGCTATAAAGGATGGTATCATTCACTTCTCTTTTCTAAAATACCTATAAATAAAGGTAGGTTTTGATGTGGTTGTGTGAACCTTTGAAGATTGTAGGCCACTAGTATCCCATCCTCATAAGTTTGTGAGTTGTTGTATTACTTGATGCATTCCCACTACCCACCTTATGATGTAGGTTATCCAATATGTCCACAACTTCTTCTTTTGGAACACATCTTAGGTAGATGAATTCATATTTATTCTTGTATGTGACTACTTTCTTGATCATGTAATGAGATTATTTGAGCTTGAAGTATCACACAGGCTCTTTGTTTATAGCTCATGAGGACATGTATCTATGAGTAAATAATAGATGATTTGAGTGTACCACTCAACATTAGTTACCTGATTATCATTAATTTATTAAATATTCATATGTGGATCAATCTTAGTCATCGATTGGATGATTACATGTTCTTCCACCATCTTGGCTAGCTTGATTTCAAGGTCAAACTCTTGAAGTTTGGTCATCCATTTACTGTCTCTTATACCCAATTCATTTTGGCCAAGTTCATCTAGACGATTGGGTCTAGAACAATAGTGAAATTTTTTTCCTTAGAATATAGTGCCTATACATTTTCAAAACTTTAATCAGTGAATAAATCTTTCTTGTCTATCTTAGAGTATTTTAACTTAGCATCCTTCAAATTAATACTCATCAAGGCAATGTAGGGACCTTTTCAAACAATTTGGACTTATTACTAATCTTATTACTAATCCAATTCTAAAATAAATCTACTTATTCAAAATTTTATACTTATAAATTTAATCGAATCTAATATGTATGGAATATATCCAAATTATTACCATATTCTTGGTCCATTTTATTTGGAATATATGAAAAATATTCTTAGTATTAAATTATCTCTAGTCCAATTTTGGGAGAATACTTCCATATTTTTAAAAAGGTTCCTTATGGGATGTCTATTATCCTCTACCATTTGTGTAATTACAATAGTTACAATATGCTCTAAATAAAATGAGTAGAGATAAATATCTTTATTGAAGTGTAAACTAATCAAAATTGGGGATTGAGCAATAGTCTTGATGTCTTGGAAAGCTCTTCAGGCTTCTGTTGTCCACTCTATCTTGTCATCTTGATTCAACATAGAATTCAATAGTTTGAAAATCTATGAAAATACATAAATTAATTTTCACAAAGTTTATCTTACAAAAGACTTCAACTCATTTTTTTGGGGAGGTGTCAACATGGAAATGGCTTGAACTCGATCTGGATCAATGAAAATATCACATTTGGGGTTGACATGGCCTATCAATTTTCCTTATATAACTCCAAAGATACTCTCATATGGACCAAGAAACACTCCATATCTTCTACATGTATCAAACACTTTTTGGAGATGATTTGCATGATCAAGTCTGACTTTTGAATATACTGTCAAGTCATCCATGTATATGATGATGAATTTAACAATAATTCTTTGGAAAGTGAAGTACATGGATCTCTGAAAGTTATCTCTTGGAATTATTAGGAAAAATGACATCATTTGATGTGTAGACATTCTTCACATGGTGGTGAAGGCAGTCTTCATCTTATTTTTTGCTTCCACTAGCTCTTGATTATAGCCTAAGAATCCATCTAATAATGACATCATATGGGACTCATTTAACATCTAAATTAACTCATATAGGGAGGGAAGAGGATAATTATATTTTTATTATTCTCTATTAAATTTCTTAAATTTAACACTGAATCTAATTTCTCTATTCTTATTCCTGACTAGTATTAGATTGACCACCTAAGAGGAATGTTTGATTGGAAAGATAATTTTGACATCTAATAGTTTATGTACCTCTATATATATGAGTTTTTCCATAATTAAATTAATTAGACTCTACCTATGACAAAAAACTTTATGCTTTGTCTCCAATATAATGGTATAAGTAATGAATCTGGGTTCAAAGATCTTCAGGTCATCATATCTTTAAAGGTGATCACATCCTTATATTCTGTCAATAGATTTCAATTTATGTTACTCATTTTTAGTATAGTTCAAATTGTTGTTCACATATAAAGGAATTTTTTCATTTCCCATATTCTCTTTGATGAAATCAGACTAAGTTGTTTTAGATTGCTTCTGCTTTGAGATTCTGGATCTACATTGAAAGCTCATATTAGGAAAACCATTCCTAAAGGGAAGTGATTTTCATTAAGTTGTAGGACACTATCCTCTCCCAAGTATTTAATATAAATGGGATACACATATTTTTCATCTATAAAATGAAATTTTAAATTTATAGAACTCCTCATAACTTGGACAATCTATTGATCATGCTCTAACACTTAGAAGTTGTCCATATTATTTAGAATAGAGGGACAAGGAACCATCTCCACAAAGAATTTATTCATTTTATATTCCTAAAGCAGTACCATATTAGTATCTAATGTTTTTAGTGAATCTATTTTTTAATTTTTTACACTTGGGATAGATTTCATGTTGAATCCTTAAAAGGACTCAATCAGAGCTCATGTTTGATGGTTATACTTCCTTAAGTAGGTAAGCTTACATGGATACTTCTTTCTTAGCTAGTTAAAAATTAGCTCATAATCACCAAAAAAATTTAGTTACCTAATGTTATGATTTATCACAAATTGCATGCCAAATATTATAGCTTCATACTCAGTTCTATTATTGGTGCAAAGAAATTTTAATATGTAGGTAGCTAGGTACTACTTACCATATGTGTCTATAAGGTCTATGCTAACACTAGAACATTATTTTAGTCTAGATCCATTGAAGTGGAGAGTATATAGTTGAAAATGATATTAAAATTCTTGTTCATGAAGATCCCATTTGGTAAGGAATGTTATACTCCCATATATAGAAATGCAAATTTGACTTTCTCATTCTTTACATTGTACTTGGTAATCAAGTACTTTATCTTTGGTTATCTAACCACCAAAATCTGTTCAATAATACCTTATAGGGAACCAAATGTGTTAAAAATTAGTGGCCTTATATCCATTAGTGTCTTAGACCAATCCTAGCATAGAAACAATCCATAATCCTATAGAATGTTAATGACTAGAATATCTATATATTATTGTACATGTGGATATGATGCTATTTGGATGTGTACATTTTTTAGTTAATCATATAAGAGTATAAAAGACTTGTCCAAATGTATGGATTCTCTTTTTGACATATCTTTAGTGGAACCCAACATTTTACACACAACTATCAACATCATATTGGCTGAGGCACGTAAGTCAACCAGATAGTTTTGCATGTTCTTTATGAAGATTTAGACAATTAGAAAAAATGATGGTAATTCATGTTTGTATTTAAATTCCATCATGTTTACATGCATATCTTTGGATTTTTGTAATGTAGAGGATCTTCTAGTCAGTGATATAAGCAATAACTATATTTTTTCAATGATTTAAGACATTTAATGCAAGGTGATATTAGCTTTGGTCCTCTTCATTTCCTTAACAATGTTGCACCTGGCTCTATTTTGTGATTATGATATATGTAGATACTCATCCATCCATTTTGGTTCAAGAATATAGAATAATAGTATAATTATTATTTGAAGGTGTTAAATTAGTAATAGGATAATTTATCTTTATATTGTAATTGTTCTCTAGAACTGTTGGAATGCATTAATCTCATTTGTATTATCATTTGCTTCATTCTCATCATCTATTGGGAATTTAATATCATAGATCTCAAAGACTACTCATATACTTTAATGTCCTAGATCAATAGAGGATGATAGTTCTATGTAATTAACAAAACCTTCATGTTTGTTCATCTCCTTCTAAAATATCTTGAAAGTAGTGTAAAAATCTATGTATTATGTATAAAAATAATATTTTCAAGATTTTACCAATTAATGATGCTCTTTATCTTGTAGAAACCCATCGATTATAAATCTCTTTGAGTGTATTCCTTGATGCTTCACAAGATTAATATCCCTTTTACCACTTGTTATCTACACACTTGTCTCCTGAAAACCTTGTCCTTAAGCTTGTTTTTCTCTATTGCACACTCCTCTAGTCATTTTTTTTACCTTTTATCCCCCTTGTCCTAGCCTTAACGCCTTTTTAAATATTCACTATACTAGGTCAACTAGGTATTACCTATATAGTGTTGGGTGAAATTCACTTACGGTCTAGATTGGCTCTTGATGAACCTAGCCAGTGACCTAGTGAATTCTTGTCCAAAATTATTTTAGGTTGATTGGGTCAACCCTATTGTCCAAAACTTTTGGAAGGTATTATGGTTAAATCCACCTATATATAAAAGTTAATTTAACCATTATTTAGAGAATATAATAAGTAAGATATATTGCATATGTGTTTATTAACCATTCTATTTGAGGAACAACTTACGGTTTCATGCATTATTTGGGGATATGGATCTTGTCTTATGGATAATTATTTTGAATGAATTTATAGGTTGTGTATCCTAGAGATGATTTGTCTTTATCATATTTACATAACACAACAACCTCTTGTGAATCACCTTGGCTAAGGGAAAGATTGAGGCTCTACAAGTTCATCTTTAAAGGAAATTATTCCTAACTTTATTCCTCCTTTGTAAGAGTAGATAAATATCAATTTGTACTTATCTTCCATGTATTATAATTCCATATATATTGATGTGATTATTTTTCTTCTATGCATGTTTATTTTTTTGTTCATTACCCCCACTTTGTGACGCAAGCTTTGGTGAGCACTAGACTATATTTGATTTACTTATTATTAGTTTAGTGAGATATTAAAACATAGGACTCCCTTAGGTTTATTGAAAGATTTTTCTTCACTGAAGGCTTTTTAACCCTCCTTATCGTAGTTTATTGTGATTAGATATCCCTTAATCAGGTTTAGCAAATGCCCATATTGGTCACATTTTTTATTAACTAACGTATCCCCAATCAGAAGTGTATGTTATGATCTATCTTCTCTAAGTTAGGATTAATTTATAGACATGATTAATTTTTGATTGTGTAAATTATAGTGAACTTGATGTGAATCTAATACTTGTATCTTTTATTTTTTGGTTTTCATTATTTTATCTTTTTATTTCTATATATTTGCGATATTGGGTTGACAATGTCGATATAACTCTAACTTTTGTGCGTAGGTTTAATGCATAGTCACATCAATAAACAATTGTTATATTTGTACATGTTTTTCATCAAGTACAAGCTACTAAGTTGACTCAATTGATATAGTACACTGTCAAACTTCCAGATCAGACTACTAGGTCAACTCTGTCAACACATTACACTTTTAGACTTTCAAATCAAAATACTAGGTTGAACCTATTGACACATTACATTTTACAAGTTTTTAGAAATAGGAAACTATAGAACTAGGTCAACCCAATTGACATAGTTGGCAAAATTTGCTAGTATAAATCAGGGTACTTTAATAGTAACCTTATTTTTCTCTGCATCCTCTAACCCACAAAGGTTCTTTTCTATCCTTCTCTATCATTTCGATTATTCATTGCAATTTTATTTTTCATAGTTTTTAGTTTTTAAAACTACCCTTGTATAATCAACTAGGTTGACCCTATCAATGTAGTTCTCTATTTTGTTTGGAAACCTAAGTTGACATTGTCAATGTAGTTATTTTTTAGACCCTTGCTTCCACAATATAATAGCAATATTTTCAACTCTATTATATAATTATTGTATACACTGTCATCTGAAATGACACTATATTGTGTTTCAATGTTGGAATTAACACTTATATGCTAGTAATTAGCTCACACATTCACTTTTTGTTGCTTGCATGCTTAGAATAGATCACATTAGTCTAATTAGATGGTTTTTAATATACCATTTAGTTACACTATTTTCTCTTTTATGCACACACTACCAAATCACAAATTCTTAAAAAACATTTTAACAATTGTCTACCCAAGGCCTACCTACTTGGATTTCATCACCAAGGGGGAAGCTGACTTGGTTTTCTAACCAAGTATAAATACATGGTTAATGGTATATATTGACAAATCCCTTGACACCCTTATCACTACAGTGTGTGAAGTGAGGGGGTGGGCCCCAATACCATGTCATTATCATTATCAATAAAGATTCCTTATAGATTAAACATCCTAAAACCATCCTTAGATTGATTTATAGTTCCTTGCTTACAAGAAACTTCTTATCACATATAAAATCATACTCTAATAATTTAACAACATTCAAGATGACCACTTAGAATTTACTTTCTAAGTTGATTGTTTGCTCTTTGTTCAATTGTATGTTGTATTGCAAAAACTTACATTGGACAATATTGGTGCAAGGTTTTGTGTTATGTGCCTCAATTGAATTAACCTCATTGATCCAATTGATTATGTGTTTCCTTAAATTTCTTGCTTTCAAAAGTACTTGTAAAAAATTTCCTATTTTAGTGCATAATCATTTTACTCAACATAGTCTCTCACATACTATTTATTTTTCCTACCTATGATATTGGGTTGATCCTATCAACATAATATTATTTTATGTCTCCCAAGATACATAATTAGGTTAACCATGTTAACTCTATCCCATCTTATGCATTTTTAGCCTCTATTCCTAATATTAGGTTGACCATATCAACTTTGTACACCTTTTAGCTCTTGTTTCTAGTACTAGGTTGACCCTATCGACTCTGTATAATTTTTAGACCCTATTTTCTATACTAGGTCAACCCAGTCAACTTCATACAATTTTATGTTACTTCTTATTTACTTATTTTCACATCACTCTTACTTTATCCAGTCCTTCTCCTTCATCATGAACTTCCTGTTTGAAGACAACATTCAGGTGAATTCAATATATATGATGATTTTGACCAACCCTCATAGGGTCTCCCAAAAGCAACTTAGATATCCTTTCTTATATGCAAGCAATGCTTACATATCCACTCGTAAAACAAATTATAGGACCCCTCCTCAATCCTCTTCACTTTGTAATTCTCTCTTATCACTTGAAGATCAATCTAAATTAGAGTATACCCCTAAAATGCTCTTTCTTATCTTTGAATTTCCACAACAATATGGAAATGATCCTCTTACCATTTACCATCTCATGATTAGTAGTCAAGTTGAAGAGCCTCATTTTCCTTCTCTCATATTCTCACATGGATTTGGGGATGATAGTTTCTTTGATTTTCAACCTCTTCCCTCTATTTTGACCCTCTATCATAACATGACATCTTCTTATTAGCCTTCTTCTACCTCCACACTTATTATGTCCACTACTATGGTAGGTTATACATCTAGTGGACCAATTCCAAGATCCATTCTCCTTAACTCTTCCACTAGTTCATAATTTTCTACCCATGGTAATCATGCTTTTAGTGATTTCTCTTTTCATCAATCTACTAGTCCATATTTTTATACATAAGTAAATTTTTCCACTAGTTCCTCACATTCTAACATCTCTTCTCAACCTCCTACCAATACCAATAGTGGTACCCAAGACACTACTTGTAATGCCAATGCTTCAAATATTGCAAAAAATGCACCTCAAACCCATCAAAATCTTATTAAAAATGATTAATCAAATAAATACCTTTCAAGATCATAATATAAGTCAAATATTGAGAATGTAAAACCACATTATCCATCTTTAGATCCACCCTCAATAAGTGCCTAGGGGCATGCATAATCAAAATGTTCCCCCACCTCCTCTTTGGGATGCTCATGGTAATCTCATCCCTAGACATCATATTGTCAACAAGATAATAAATCATCTTCAAAATTAGACTCTTATATCTCAAATTGATAATATCAATATAAGGGGTATCACCCCTACCATTTCTTATAATGGGTCAACTAATCCTACTATTCATCTAAAAACATTTGGAAATATCTATAAAGACTAGGTTGAATTAAACACCTTTGCTACTACCGAGATATTATCTAAAACTCTCATGGGTGATCTTTTAGATTCATACAACTAACTTAAAACACATTATATTACTTGTTTGAAATACTTAATTAATGCTCTATTCTAAGAGTTATAAACTAGTGATCTTCCTAAAAATATGTTGGTCCATTTTATAAATTGTAATAAAATTGAAAATGAAACTACCAAAGCTTTTGTTAAAATGT
Source organism: Torreya grandis (assembly GCA_037957365.1). Classification (NCBI taxonomy): domain Eukaryota; kingdom Viridiplantae; phylum Streptophyta; class Pinopsida; order Cupressales; family Taxaceae; genus Torreya; species Torreya grandis. The sequence goes on from JARHVA010003787.1 coordinate 1,249,809, forward strand.
GGAAAACATTATCTAACAAATGTGAACAAAAAATCACTGATGGTAACATTTTCCATCTATTTACCAATACCCTCTTTCCCAAGTTATAATATCAAGTCTGCACTTTCTCTCCATGTACCTTGGAGGAGGCCATTGACCAAGTAAAACATCAATATTTCCTTGTGTCAATTCGAGCCACCCCAACCTTTTACATGTACTCACATCTTACATAAAAATAAGAATCATCATGCTACCAGTGATGGTGTCATGGATTATTATGACACCATTCACACTATTCAATCTATTTTTCCTAACCAATCTTGAGAACTAGCCCCCCCTTCTCAACAATTCACCAATCCTCATTTTTCTTCACTTAATAACATTAATACTAAAAAACCTTTATCCTTAGCCAAATTTCTAAAAATTTTACCTACGCCTCTTCTATGAGAACTTGATCCCACTCGACCTATGAAATCTTGGTATGATCCCAATAAGTTTTATTGGTTTCATGCTAGTTTTGATCATTCTCATGAGACACGTGGGTAGTTACGTAATTTGAATATAGATTTTCTTCTTGGTCTTATTTTTAATCATGATTATATCATTTATAAATTCCAACAAGCCTATGACATTGCTTTCAAATCCCATGAAACAAATACTAAATCTCAAGCTTTGAATCAAGCTAATTCCAAAGCTAATTCTCATTTGGCCATCTATAAAGACCCTCTTCCAAATCACCAAGATAAGAAACATAAGCTCACCCCTTCCACAAACAAATTTTAAAGTATTATTGACCCAACTCCTAAAGAGAATGTGGTTAATATGACTAATATATGAAGGGTGGTTACATTCATTGATCTTCAACCCATCTACACACCTCTATTATCTTTCAAATTTTGTGCTATCCAAGATTCTTCTCCAACTCACTTAAATGGGTTGGGGTAATATGAACTTAATTTTTTTGATGAACCAATTCCAAATCCTCCTTTGGATAACACTTCCCATTCAATTTATTCCATCCCTCCATCTTCTTTACCTAACACCAATGATACTCAAGATTTAATCAACACCTCTTCTAACACTTTTCAAAACAAACGTACACCAACTAATTCATCTTCTCAACATAGTTTACAACCTTTTTCTAAACCTTCTCCCTTCTATCACAACACATTCCACTATACTTCAGCTCATCCTTCCGAGGACCTCCTTCAAAACTATGCACTTATTTATAACAATCTTATTATGGGCTATGATAAGTGGGATCCCATCATAGAGCTCACTAATCTCCCATCTCAAATTACACTACTTGATATTATGAGGACATCTCCACATCATCAAAATCATCTCATGAAACTTTTTGTTGAAATTAACATCCCTTGTCCTTGCCTAGTATGATGCAAGGCAACCTTATCTAGATATAAAGATAGCATCGTAAAACAATACAAAGAGATGTCCATCCATGTTGATGAAAAAATAAACACTTCTATTTCCCTAAAATTTCCCATTGCTTCCATGATTATTTATGAGATTATACTTCGTATGGATCATCCTCCTCTATTTATTAGTGTCCAAATTAGAGATATCTAAGTCATGTGTGCCTTGATTGACAATGGTTCTAATACTTGTGTTAACTCTGTAAATTTTATCAAAACCATTGGATATTTTGAATGCAATCTCAAATACACATGCAACACATGTAAAGGATATGATCAAAGGTAAATTCCTCCTTTAGTTTGTGTGTGGCTTCTAATTACCATCCCACCTATCACCATTTGTGTGAATTTGATGATATTTGACTTTCATTTATCTTATAACATTATGCTTGGTAGGCCATGGACTCATTGTATGTGAGCCATTACATCTTCAACCTATCAATGCATTAAATTACCTCCTAATGGATCCATCTATAGGATTTAGGGATACACTAACCCTTAGAATCTCAAATAATTCCAAGATCGTGGTGTCTTCAAGATTCCTACTCTTGAATCTTTGCCCAATGTTCCATTTCATGAGTCTAAATGATTTATGTTTCCAATCGATTCCACTTGAGGTTAGAATGGTCATCTCAAACTCATTGGGAATATTCCTCATAACCTCCTAGATTTTGATCATGATGAACCTCATGAGATAAATCTCAAGATTAAAACATTTGATCTCTCATCTCATCTTATCTCTCTCTTCCCATTTCTTTGCATCCTCATTCTCATCAACCTCTTAGTGATGACATCCCTATTATCTTAATTAAGACTCGACATTCCATTCATTACACGTCATCAGATGACCATGTCATCCATACCTACATCATTGTTCTTCATACACCTGATTAAAATGATGGTTATACCTTAGATGATCTATTATTAGGTGGTTTTTTATAGGACCATGATGTTGAGAATATCCCTTATCATTATTGACAACTTCAATGTTTTAGTATGTCTTTCCATAGTCCATTGTATATAGTTCATAATTTTAGTATTTTTCCTCTTTATCATAGGGTAGATATTGTGAAGACAACTTTAGTTTCTAAAAAACCTCATATAAGTATGCTTATAGATTGTGCTATGACTGAGTTCTATCACTTTTCTAGGTATCATGACCCCTATACCCTTCTTATCCATAAGATTTGTGTAACTCTCCTTCAACCTTATGTAGACTTTACCCCTCCCTCTGTAGATCGCACTTCATATCCCAATCTAGCTCCCATCTTAACTGAGTCTATTCATACTTCTAACTTCACCCCTATCTCAATAGAGCCTACTTTGGATCCTATTCCTACTCTTGTTTTAACTAAGTCTCCTATTTTATATCCCATTAATCCTTTTGGTCAGCCTAGTCCAATCCCCTCACTACCACCACCTCCTCTTGGTGATGGTTTTCTTCCTTTACCATAAATGGCTCTATTTCCCACCAAATGGGTTAATGAGACTTCCCAAACTCCTTCCTCTTTTATTACACCTCCTCCTGTAAGTACATCTACTAAGCCTAATCACAGGTGTATATGTTTCTTCCATGACACATATAATCATTCATCCACACATTATCACAAGTTATGATAATATATTGACACACTATGTCCTTCTACCCCTCAATCCTTAGACAAGGCTATACCTCCCCCAAAGGTACTTCTTGATTATATTACTAAGTATAAAGAGGTGTATTATTTTTGGCACCAAATGTAGAAACTAAAAATATGCACACCATGATTCCAAGTGTCAAAATTCCCTTAGACCACCTTACGCTTCCCCATGGGACCAATTTGACCTTTTGACCACTAACCTAGCCTAAACTATGGTCAATTTTATTGACTAACTTAACTTACCTTTTACCCACTTTTTTACCCTCCTCCTCAACCATCAATGGTATAGATGACCACTGATGGTCACCTTGACCATCAATGATCATGGTGCACCTTCTTAACCACTAGCATTCAAGCTACCCACCTTAATTTTCTAAATATAACTTGTCTTAATGCATGTGCAAGTTAAAATTAGGAAGCCTAGTTAAAATCTTGTTAAACCTCCACTTGAACCTCTTGCCTATGACTATAAGAAGAGAGTAGGGAGGTTAAATCCATCTATAATTGTTATCAATTGCTTATATATCTAGAGTTTCCCTTTTTATAGATCAATCATCATTATTGATCTAGTCATCATGTTAGAGAGCCAACTTGTTACCACCACTTTGCCAAAGCGTTAAGTACCATTACTCTATTGAAATCATGTCAGACTCCACCAATGAGTCAATCACCATAATCACCCACGTAATCAACCTTTTGAAAGATAAGTATTTTCTTTCAAATATTCAATTACTTTATTTGCCTTTGGTATTCATCCCAACAATAAATAATTCCCCAAAATTTAACTTTATAATCCCATTAATATGACTATTTACCAACCTAGACCTAGACACAATAACCATCGATGGTTGTCTCAACCATCAATGATCACCTTAACCACTGATAGTCACCTCAACCACTGATGGTCACTATGGTAGGAAATTTTAGTAAGCTATTTCCACCTAATTATCCCAAACCAAACCTAATTTTTTGTGTCCCTACCTATTCACAGACCCCTGCCTAATTTTCTAAAGTAGATCCAAAGCACCTAGTACTAATATTAGTTTTCTTATTACTATATTAGTCATTTATATTATATTTCTTTAAAAAAAATTTATTGTATTCAACTTTCGTACCTTTTTATTATTTATGCAAGTACTTTCTATTATATTTTATAAATTTAATTATGTAAAATGTGTAGATTGATAGCCCCCGAAGAAGCCCTTGATTCTAGGATCTAGCTATCGCTAGACAATCCACTCAACTATCTATCTAACCAACTATTTACTTTAGTGATATATTAATTATAGGTCATCCTCCCAATCCAAAGAGGAGTTCTTCACAATATTCTAATTTAACACATGCATAATCAAATAGGTTTTTTAACCATACTAGTATTTAGTTTCTTCTTCTTCCCTTTCTAAAATATAAGCTAAGATTCACTAAAATGTTTTAGCACAATTGGTGGGACCTTGAGTCTTTACTTTGGGTTTCTTTTATTTACATCTGTATGCTCTTCTCTCTATCTATGCTCATTTAGAAAGCTAAAATTTATTTTGGGTTTAAAATCAAGTACATCCATTGCTTGATTTTAATTTTATCTCACTTTAAATCAAACCACAATAATTTTATCGTAGAATCATTTTTTGTTTCACACACTATACCAAACCACCTTCATCAATTAAGCATCAAACAAACTTGATACAAGGTCCAACTAGGATTTCATCACCTAACAGTCACCTTTCCCTTTTCCAATAATCCTACTTAGAGGTCATTACCAAGGGAAGAACCAACTTAGCTCTCTAGTTGAGTATAAGCTCTACAAATTAGTATATATTGGCTAAGCACTTGATACCTTTATCATTATAGTGTGTGAAGTGAGGGGATAGGCCCTAATACCAAACCATGTATTGATTCCCAATATGGATCATTTTGAGCACCTAAATAGCCCAAAACCAACCATAGATTACTTTTATGGTACCTAGTCTACAAACTAAATTCTATAATTAACCACATGGTTTTATCATACTCTAGCATGTGTGATGGATTTTCTTGATCATTTTTTTTTCTTCTCTCTATTGAGTTGTAAGATTCTTTTTTTCCTCTCATCCGACTTGCATAGTTCTTACTCATCAATAATGAAGAGACTTATCAAGTCAAGACCCATCTATCAATTATCTAATATCCTCCACCTCTTAATCTATGGAGTATATCTTAGATGTTGAGAGTTATCCTCATCATTCTAATTATTCTAGTGTGCCTCAAATAGTTTCCCAAGGTGACCCAAACTTTGCAACCTTTGTAGATAATAACCTAGTAGCCTTATAACATTATCTTAGTATAGTATCTCACCATACACCCATTTTGGCACTACCTAAAAATATACCCTATGGCATGCCATTAGGATTTTTAAGAAACTCTTTTGTTGCCACTATCACCACCCAATTGTTAGCTACTTAGGAATATGCCTCAGTTGGCACCCTCTCTAACACAACCATGAAAAACCAACCAACTCAACCTTATAACACCCAAACACCTCCTAAACCAAATAATAATTCTTCTAACATAGCTACCTCCCAACCTTTACCTACCCATACTCCAATTACTATTAGAATACCCACTACCACCATCACTACCATTCCTTTAATACTATCACTCCATTTCAAAACATATTAACACTAATACCTTCTACCCTACCACATGTCACTACTAGGGTTATCACTTATCCCTTACCTATAATTCAACCACTCGTGCCCACTCAACAATACATACCCTCTACCCAACCACTAGTGACCACATATTCATATGTGGCTTCAATCCAACCACCCATGGCTACTCAGCCATATGTGGTAACTTCTCAGCCTTTGACAAATTATCAATATGCCACTCAACTGAAACCATAATATACACCTTACAACCCTTCTGATGTATAATGTTAAATAGATCTAACAAAGATGCTCCTAAATAAGATGACTGCCTTAGAGTCATCTATCTTTAGAGCTCATAATATTATATCATATGACTAGATCTATAATGAGATTATTTTCCCATCTATGTCGATCAAGCCATATTCTCCTCAATGGAAACTTCCCAAATTATCCAAGTTTCAAAGTAAGGAGGATCCCCAATAGTACCTTAGGGCATTTAGGCACTCATGTTATTTGATTGCTTATGATGATGCCCTCATTCTCCATACTTTCCCTATGTCCCTAACTATTTTGGCATTGGATTGGTATAGTGCCATTACCAAAAAATATTTATTCTCTTTCACTTAGCTATCATAAACCTTCTTGGATCACTTTTTGATAAATATCTCCAATATATTTTCCATCACTGACCTATATTCTATTTGGCAATTTGATGATGAATCTATCACTAATTTTGTAGTTGATTAGAGGATCCTAATCAATCAACATTCCTTATCCTTACCCCAACCAAAATTGATGGAACTATTTTCTCAAGAATGTACCAAACACATCTCTTCTATATTGTATGTTCAAAGCTTCAGAACTTTTGATGAAGCTTTTACTATGGTGCATAAGTTATAAAATAAATCCATTGATGAAGGAAAGTTAAATATAAAAAATAATATCTCTACCTATGAAACAAATGAGGCTTACTCCTCTAAACCAAGAAATAAAACCAACACTAGGACCCAAAATAAGGTAAATAAAAATGTGGTTATCCTTAAATTTGCCTCTCTATCATCTATCAACTAACCAAATTCCTCTAAGAAAAACATGAGAAACCAAAATTAGAGCAACTAGAGGTAATTCACCCCACTTGGAGAGTCTTATGATTCAATACTATATATGTTATTGAAGGCTAACATCATAAAACTTACTCCCATTAGAACACCTCAAAAATTTGATTCTTCTCATCCTGTACCTATTTGGTATAATCAGAATGATCTATGTGCTTTCCACTGAGTAATCAGGAATGATGTTAGTAGGTTTAATACCTTCAAGAGCATTATCCAATATATCATTAACAAGGGAGATATTGTGTTGGATAACCCCAAAGCTCCTCAAAAACAAGACCTTGACATCTTTAAGCAACCTTTTCCAAACTTTTCTCCTACCAAAAATGAGAGCCATATGGTTGAGTGTTCTCATGATACCCATATTGTCAACATGGTTCTTGACACACTCGTTGATGTAGAACTTACCACCCCATATACTTGTTCTTCATCCCTCCACTTATTGAGGTAGTGGATTTGTGTTATCTTCCTTTATAAACCCAAAATGATGAAGTTCCATCTCTCCCTCCACTTATTGAGGTAGTGGAGTCACCAATCCCTCCTTCAATAGATATACCCGAATAAACAACCATCACCACCTTACCTTCCCCCACTACCACCCACCAGCCTACTTGCCCTTTGGAGGTAATTCCCAAGGAGGAATACTTCACACCTAAAACTCCAATAGAGGATTAAAACCTCCAAACATTCCATCTTTTGATTAAGGAAAAGGATAAGGTTTCCACCCCCCTTTCTCAAACTATGGGCATATCCTTCAAGTCTAGCACCGAAGGGATCAAACCAATCTACAAACCCTTCTCTATATTAGTTTATAGTTTAGAGTTTGTCTCCAAACCTGATATAGAAAGAGCCACCTTTTGAGAATAATTGGGGCTCCCTTACATCACCAAACATGAACTTCTAACCATGCCCTTGGTAGGCCAACACACCACTTATGCTATTTAAACTCCTACCCTATCAACCAAACCAATGGTAACCTCTACTAACCTAGAAATTTATCAAACATATAACGCACCTAAAGCATAAAAAAACAAATCACATTCTCCAACCAAACCAAACAAACCAACCAAAAACCTTGGCACCTTCCTTACATAGAGCCTTATTCACCCATTTGTGAAAGTGGAGCTTACCTTGCCAAACCCAAAATAAAACACTAACCAAAATCAACCAAGGAGTTAAATATACCATGAGTCAAAAAGACCAAACTTATACCTCCTTCAACCTTACCCTCTATTTTGGGGCCTCATCCCTCTACTTTGACTGGAAACCCATCTATCGCGATAAAATCCCCACCATCACTTTTGGTTATACCTTCACAGTTACTCTGTAACAGGACCATCTTCACCACACTAACAACAACCAAACTACCTACCTTTCAACCTCATACCTCCATTTTATAAACCTCTACCTCACCAAAACTAAAACTACAAACCAAATGTACCACCTTACCCAAACCTACCATCACCAAACCTACTTCTAAAAGAGCTCCCACCTTACCAACCAGACCAAAACCCCTAAACCTTCTCCACATTCAACTAAGTCCTACTCTACCATTTTTCAAAAGTTATTACATGCTTCTTTCTTGACTTTACCTCCTATTAAGCCATTTGACACTCTTAGTTTAAAACCTACCTAATGCAATGGCCATCCGTGTGTGCTCCTATGATAAGACACCAAGATGTGACATAGATAAATGTAAAGCTCTCCAAACCATTATACACTAGATCTATGATGAGGATGATCTATTAATAGAAAAACCTCCCATGAGCCCTATACCAATCCAACAAAAAATACCCTCTACCCAACACCAACCTACTCCTTCACTCTACCCTTAGAGTGATGAAGAATTAGACCAATACCCTACACTAACTCCTCAATCTATCTATACCATCCATGTGGTCACTTGATCATATACTCAGTAAAAGGATAAGGGGAAGGCCAAAATGTCCATTTGTGGACATAGCCATCTTTGACTTTCCAACCAAACCAAAATCAAACACCTTCACCTTCAACTAAACCCAAGATAACTATTTTGGGCACCTCCCAATCCAACCCCTTTGAATCCTTTAGGAGAATGGTTCTCAAAAAAATCCACCAAACCCCAAAAAAGAGGAGATTATATAAGTTTATCACTAATTCATCTCATCATTGCCAAGTAATGATCAAGGCATTACAATTGGTATAGGTCTAACCTAAAGATCCTCAACCTCTAGCAGCCTTTGTTGGTGCCTTCCAAATTTTCAACCTTATCACCTTTAAGGATTTGGAAATACCTTATATACATCTTGATGACCTAGATCCCCCACTCTTTACTATTTATTACATCAACCAAACCCACATCAAACACATTATGATTGATGGGGGAGCTAGTATTAATATCATCTCCTCCCATGTCTATAACCAAGGCTTAACCTATCAAACAATGTCATTTCTAAATCTTTGGTGATCCTCTAATCCTTCAATGATACCATGACCACTACCTTAGGGACTATTGTCCTTCATATCGTTTTAATACCCCATACACTCTTTGAACTCTTTTATATAGTGGATTGAAAATTTTAATACAATGTTTTATTTGGACAACCTAGGATCCACTCCATGGGTTGTGTCCCCTCTAACCTTCATCATTGCATTAAGTTTGAGCATGAAGGCTAGGTCATCACCATCCAAGATAACCCAAGTCCCTTCTCAACATGCAACATGACCTACCAACCTAATAATTTCCTCTTACCTCCATCTAGCACACCCTTAGCAACCAAATACCAACCTTCAACCATGAAAGTGGATATCATACCCTATTTTACCAGAGAGGCATCAACTAGCTCATCCATCCCCTCTAATTAGGTCCCCACCACTGACCCTCTAGAATCAACATTCCATTGCCTCTCACTAGGGGATTATCTCCTCCTCACCCTTGACACTTTCCCTACTCCCTAAGAGTATGGGAAACTTGACCATCAACTGAGATATGACAGCAATGTTGGAACCTTTGTTCCTTTCAGACCTCTTAACTGTCAAACCTATTTTGTCTATAAGAGACTCAATAACCCCTTGGCACTACTACCACCTTTATTTCACATCGACCATTTACCACTGACTCCTCCTACCTGGATAAATTGAGCTTCACCAAGACATACCTCCAACAATGTGCTTGGAAAGGATTTAGGCTTAGGAAATATGAATATGGCTCACATTAGTTGATTTACATTGACATCAAAAAGCCTCATGAAAAACATGGCCTCAATTTTATCCTACCTAACAAGAAGAAAGCCAAACCACCTACCATCACCACTGTTGAATAAGACACCCCTTCCTCACCAACATCTCCTCTACCTATGTGTGAGGATGATGACATCATCCCACCTAATTCTTTTTTTCATAATTATTATCAACTTTAAACCCCTGACTTATCAAAAGGAAGGGGAAATATTAACCATCCCTTTGACCCATATTGAGATGATCGGAGATAACTCCCCTACCATTAAAAATATTTAGTTTGAGGATGATGATTCCATTCTCACCTACCTTGGTGCCCAAAATTATTCCATCCATAAATATCTTCCTCACGAGACCTTAACCATGTTGAATAAATCCACCATGGATATCAACTTCAGTACTCTGGACAACCCCCACATTGTCAAAATTGACCAATTATTGAATTTTAAGGAACTTATGACTTCCCGTCCTTCTTCCAAGACTATAGCATAAATTTTTCTTGGTCTTATAGTGGCATGCCTAAAATTAACCCTACCATTTTTACCCATAATATATTCACCAAATTTGATGCCAAGCCCATCAAGCAAAAAATTTGATGCATGCATCCTTGCATAGCCTTTCTCATCAAAGAAGAGATTTTGCATCTTCAATCTGTCAATTTCATTCAACACATTAACTATCCCTAATGGGTCTCAAATGTCATACATATCACTAAATCCATAGGGGAAATACAAATTTATGTGTAATTTTGTGACATCAACCTCACTTGCCCCAAAGATGACTTTTCTCTACCAAGCATTGACTAGCCAGTTGATCTTATAACCGACCATGAGATGTTATCTATCATGGATGGATTCTTAGGTTATAATCAGATCCTAATTGCCCCCAAATTTTATTGCAATACCACCTTTACCAACCCATGGGGAACCTTCTACTATAGAGTCATGCCTTTTAGATTAAATATTTCTAGTTTAACCTATCAACATGCCATGAATTATATCTTCCATGACCTTATCGACAAGATTGTAGAGGACTATATGGATGATCTTCTCAAAAAATCCAAACTTTGAAAGGATCATTTATCCATTCTCCAGATCATCTTTGAGCTACTTATCCATTACCATGTATACCTTAACCCTAAAAAGTGTATGTTTAGGGTCCTATCAGGAAAGCTTCATGGATTTATTATCTCTTCATGGTATTGAAGTTAATCCCCCTAAGATCAAAGCAATCCTTGACATGCTTTATCCAATCAACCTTAATAAAATTCTTAGTTTGTAGGGAAAATCCAATCCATTCATCACTTTATCTCCTAGCTTTAGACAAATGTTAACCCTTCCACCACATTCTAAAGAAGGATGTCTCTTTTAAATGGAATAGTGACTGTCAAAATTCCTTTGATTTACTCAAAAAGTACCTTTTGTCTCCACCTATCCTCACCCCTCCTAAGGACTACCAACTTTCCACCTATATATATCCACCACCAAGCACTCCTTAGGGGCAATGCTTGCTCATCGAGATGAACAACACAAAGAGAAAAACATATACTATATTATCCATACACTTGTTGAGTATGAGACTCAGTACACCCACACTAAGAAACTCTACTTAGATTTAGTCTTTGTGTACACCAAAATTTACCATTACCTCCTTAACCATAAAACCTATGTCATAACCAATATCGACCCACTCAAGTACATGCACTCTAAGCCATAACAAAACCAACATATGGCTAAATGGATCATGATATTAATGGAGTTTGACCTTGAGTTCTTTCAATAAAAGTCAATTAAGGGGAAAGTCATTGTTGACCAATTAGCTAAATCACTATAACAAGAAATCAACCTCCTCCTCTTGAGTTCCCTGATGAGTCCATCATGACCCTCTCTCAAGTTAACTTCACCTATCAAGTCACCAAGTTCTTTGATGGATAAAAGTGTCAATGTGTTGTGGGAGATGGTATCATACTTAATCCCTTTGATGGTGAACCTCTTCCTTAATCCTTCAAGGTTGATTTTGAATATACCAATAATATGGATAAGTATGAAGCCCTAGTCATAGGCCTTCAGACCACCTTAGCCCTAGGATTCAAAAAAATCAACATCTTTGGTGAATCTCAACTTGTGGTCAATCAAATCAATGACTCTTACTAGTGTAAGAATGATGTTTTGTAATAGTATAAATAACTAGTTGACAAAATCATAATATAATTTGAACATTATCACATCCAGTCAACCCTATGATCTAACAATAAGTTCTCTAATACCATGTCTTCCCTCACCTCTCAGATCTTTTCTACACCCTCTGACTCTAACTTATCTATCATTATATATAGACTTACCCAACCTTCCTATGTCAAACTAGATTTTCCCACCATTTTCAATGTGGAGGAGACCCAACTTGACCTTTGGTATCAACAGACCTTAGACTATCTTAATATTGCCATCATTCCATTTAGCCTTTTTAGGAATTCTCAAATAGCATTTATCTAGAGCACCTCACATTATACCATTATGGGAAGAATTATTTACAAGCGTAGCTTTGATGGGCTCCTCTTCAGTTGCTTACGCACTCACGAAGCCTCTCATGCTATTAAAGAAATGCATGTTGTAATATGTGGGGGATACTTTAGTGGCCTTTTTATAGCTAAATGTATCTTTCAACTTATATATTACTAGCCTATAATTAACTAAAACTGCTATGGTTATGTGAAAAAGTGTGTTAAGTGTCAAAAACATGTTAATCTACATCACACACCTAGCCATAATATTTACATTTCCACCAATTTTTGGCCCTTCTCACAATGGGCTATAGACCTTATTTATGAAATTAACACCCAATTTTCATAGTGACACCATTATATCATCACCATCACTGAATATTTTACCAAATGGGAAGAGTTTATTCATCTAGTCTCGACCAAATTGGATAATATTATTGACTTTATCAAACATCATATCATCTATCACTTTGGTGTTCCTCACAATATTATCATCAACAATGGTAAATCCTTTAAAAATAAGGAATTCCAAGGTCTTTGTGATGCTTTTGACATTAAATTAAGCTTATCCCCTCCCTATCTTCCTCAAGTGAATGGACAAGTTGAGACCTATAACAAAACTCTTAATAACATGCTAACTAAATTGGTCAATGCATTTGGTCGAGATTGGCATTCACACATCCTCTTCACTTTATGGGCCTATCACACTAGCATTAGAAATCTTACAAGTGCTACCCCTTTCTCTCTTGTTTTTAGATCTAAGCTCTTCATAACTCTTGAAGTTCAAATTCTTTTCTTTTGCATATATTTTTAAGATCTCATTTCTGAGGATGATTATCATCAGCACCATTTAGCTCAGCTTGAGCTACTTGATGAGCATCACTTAGTATCCCTTACCCATCTCCATGTCTACCAAAAGTGCATCAAGCATGACTATAAAAAACACTTTAGAGTGTAATAATTCAACATTAAAGACCTCATCCTAAAGGAAAATCAACATGTCAAAAACATGGAGAAAAGTAAACAGGGAAAATTTGTGTTTAATTGGATTAGACCTTATATCATAACCCACAAGTATGGATCATGATCTTATTAGTTGTCCTCTTTTTAAGGTAACCCAGAACATGAGTCCCTCAATGCTTCACATCTACATCCATTCTTTTGATAATAAGGATCAAATTCACCTTTTATTTTAAATTAAGCTCCTCTCTTGTTTTTAACCACATCGATCTCGCTATATTAGGGATAATTGATTAAAACTAGATCATGTGATTATCCAACATAGTTATAGCCTGATATTGAACCATGGGTACCAAGGCTTTACCCATGGCATGATCCTCATGGTACCTTCTGCACCTCTCCTAGGATGGATTCCCATGATCATTGTCACTTAAACCTATTTACACCTAATAAAAATTCTTGTGATTTTAATTTTACCTTCATCAAGATGAACCCTTAAACTAACCTAAGCAATTCTATGTTAAGAAAAATCAAGTAAAGTAACAAAAAGTAAAAATCTAAACCACTGGCCATCATGGGTCATTCTTACCATTCAAAAACTACTCCCTTTAACGACAATTATTGAAAACATATTTAAAATTGCTCATCATAAGGTGGATTACTCCCTTGAAAGATAACTATCAAAAGCATTAAAAAAAAACACAAACACATACCACTCCCTTCAAGGATGGCTAAGTAAGGTATTTTTCAAAAGCATATCATTTTCTTGGAAGCTCCTCGCATTGATCAAATGCCCATATATAAAAAATAATCAAAAGACCCACCATCAAAATCAAAATGAAAGCAAATTAATTTTGAAAGTTGTAAGTAGATCCCACACAACAAAATAAGGTGGAAACCACAATCAGTTCTCAAAAGTACAGTATCTGCATCGATTAGTTGACACTTTACATGACATAGACTTGTTTATATTGGCTCTTTGGAAACCAACAAAAGAGGCATGTTAGTGTCACAAGAAGGTTTCATTTTCATCCATCTTCCCTTTATACACTATAATCAAGGGATTTTGAGCTTACTTAATATCATGTGGTCAAGGCATATTTTTACTAATTAATGAGTGATAATGTGAAGAATTTGAAAGGCTTATATTCATTAAGTCAATCTAACTTTGGTTTTTTTAGTCCTTGTCAAAGAAGAAGCATTGTGCCTTTTTCTTATCCTATCATGACTAGTTTATATTTTCACTATGACATTTGTCTCTTGATTATATTATTTCTTCTTCCCCTTAATATTGTTAATTAACTTACCTCATGTGTTATATCCTAAAATAAATTACCAACAAAGCATGTGCACATGTGTCATAAGCAACAACATAACCACATTCATAACTATAACAAGCATAATTAAACCATAGCATCCCTGAGTAATAAAACAACCAACCATTTTCCATTACATGTCTAAATTTGAATAATAAAACATATACTCATTGTAAATTAGCATGTCATAAGCATAATCACAAATAAAATCCATCTCATGCCTAGCTAGGTGAGTCTACGTCAGTGTCTAGCACTCATAACATTATAATTATTCAAACCAATATAAGCATCAAAATCAAAGTAAATCATAGACCATGAGTATGAGAAATAAATAAGGATCATATATATAAATCATGAGTCAAATAACATCATAATGTGTACAAATAGATATGCCTATCTCTATTTCTCA
>JARHVA010003787.1:1270000-1277500 GCA_037957365.1 Torreya grandis
CTATTGGTTAGTTTGGCTATTGATGGTCACCTTAACCATTGATGGTCACATTTACTACCGATGATCACTATGGTAGGAAATTATAGAAACATATTTCCATATACCTACCCCAAAAAAATCTTTATTTTCTATGTCCCTTCCTATTCATAGACCCCTATGTAATTTTTTGACGTAAATCTAAACTACTTAGTATTGATAATAGTTTTCTTATTAATATATTAGTCATTTATAGTCTATTTATTTAGTAAGCATTTATTGTGTTCAATTTTAGTACCTTTTGATTATTGATGCAAGTACTTTATATTTTATTTTATAAACATAATTATTGAAAATGTGTGGATTGCTAGTCCCTAAGGAAGCCCATACTTTTAGGATCTAGCTATCGCTAGACAATCCACTCAGCTACCTATCTAACCAACCATTTGATTTAGTGATATCTTATTTATAGGTCATCCTCCCAATCCAAAGAGGAATTATTCATAATCTTCTAATTTAATGTGTGCATAATCAAATAAGTTTTTCAACCATACCCATATTTACTTGCTTCTTCTTCGCTTTTTGAAATATAAGTTGAAATTCACTGAAACACCAATGTGTCACCCATAACACCAATAATAACCACATCATTTAGCACCACCTTAAAAATCATATTTTAACTATTCCCTCACTTTATATCATTCCTCCCATAGGTCATTCCTTCAAGAAAGCTCCCCCTTCTTCTCCCATGGTTCCACCTCCTATGGTTCCATCTTTTCCTATGGTCCCTTCATCACCTCCTATTTCTCCACCCATGAATCCTTCACCCATAGGGCTTCCCTCACCTATGGACCCTTCTCCACTTGTGAGTCCCTTACCTATGCATCCTTTTCCATTAGTGATCCTTTCATCTCTCATAGAGACTACTCTCATAAATTCTTCTAAGTATCAGATACCTAATATCTCTACTTAGCATGATCCATCAAGTATTCCTACCTTTATCAGATGTTTTGGATAATGTGTGTGGGAATTTTTATTAGTACTTATGAGAACATGCATGGTGTTCTTATATTTTCATTTGGGTTGGACATGTGCTCCAAATTAATTTTTATATATTTTTTATATCATTTGACATTGTGTCAAATTCTTCTTTATCTTACATGGTGACTTTAATTTTGCACTTTATATTTATTATAAATGTCATTTATCTTTTCTTATATATGTCTTCTTTAACATTGATTTATTTTTCTTCTATAAATTTATTTATTATAAATTCCCTTATTCTCTTTTCTTGATTGTTTTCTTTCTCATCTTTATGTAACCACAAATAATTATCATTGTGACCTAGTTATAAAAACCTTGTTCCCTTTAATCATTCCTTATTTACCATGTGATATATTAGAAAACAATTCATCTAATTATAATCTCCTTTCACCGTTCCACTTTCGATGTCCCTTATTCCATTTATTCCCTTTTTGCAAACTAAACATATACATGGTTGAGAATTGAGACAACATGTTGGTTCATTGTTAAGCCTATGTGTTCTAGTTAGTCTTATTTTTGGTAACTTAGTTTCCTTTATACAAAGCCTAAAGATCATTCATGTGTATCTCTTTATCTCTCATGATTGGTCATTTCAAGTCTATATACAGAAGGAATATTAAAAATCCTTAAAAACATTCAAAATCCAAATCATTTAATAAAAGGAAATGATCTAAAAAGGCAAAAACATTCAAAATTCTTAAAAGTCAAATCAGCTTAAAAGATGTGATTCAAAGCACATCTCTTTCTTCTAGTTGAAGCTCAAACTCCATAGTTAGCTTCACATTAGATCCAAGGTCCATTAGGGTTTGGTATCCCAGTAGATTACAAAATGAGAATAAAAAAATCTTTTAGTGCTACCTACTTTCTCATGTAAGTACCCAATTTTCACAATAGACTAATGTTATTGTAAGGGGTCTTGAGGAACAAAGAACACGTCATGGGAAGGTAGGTCCATATTAATTTTATTGTATTGATCTACCTTCTTGAGTTGATCTTAGTATCATGTTTATTTGCCTACATAGCTTTGTGTCTATAGCAAATAGGTTTCTTTTTTAAATTAATGGTCACTAGTTAGTTAGTGTCTTCTCATGTCCTTAGTATGCCTCATATCTCTTAAGGCATTCTCATAATATGCATAAGTTATGCTTCTTACATTCCCTATTTCATTCCTGATAATCCTAATATTTCCTCTAGGGAAATATTTATTTGTTCACTAATCACTCTCCTAGGGATTCCATTTATGAGTTGTATTGTAAGACCATAGATAGGACCTGACCTTCCTAAAAAATTACCAAAATTTCACATTCCTATTACCAACATCCCATTTTTACTTATTTTCACATTTTTTCCACCTCATTGGTGTTCCTTTTGTGAGTTTTAACGTAAGACCATAGATAAGACCTATCATTCCTCACAAAATTTTCCAATAATCTAAGTTACAACAAAATTACATGTGTCAAATATGAGATAAGATTTTATTGATTATGAAGTTACATATCATTGACATTCTTCAAAACTTTATTTAGTATGTTTTGTGCTTACTTTTTTACTCTTTCACTTTTAATTTCTTATTTTTTGATTGCATGTAAGAATCAAACTATTTATTGAATTTTTCAAACTTCCCATCATGAATTAGTGTGATAAATTTAAGACCAATTTTTGCCCATTTTTTTTTCTTTCATGCTTCCCAAAATGATTTAGTATGATTGATTGAATTAATTAATTTATTTTTAAACCATTGCTCTTTCACATTCTATCCATTTTATTTCATTATTTTTATACTTTCCAACATGATATAGTGTGATTTTACTTATTTAAATTTGGTGCCAAAAGCTTATTTTCATGGTTTAAAAACAAATTTTATCCATCTTGTTTACCACCCCTTGGTTTCTTATACTTAGTTATTTTCTTTTTATTACACATTTCCCAACATCAAATAGTGTGTAGTACATTTTTGATTAATCATACTTAGCCAAAAAAGCACATGTTCTTTTCAACCATGCATGTGTCCTTCATAATGCTACAAAAGAAACCACAACTCAAATATTTCCTATAGCATATATAAAAAAATCTAAATACATGTGCTTGAAAGAAATATATCAAAGCATCCACAACCACAACCATAAACAAACACATAGGATCAACATCTAAACTATCAAATATGATACAAACCATGATTTGATACAAACTACAACTAAATACATCACCCCAACTCTATGGTTTGGGTCTATCCTATATATCATGTGGCCTAGCCACATTACCCATAGATTCCTCAAACTATCCCCTATGAATAGTATAGTTTAAATCAGTTTTCTAAGATCTTAGACCTATCACTTGTCCCTGTAGGTTGGCCTCTTAGACATGTTCTTGTGCTAGCTGGGCATGTACCTATTCCAATTGGGTCACGGTCACCATGTGCGCATATCTCTCTTGAGCCAAGGGTTTACATGCCTATGCCTCTCCAACTACTAGCCCTTCTGGTGGTTATGGCTCCTCCTTATGTGCCCATACTTACATTGTAGCCTCTCCTGCTAGTCTAAACTAGCTACCTGGGGTAGATACTATTACAGGATCCTCTAATGTCTCTAGGTCATATGGTGTTAGTGCCTCATCAAAAGTCTTATTAGGTGCTCCCATCACCTGAGATCCCCATCTTTCCTCCTCCATAGGATCTACAAAATTCAAACTAGATAGACATTAGATCATAGATGTACCTCAAAAATATATCTATCTATCTATCTATCTCTAGTCTATTTCAAATAAACTTAAGCAAAGTTTTAACTATCTTTTATTACCTATTTATGTGTCACCTATCACTGTCTCTCCCTCTTCATGAGTGATAAACATGGTCTCTCCATTAATGAATCTTCCAAATACCTCATTAGTAGGTCACCACCCAAAAGTAAATCCCAAAGTCACCACTCATGCCCATCTCAGGCTACACCTGAGTGATCTTTCTATCACTAAACTTTATTTTGGTCCACTTGATGGGTCATCTAAGATGAATATTATCTTTTCTCTCTGTTTCTATTGATTAATCCATCGATGATATGTCCTATTTTTGTACTAGAATTGGTACCAATGGTAATCCTACATATGCATTTATCTCCTCTCTCTTAGCTCTCTCACATGCCTAGTCTAAAATGTGGGCACCACTATTGATGTCATTAGATAAGGGAGTCTCATCTATCCAAGTATATGCACCATCAAATACAACTCTATCCACTAGGCATATTGGATTGTAATTGAGTTATCCATTTAAATGTTGGTGCCACTATCTCTCATCTCGACCATAACATAACAATGTGCCCATAAGGCTACCACATAATGTTTACTCACCTCACTATTTGTACCACTCGTACATGGGGCATGACTCATGCTACCTGATCCTATTGCCACCACTATACCCTAAGTAACATATCATCAACCACATGGGGCAACCCAGCTTACCAATACATAAGGAACCTCTCATATATCTAAGGACTCATCAATATAATAGGCCATATAGGCTTTTTCCCTCTAGATAACATCCCATACATGTCATCCATAATTTGTACTGAGATGATAGAACCTAAATCATACAAAACCTCATGATTCAATATAGTCTAGCATAAAGCTATCACATGCAGAGGTACCTTACCATCTAATTTGTGACATAGCACCCATGATGTCATGAGCCCTATCACTACCTTTCAAGTATCTAGAATTTGAGATGTATAAACATTAAACAAACTAATGTTCAATCTAGGATATATCCTTTTTGATCTTGTCACCATATGGCTAAGGTTATCCTCTCCTCATGTCCATCTATTTCTCTCATAACCATTAGTGTACCTCCTATAGGTAGTCCAAAGATAGCATGGGTATCCTCTAGGGCAATATCCACCTCAATGGTATTCCCATCCACCTCCCATCTAAATGTATTCGTCAATTCTTCCCAAGCTCCCATGAACATGACTATCAAATCTAAACTCAGTGGGATCCTACACATATCTAAAATGCCTCTTAGACCTAATTAAATCAATCTCTAATGATCCTAAATCAACAATAACATTAAGAGGTATGGGAGCCATGCTACATCCACCAAATGTTAAAACTTCATACACCTTTGTAACCATAAAACAACAAAATATGTATTAGATCCTCCATGTCATTTATAATCAATATACATTCAATTTAAATTTTAAAATAAAAATAAGACTAATTTAATATAATATATTAATTTTTAAATAAATTGACCTATTTTTAGCCCACTTGACCATTTTATTACCCAGTTGGCCATTTTGGGCCTTTCTAGCACTCTTTTGGCCTCTTTCATGCATTTTTTTAAACTATTTTTATACTATTATACTACTCTCTTGGCCTCTTTTTCTCTCACAGATAAGTCAATAATAACAAAATGACTTTTTTTTCACCATATTTGAACTTAGTTTTCATAATTCATTCCCTATCAAATATTTTCCATCAAATTCCTTGTTTTACTTATATCTTTGTTTTTACTAATCCTTTTTTTGAACCATAAAATGTTTTGGAATCATGATATTGTAGAGAACCTTTTCCACTAATATATACCTATATTATAAAAAATTTAATTTTGGCTATTTTTTGCACTAATCTCTACAGGTTCACCCAATATTCTTCACATTAGATATCTTTACTTCTTTTGTAGTCTACTTTATCTACAACACTAAGTTAAAGTATGTGTTTTTCAATTTTATGCTTTCATTTATCTTATTTTTGTCTTTACTACATTTTACTTTGAATCTATGTTATGTGTTATCATGTTCTATTCCCAAATCATAATCCCATGTTACAGTCACATGACACATGATGAGATTTGAGTGGGACATAAGTATAGACAATATTTTCAAATTTTTATCACTTACTGACATTCTTTATCTTGTAAGAACCCATCGAGTCTCAATCTCTCTAAGTGCATGCCTTAAGGGTGCACTAAGAAAGGGTTGGATAAACCATTAGTGATTCATAGGATTATTTTCTCTATTACCACTTGTTATATACACACTTATCTCCTAAAAACCTTGTCCCTAATCTTATTCTTCTCTATTTCACAATCCTCCAATCATTTTCTACCTTTTATCCCCTTTTTATTGACCTTAACCCCTTTTTGATTGTTCACTGTACTAGGTAGATTGCATTGACCCTGTATAGTTTTGGGTGAAATTCACTTAGGTTATAGGTTGGCTCTTGGCCTAAATATCACGTGATCTAGTGAATTCTTATCCAAAATTATGCTAGGTTGATTGGGTCAACCCTACCGAATAAAAATTTCAAAAGGGTTTAGCTTTAATATATATATATATATATATATATATATATATGAGTTCATTTTGCCATTATTTATAGAATATAATAAGAAGTAAGATATATTATGCATTTACTTATCCATCATTATACTTGAGGAGAAAGCTTAGGGTTTCAACTTTATTTGGAGATATGGATCTTGTCTTATGGAGAAGTATTTTGGATGCATTGATAGGTTGTGTATAATAGATATGATTTATCTTTATCATCGTTACATACCACAACAATGTATTGTGAAACACCTTGGTGAAGGGAGAGATTGAGGCTTGATGGGTTCATATTCAAAGGTAAGTATTCCTAAATTTGTTCCTCCTTTATAAGAGTAGATAAATATGCATTTGTACTTATCTTACATGCATTAGAATTTCATATATATTAACATGAATATATGTCGTCTGTTCATGTTTATTTTTATTGTTTATTAGCCCCACTTTGTGACACAAGCTTTGGTGAGTACTAGATTATATTTGATTTAATTATTATTACTTTAGTGATATATTAAAACATATGACTCCCTTGGTTATTATGTTAATATACTTGATCAAAGGATTTGGAACCCTCCCTAGCATGGTTTATTATAGTAAGAGATCCCTTGATTGACTCTAGCATATCCCCATATTAGTCATGTTCCTAATTATCTAATGTATCTCCAATTGAATATGTATGGTATGATATATCTTATTCAAGTTAGGATTAATTTATAGACATGATGCATTTCTGATTACATACACATTCCAGCTCACTATGTTATGTTGTTTTATGTTGTGAACTCAACACTAAATATGTAACAACCAAAATAGGTTTGACATAGATAAACATGATTTTTTTTTAAACAACATATACTTTAAATATATTACACCATGAGCATATAATAAAAAATTATATAAGATACTTAAGTGTGATAACTATAAATGAAGCATACTAGACAATACATCACTGATCAATATCATCATAAGAAACACATTATAATACAAACATAAAAAGTAATAACAAATAACTAGCCATGGTTGGTACAATATACAACCACTACTATCAATCTACAGTATATAGGTAATTACAAAACCTCATGATAATGTTTTTAATAATAAATACAATATAGTACAATGTATATAAATAAAATACATGGTTCCTTGGAGCATGAGTTCTTTAGACTCT
>JARHVA010003787.1:1282500-1372500 GCA_037957365.1 Torreya grandis
TAATCCATGATGATTTTTTCAGGAATTAAGAATAATGTGAAGAGTTATTTTCATTTTGGTAAAATTTTCATTTTTTAGTTCTAGACAACCTTCCCAGCCTCCTATTCAGATGCTCATATATTTCACCATGTGTGGAGTTTAAATTAAATATATTAATATGTTTTAATTAATAATATTTAATTATAATTCATTAAAAATTTATATTATTTGAGTGGTTTTTGTTTATGAACAATCATTAAGAGTGTAGGCAGCTCAGAATGCAGTCAAAACCCCACAGGGAAATTTCTCCACATGGTAACTTTTTACATATTTTTAATGGGAAAATAATATTTTTATGGATTTTTGGGGTTATATTTTTATAAAAATAAATATAAAATATTGGGATTTATATGTCTGTACTTGATGAACCATCATTTATAAAATTTAGCTCCAAAGCCTGTCTAAACCCTCAAAAAACTAGTTTTTAAAAAAGTTGATTTTATTGCCATAAAATATCTTGAATAAACCTAAAACATTCTAAAATATAAATTAAAATTATATATTATTACATAAATATCAATTTTATGCATGGAGATGTACCAATGAGGGAAGAAATCATGCTTTTTGTGGAAATAATATGTAAAATGAAGAACATGATAGGTCAATGAAATATAATAAATGGAGATAAAATATTAATAATTTTTATTCATCCTAAGATATTATTTTGATCAAAAATAATCCTATAAGTTTCCCAACTATATCAATCGAAATGGTCAGTCTATAAGAAAATGGAGCAAAATAGGCCTAATCATCTTTGTTGACTGAATGGTGAAGGTTTTCTCATCAAAATCACATATATTATGATGTGGAATTTTTTTACATTTATATTTAATTTTTTTTTCATGTTTCATGGCTTTTTATTTCAATTTTTATGGATTTCAAATGCATAGATTGGCTTTTAGGCCTATTTGGTGTAATAGGCTTAGTTAGTCAAATGATCAACTTGAAGAATGGCATTGAAAATCTATCAAATGAATTAATTTTGGAGTTACCACGTAGAATATATGTTTTTTTAAGTGTATATATAATTTTAAATTCAATCCACAAGTTTTAGTTTATGCAAGTTGATCTGAAGTTGAGTTAACTAGTCCTTAAGGGTCAAATCTCTTCGGTTGACTAGTTTGACTAGTTTCATGCATCTCTCATGCTTTTCATGCAACATAAAGAATTAAAATAACTTAAAATAAATTTAAATATGGATTTATTTTATAATTTACGACATAATTTTCATGAAAGTAAGGTTGAAAAGTCAACATGGGCCCACCACTTTTCAATTCTATGCCAAAAATGAAGAACATGTAATTTTTTAAGACTTGAAAGGTTTTAAAGCCTTTATTTAATATTGTAAAAATATATTAATATTATTTTAACTAAAATAAGACTAATAATTATATTTTCCATGCCACTTTGGATTTATTTAAGGTTTTAGACTTATATATTGACTTTTGAAAGCCATTTTTCATAAATTCCTCAACCAGAACAGAAATTGTAATTGGCATCATTTATCAATAAAAAAAATATTTTGCATATGATTTTTTTAATATAATAAAATGCATTTTTTGATTGTGTACCAGAATATAAGTGAGATATATATACCATTATTTCAGGTCCTTTGCTCACCTACTGTAAAAATGTCATCCTATATAGGTCATTTGAAGATCTAGGAATAGAATTTGGTTTGTAAGCTTCTTTCAGGTCTTCTTTTGAAACACTTATGTTTAGGATTTACTGCAGAATTTATTTTTATTCATATATGTGCCTTACTCAATTTCAAAAAATATTTTAGAGATTATTAATCATTCAGGTGCATCACCCCATTATATAACATTTTGCATGTTAGTTTTCTTATCCTTTTTCATCCCAAAAAATCAAAATAGTTTAGGTTTAATAGATAAATATTATGGGAGCCAACCCTCTCTAGAGGTTATTCTCATTACATATTCACCCACACTATAATAATAGCCATTTTTATTAGCTAAAGAGAGGGTGTGTTTTAAATATATTCAACCAGGGTGCACTCTAGAGTGATAACAATTTTTGACATACCCATTGGGACATCATTCTACACACTAGCTTTTGGAGGCATCTAAAAGATCAGTATAAATTTTAGGAACTTAAATCTAGTTATAAACATTAGGTATCATTTAAATATTTATTACTTTTAGTATTTGGCTTATTAATGGTCTCAAATGGTTTGTTTCAGTATGGATCCATATGATCCTCACTATAATCAGTATGACCATCCACACTATGATCCTTACTAGGAGTTTGAGGATCTATATCATGAATATATCTAGGAACACTACTCAGATATTCCATATGAATAGTCAATGCATATTAATATTACCCCTCACTAGTCTTATCATGGCCATTTTTTAGCTACCCAATCCATACCAGAAATTAAACAAAGTTTAGTGAGCCTTGAAAAGCATGCACTAGAGCTGCACTCACAGAGTTATTATGGCCAAGATATCCCTACTCACCATATGAATTATGTGAGAGAGTCATTTCATAAAATAAAATATAAATGGGAACCTACTGAGAGATAAAATTTGGGTAATCTCACTTGTGAGATGATGGATGTAGGTGGTTACATTCAAAGTATTGAGGGCAAACTGAAAGGCCTCAAAGAATAATAGGTTCAATCTTAGCCTTCTCATATGCCATCCATTCCTCCTCAAGAGACCATTAAGAGCCCCTTTGATTTTTCCAAGTTCTTCATGTATTTTTCAAACCTTCCCTTCTTGGAAATCTATCCAAGAGAACTTTCAAAGAAAGAAACATATTGATATGGCACATCATGCTGTTGAGATCACTGACCACTTTAAAGAGAAGATATTCTAGGAGAATATTGATAAATAAATCAGAGAGTTGGAGCTAAAGACAAGGAAAGAGGAGGAGAACTAGAATTAAAAGGTCAAAAAACATCCTTGAACCAAAGCATCGAGTCAAGAAAGAAAGAGAAACAATCAAGCCTCATTCAAGATGTTGAATTCAAACAAGAGATCATTCAACCTTCATCTCTTCCTCCTCAGAAGCATAAATCCTTTACTTCATGTAAATACATTCAAGAAAAAATGTGATAGAGAGATGAGGTGAAGGTGATACAAGAAGATGTAGCAAAAGAGATAGATAATGATGATAATTCTAGTGATCAAGAAGAAGAAATCATAGTTGGGACACAACTTGGAAAGGACAAAAATGATTCAATTTTCCATGATGAACAAGAAGATGACTTTCATGAGGATTCTCAAGAGTTAATAGTATATAAGATAGATGAATTAAAAAAAAATATTTCTTCAAAATCCAACCATGAAGATAACTCACATATAGCCATTACTGAGATGGAGAATAGTTTTAAAAAAGATGATATAAGTGCGGTAGATCAAGAAAATTCATTTGAATTGATCCAAAAGGTATAAATATGTGATAAACATGTTTCAAATGGTAATAATAATGATGAATTTAATGTATTTTCCATTGATCATGATGAAGAGGCATTTTGAGATGATTTAGAGAGTTTTCATGCAAAGTTTGATAGTTTACCTCTACCCTAAGTGGAGATTGATGAATGTCTTGTAAAGAGTATTGTTACAAATATTCATCAAGAAAAAATTAAAGTCATACTACAACCATGTTTATAATTTGATCAAGGATATAAATAATTTGAAAAAATACCACTTAAAATGGAGTCAAATGAAGACATTAATCTAGGTATACTAGCTAAATTGCCAATACAATCATTGAATGATAATGTGTCAAATCATGGTCAACATATGAATGAGGTAGAGATAATAGTCTTGATGCAACAAAGAAAGATATGGAAGGAGGATGATTGGATATTAGATCTATATCTTCAACCCATACACTTAAGAATGGAAGTTGGAGGCCTAGTTGTATCATGCAGAACATATGAACATATAAGTGCTCCCACTTGTACAAGAGAGCTATCAAAAGGAAAAAAATACATTTTGAAGTTCTATAGTGCATCAAATAGCTTTCAATTTGATCTATGGGGGCCAAAAAGGTTGATGTTAGTTTGTACATAATAGACTCCTTGTGTTTCATTCCTCTAAGTGCATATTTGCACAAGCTTTCAGTAAGTTTTTTTCTTTCTGTGTTGTTGTTGTCCTTTCCTCTAAGTGCGCATGTGCACATGTTTATTGTCTTATTTGTGTCTTTACCTGCACAAGATCTTCTAATATTTAGTGCATATACAAGTGTATCCTTGTTAGAGTTTCTCATTTATTTGATTATCAAGCTGGTCAACCCTTGAAAGTCACAAAAATTGTTAGTAATTTGATATATCAAGGCCAAATTACTACTCTTATCATACAAAACTTCCCTAAAATAGGTCATATCCTTTTAAACTTGATCAAACCAAGGAATTTTGACTTAAAAATCACTAATTTTGGTAAAAAATGTCAAAAATAGATTTAAAATGGGTCATTATCATTTTAAAAGAGCATTGTCAAGTTAAAATATGCAGACAATCCATGTACAAGTATCAATTTTGAGACAAAATTGAAGATTCTAGGAGCTACGAGTGATTTCAAGACCTAAAATTTTGTACAAAAAGTAATTATGAGTTGATTAACCTTTTAAAAAAATTTAATATCCATTAGATGAGTGGAGATATTCACTATTTTGTAACAGTCCTTAACATGTTCGTTGGAGATCACTATTGGAGCAAACATCATTATAGAGTGATACATAAGCTTATAAGTATAAATAAAAGTTTTAAAATCATGGTATGATGTTTTTACATCATAATAAAACCTATAAAGTGTGTCAAAACTCCAAAATTTAAGAAAACCATGCTCATATTGGCTTATGTAAGTAAATAGGCAGATAGGCCAAAAAAGGGTTTTTTGAATTTTTAAGTAAAATATAATTTTAAAGTATTTTGATAGGATGTTACAGATCCTATGATGATGTTTTAAGGTATTAGGAATAATGTAAAGAGTTTTTTTCATTTTGGTAAAATTTATATTTTTTAGTTCTGGACACCCTTCCTAACCTCCTATTCAGATGCTCATATCTTTCATCACGTGTGAAGTTTGGATGAACTATCTTAATCTATTTTTATTAATAATATTTAATTATAATTAATAATAAAATTTAGACTATTTTAGTGGTTTTTATTTATGAACAATCATTAAGAGTGTAGGCAGCTCAAAATGTAGTCAAAACTTCACAGGTAGATTTCTTCACATGGTTGTTTTTTATATATTTTGAATGGGAACCCAATATTTTTACGGATGTTAAGCGGGGGGGGGGGAAGGGGGTGGGAGCAGTAATTTTTATAAACATAAATTCAAAAAATAAGTATTTGGATGTCTATACTTCATGACCCATCATTTTTAAAATTTAGCTTCAAAGCTCGCCTAAACCCTCAAAAAACTAATTTTTCAAAAAGTTGATTTTATTACCATAAAATCATGTTGAATCAACCTAAATTTTTTTCAAATTTCAATTAAAATTCTATAATAGTCTAGAATTATTGATTTTATGCATGGAGATGTACAGATGAGGGCATAAACCATATTTTTTGTAGAAAAAAGCATGTAAAATGAAGTACAAGACACTTCAATAAAATATAATCAATGGATATAAAATGATAAGACTTTTTAATTATAATAAAATTTTATTTTGGTCATAAATCATCTAGAAGTGTCCCAACTAGCACAATCAAAATAGCCAGGCTGTAGGAAAATAGAGTAAAATAGGCCTAGTCAAACATGTTGACTGAATGGAGAAGGTTTTTTCATCAAAATCACATATATTATGATGAGAAAAGTTTTTAAAAGTATATTTAATTTTTTTTAATCTTTCATTGCTACTTATTTTAGATTTAATGGAGTTCAAATGCACATATTGGCTTTTAGGCCTTGGTCTAATATGTCTGGTTAGTCAAACAGTCAACTTGAAGAATGGCATTGAAAATATATCAAATGAATTAATTTTGGAGTTAAAATCAATAATATATGTTTTTCAAGTTTATATATCATTATTAAGTCAATCCAAAAATTCTAATTAATGTAATTTGAGCTCAAGTTGAGTTAACTAGTCTTTAAGGGTCAAATCTCTTTGATTGACTAGTTTGATTAGTTTCAAGCATCTGTCATGTTTTTCATGAAATATAAATACTATAAATTACTTAAAATCACTTTAAATATTGATTTATATTCTAATTTATGTCATGATTTTCATACAAGAAAGGTCGACAAGTCAACATTGGCCCACCACTTCTCAATTCTATGCCAAAAATGAAGAACATATAATTTTTGAAGACTGAAAGATTTTAAAGCCTTTATTTAATATTTTAAAAGTATTTTAGTCTTTTTTTATCTCAAATAATACTAATACTTCTACTTTACATGCTAATTTGGATTTATTTAAGGTTTTAGACTTATATATTAGCCTTTTGAAGCCATTTTTCATAAATTCCTCAAACAAAACATAAATTGTAATTGTCATCATTCATTAATTAAGGAAATATTTTGTATATGAGTTTTTTTTTAAAAATAGATTGTATTTTTTTATTGTGTAATATTATATAAGTGATATGATTATCCCCTTGTTTCAGGTCCTTTCCTCACATATTGTGAAAATTTCATCGTCTATAGGTAATTTGAAGAACTAGGAATAGAATTTGCTTTGTAAGCTTCTTTCAGGCCTTCTTTTGAAACACTTATGTTTAAGATTTAGTGAAGAATTTACTTTTATTTTTATTTTTTCCTTAATCAATTTCAAAAAATCTTTCAAAGAATATCAATCATTTAGGTGTATCACCCTATTAGATAGGATTTTCCATTTCGGTTTCCTTATCCTTTTTCATCCCAAAAAATCAAAATAGTATAGTTTTAATAGATAAATATTAAGGGAACCAGCCCTCTCTGGAGGTTCTTCTTAGTATTGAGTCACCCACACTCTGACAAGAGCTAATTGTATCATCTAGAGAGAGGGTGTGTTTTACACATCTTCAAGTTGGGTGCACTCCAGAGTGATAACACTAACATACCTAGTAATATTAGATAGACCAAATGTAATGTACATTAAAATAACATGTTATATGCTATATGACAATAAAAATAATTGCATACAAATAGATGCATATTAATATGTTTAACTCCATTAGGTATACTAATAAAATCACTATATAAACAATTTAAAAAATCATTGTTTGATAAATTGTTCAAATTAACACTATTATGTACATTTAGTGATGTGTTAACATAACTATTAACTTTAATAGTTACACAATTATTTCCTACTAACTATTAAATTTTAGTGGAACAAATTGCATAATGTGAGATTCATAATCACTAGAGGAAAATTATTGTTTTACTATTAGTTCAAAGGTAAAATAGACATCACCTTCATTAAACGAAAAGAATAGCAGATAAAACTACATGCCTTACTTATATATAGTGTTTTATTAACTTTTATTTATTATTTTCTTTATATTTTTAATCAGAAGTGAAGTTCATCTCTCTAGTCAGCTAGGATGATCAAATAGACTGCAAATTGGAAGATGTAGTGGTTGTTGATAGACTTTTATTTTTATTTCCATGTTTATATTATTTATTTTTTTCTTAAAATAAATTATATCACCCTCCTAAAAATCATTTTTCTCAAAAAATTTAATTTTCTACATAGTCCTAAATTTAATACAATAGTCTATAATATAATTTACATAGAATGTTTGCCAATTTACACACAACAATTCAATTACTCCACCTACATGGAAATATATCTAATGTTGAAATGGCACAATCAAATTCCCTTCCTTAGAGTGTTGCCTTCTTCTCCTTACATTTTCTGTTTCCTCTAGCCATACCATACTCCTTCTTATGACCCCTTTTAAGGTTGAGGTGCATTTTACTTTTAAAGCTTATCTTTTTTTTTTTTTTATATAACATATTAATTTTTTGTTTTATTCTCCTCCCTTTTAAAATATAAATATGTGTTTTTTCTATTTTTTGCCTTATTTATAAATTATAAAATGAATCCAATCATTTATCCTATTTTATTCCCTTATTTTCTATTTTAAAAATTTCTTTTTACTTTACAAGATTTTTTTCCTAATTATATATTTTACCAAATATATAATTTTATTTATTATTTTTACTATTACCCAAGTTTTCCTCTTAAAACATAAATGATAATATTTTATTTATTTTATCACAATTACAATAATTAATATATTTGATAATTAAATTATCTCTTTAAAAATCATGACATCTCAATAAATTTGAATTTAGTCCAATTAAGCAAATCACATTTATAACAACATTAAATGATTACACAGGTAAAATGAGTTTTGTAAAAATTTTAAACTCTGATAATAAATCATGAGTTAACAACTATTTAATGTAAATGATATCAAAACACATTATGCTAACCATTTATTATGCATCTAAGATGTGTTAGCTATTGTGGTTTGTGCAAGGTTAATGTTGATTTCTTTTTCATCCTCCAATATATTCATCTACATCACCCTCTGTTGGAATATTATCATTGATGTCAAAGGTCTAGCATTATTGGTGATAAAGGCCCCATTGCATTTCATGATATTTGTAATAGATATATCTTGGATAATGTGTGTTAATATTTATTTAATATTAATGAATATATTTTTGGTTGCATATGAGACAAGAGAAGAGCCCATGGAGAAGTCAAAGAACCATGGGGTAAAGACAAAATAAGGATGGGATGCATTTTACCATGAAGAGTCATCTTGGGGAATTCCAAGAGTCACCAAGTGAAGACAAAAGAGGAAGGGTGTAATTTCTCATGAAGGGACACTTTGAAGAATAAGAGAAGTCACCAAGGAAAAAAGAGGGAAGGATGTTTTTTCTCATGAAGGGTCACCACATGACTTTTCAAAGGCAATTATATGAAGGGTCATACAAGTTTGGTGCCATTTTTCATGAGGATTTAAGGGTCACAAAAGGGGAAGGCCAAAGGTCATTTGGAAAGCTATAAATAAAGTCTTGAGAATCCATTTGTAATGTGAGTGAGAGAGGTTGATTTGATATTGTAATATCTAGCTTAGAAGAGCATTTGAGAGAGAAGAATATGATTTGTATTTGTTATATCTAGCTTAGAAGAGCAAAGGTGAGAGACAGGAAAGAGATGTTGTAATGAACTCTCATTTGTTGAGATAGCAACAGTGAGAGATAGTTGTGTGGTATACGTAAAGGGGTTGGTGCTCCTATGGGGTGGTGCTCATGAATAGTTGCTAGGTTCGTACTTGGCAAAGGGATTGGTGCTCCTGTGGGTTGGTGCTCATGAATTATTGTTGGGTTGGTGCTCATCAAAAGGGTTCGTGCTCCTGTGGGTTGGTGCTCATGAATAATTATTGGGTTGGTGCTTAGCAAAGGGGTTGGTGCTCCTGTGGGTTGGTGCTCACGAATAGTTTTTGGATTGGTGCTCAACAAAGGGGTTGGTGCTCCTACAAGTTGGTGCTTGTGAATATTGTTTGGGTTGGTGCTCATTCATATACTTGAGATTGTTCTCCATGATTTTTCCCACATTGGGTTTCCACGTTATATCTGGTGTCTCTCTCTATCTTATGTGATGTTTATTGTTTGAGTTTTATTGCATATCTTAAATGTTTGATTAAGTGGAATTTGTTTGAGGGAAAGTTTTATAAGATATATAAAATACTGATTCAACCCCCCTCTCAGTATATCCTATGCTTAATAATTGGTATTAGAGTAGGTTCCTTTTTAAAAAAATTTAAAACTTGAAGGTAGATCGGGAAAGCACGATGGCTGGGTCACAGGAAGGATTTTCTAAAAATAAGGCACCTTTGTTTGATGGGATGAATTATGGTTTTTGGAGCATAATAATGAGGACTTATTTGATGGCCCTTGGATTCGACATATGGAAAGTAGTGGTGGAGGAATATGAAGAGCCACAGACATATGCAATTACTCCAGCAGAAAAGAAGGCAAGTGAATGTAATGCTAAAGCTTTAAATGCTATTTTATGTGGTTTATGTGAATCTAAATTTGTTAAAGTTATGCAATGTAAATCTGCTCATGAAACTTGGGTAAAACTTGAGAATATTTACAAAGGTGATGGAAAGGTTCAGCAAGCCAAGCTTCAGACTTTTAGAAGACAGGTTGAAAGTTTGAAGATGGAAGAAGAGGAAGATATAACAAATTATCTTTTGTGATTTGATCAAATCATAAATCAGATTCAAGGTCTTGGAGAAATGTTGGATGAGTCAACAGTGGTGTAAAAGGTTTTTAGATCTCTACTAATGAGATATGATGCAAAGGTTTTGGGAATCAAGGAGATGAAAATTTTAGCCAAGCTAAAGATGGATGAGCTTCATGGTATTCTCATGGCATATGAGATGCAGACAGAACAAGATAAAGCCTCAAAGAGAGAAGCAACTTTCAAGACATCAAAGAAAGAGAAAGCTACGATTCAAGAATCAAGTGATAGTTCCAGTGATGATGATGATGATGATGATGATGATGATGATGATGATGATGACAACGGAGCACTTTTCATTCGCAAGCCAAAAATGGGAACAAGGTAAATATCAAGGAAAATTACCTTTTAAATATTTTAATTATGGAAAGATTAGACATTTTTTAGCTAGATGCCCAAATAAGGGTAATGATGATAAATAAAAAAAGCCTACATACAAGAAGAATTTTAAAAGGCAAATCCAAGAAGGGATTCGAGAAGAAGAGCTTGTATTCTAAGGATCCTAGCTTAGTCGAAGATAGTGGAATCAGTGATTCAGAAGAAGAAGAGATTCTATTCATGGCCATACATGAAGATGATCAAGAAGAAGAAGATGAGGAAGCTGAAGTGAATATGGAAGGAGAACTCATTTGTGCCCTAGAAGAGTTAAAAGCTTTTGAGAAGAAGAATCTAAGTTTAAAGTACCAAATCAAGAAAAATGAACAGGAGTCAAAGGAAATGATTGAAGATCTACAAGCACTCTTTGAAGAAGCCAAGAAGAATGAAGAAGATCTAACAACATAGTTGGAAATAAAAAGAAAATAATGTGAAAGGTATGTTACTGAAATTGCCTCTTTAAAAGAAGAGATTGAGAAAGTAGTCAATAATAAAAAAGTTAGTGATTCAAAATTTGAGGATAGCACTAACATGTTGAATAAGATATTGGAAAGTCAAAAAGAAAATTCAGATAAGACAGGGATCAGATTTGAAAAGAAAAAGAGCTATGATGAAGCTCTTACAAAAGAGGAAATAAAAAAGGGAGAAGTGAAGAATACAGAGGACATTTCAAACAGAGAAAGTTGGAAGGAACAAAGCTATAAAAGGCAATCAAGTCAGAGATATACAGATAGGTCTTATTTTTATGGCTATTGTTTTTATTGTAATATATATGGTCACAAGAAATTAGAATCTAGAAAAAGAGCTAACAATTTCATAAATAAGGAGAAGGAAAGTCAAGTAGAGTCAAGCAGAAGCCACAACTATTTTGCTCCTCTATCAAGCTTTGATGAAGAGACCATAGTATGATTTAAGTAAAATAACTTCAGACACATAGCTCGGTATTGTAGAAGCATGTTCGAGTTAGTTCAGAGGGATCAGAGTTTCAAAGCTCCATTCATCAAGAAGAAGGTTTAGACATGTTCATGGCAGAAGAAACAACCTAAAGATTCTATAATGGTTCAGACAACTATGCAAGTGATAAATAAAGATCAGCCATGGTTAGTTGATAACGGATGTTTGAGTCATATGATAGGAGATAAAAGTAATTTCATAACTGTAAAGAAGATCAATGGTGGCACAGTGAGATTTAGAGATAAAACCACTGGTAAGATAGCTAGAAAAGGTACTTTGAGTTTGGATTATGGTAGAACTAAGACTAAAAATGTTTTGTATGTAAAAGGTCTGACACATAATCTATTGAGTGTTAGTCAAATATGTGATCAAGGATACACATTAAAGTTTCATTCTGAAGGTTGTGAGATTAGAAGAAAAGATTCAAATGAGTTGATTACAGATGCTCAAAGGATAGGGAACAATGTGTATGTATTATCAGATATCTTTTCAAAGGCACAATCAAAGGATACATTTAAAGATCTAGAGGAGGAGTTGGGAGTAATTTCTATTACTTCTTGCCATTGATGTTCAGCATGAGTTGAGGGGGAGCTAAGTGTTAGCTCCAGGTAGGCCCTTTGCCATTGATGTCAAATGGGGAGAATAAGAGGTACAGGTACAGGTGCAAAAATAGGTATAAGGAATAGGTACAGGTTACTTCAGTAAGGGGGAGTTATTGTATGTTTTTAGACGACAGGATATGCAGGTGATAGGATATGGTAGTTTTAGGATTGAAGTTGCCATCAATGACAAAGGGGGAGATTATTGGAAATATTGTCATTGATGTCAAAGGTCTAGCATTATTGGTGATAAAGGCCCCATTGCATTTAATGATATTTTTAATAGATATATCTTGGCTAATGTGTGTTAATATTTATTTAATATTAACGAATATATTTTTGGTTGCATATGAGACAAAAGAAGGGCCCATGGAGAAGTCAAAGAGCCACGGGGTAAAGACAAAATAAGGATGGGACGCATTTTCCCATGAAGAGTCATCTTGGGGAATTCCAAGAGTCACCAAATGAAGACAAAAGAGGAAGGGCACAATTTCTCATGAAGGGACACTTTGAGGAATACAAAAAGTCACCAAGATAAGGACAAAAGAGGGAAGGACGTTTTTGCTCATGAAAGGTCACCACATGACTTTTCAAAGGCAAGGATATGAAGGGTTATACAAGTTTGGTGCCATTTTCCATGAGGATTGAAGGGCCACAAAAGGGGAAGCCCAAAGGTCATTTGGAAAGCTATAAATAAATTCTTGAGAAGGCATTTGTAATGTGAGTGAGATAGGTTGATTTGATATTGTAATATCTAGCTTAGAAGAGCATTTGAGAGAGAAGAATATGATTTTTATTTGTTATATCTAGCTTAGAAGAGCAAAGGTGAGAGAGAGGAAAGAGATGTTGTAATGAACTATCATTTGTTGAGATAATAACATTGAGAGATAGTTGTGTGGTATACAAAAATGGGTTGGTTCTCTTATGGGTTGGTGCTCATGAATATTTGATGGGTTGGTGCTCGATAAAGGGGTTGGTGCTCCTATGGGTTGGTGCTCAAGAATTGTTGCTGGGTTGGTACTCGATAAAGGGGTTGGTGCTCCTATGGGTTGGTTCTCATGAATTGTTGTTGGGTTGGTGCTCGGCAAAGGGGTTGGTGTTCCTATGGGTTGGTGCTCACGAATAGTTGTTGGGTTGGTGCTCAGCAAAGGGGTTGGTGTTCCTGTGGGTTGGTGCTCATGAATATTTGTTGGGTTGGTGCGCAGCAAAGGGGTTGGTGTTCCTACAATTTGGTGATTTCAAATATTGTTTGGGTTGGTGCTCATTCATATATTTGAGATTGTTCTCCTTGGTTTTTCCCACATTGGGTTTCCATGTTATATCTGGTGTCTCTCTCTATCTTGTGTGGTGTTTATTGTTTGAGTTTTATTGCATATCTTGAATGTTTGATTAAGTGGAATTCGATTAAGGGAAATTTTTATAAGATATATGATATATTGATTCACCCCCCCTCTCAGTATATCCTATTCTTAACACCCTCTCTGATGATGCTCTCCCTTGATGATGCTTTGAGGGATGAGTTATTTCATGTCAACCTCACAATAAATAGTTATTTAGATCATAACATCATGATATACATACATTATAAAATGTAATTGAAATAACAAATTAATATATTCATAATATAAACTCATCCACTAAAGTTAAGTCATAGAAATATAAACATTTAACCCACACAATATCCTACTATCCCATAAGAACATATATCTCAAATCTTAGTCAAAATAATCAAATAAAATTTATCAACTATAAATATCTATAAATAATCAAATAGTTTTCATGGAAAGGAATTAGGATGTAACATTCTTTCCCCTTAAAGTTAGGCATCATCTTGGATGACTCCTATTCAAACATAAGTTTTGAATTAAAAAAATTGTTTAATAGAAAAAATATAGTATAAAGTATCAAATCAAGAAAATAAATGTAATATTCACCTATATAACTCACCATAGTCCTCCCAAGTAGCACTATGCTTAGAGTATTGGTCCAATAAGACCCTACTCTATGACATCTCTCTATTATGTAAACAAGGTTTATGATTTTTACCTATTCTTATTGGTTCTATCATGACAACCTTGCGGTCTAAACTCAACAAGACAAGCCTATATACTACAAGATTGACCACTTATTATACCTTTAAATATCCCACATATCTAAGTGAAACCATCACTAACTTTTAAAAAGCACATTTTATCATCAAAAAGACCAAAACTAAATGGCCAGGGAGAGTTCCACAAAACCTTCTAGCCCATATGTACATATCAAAGAGTGTTTTTCTCATTATAGAGAAAGTATATATGGAGCCTTATAAAAATGATGTATACAAGTTAATACTATCTCTACTTTGCATAGCTCCTACTAAGTATAACATGTCAATACTTCTACTACTCCACAGAGCTCCTAACAAGTATGATGATGAATAGGAACTAGAAATACTAAATTTATAATGTATACAAAATTAAGGAATAATCATTCTATAGTATACATGTGTATGGATGTACGACTAAATTTAACAAGTTTGGCTATCAAATCTTAGATTTGACAAGCTCCCCTTATTAGATCTAAACTCAATAACTACTGAGTCAATATGAGACTAAATAAGAACCACTCACATCTCTTAGTACTCATGCTCCTAATTCATCACTTCTCCCTTAGGTCTCCATGACTTAATGATCTCCAAAATATGCACAAGGTTTAATGAATCATAAATCTATACTAATGTATCTTGTAAAGAAATGATATATATGCTAAATAATTTAGATGTACCAGTATACATTACAAAAAAAATCATACAATCTTGCATAATTGTATTAAGTTGCCACTAGCCAAACATATATAGTACCATATTTCAGAACTTAATCAGTAATGTTATATTAATAATTAAGAGGAAATAATGTTAAAATTATCATAACATACAAAGGCCAAGGATCACACTGCCCTTACAACCTTATAAAGGAACAAGTGAGATAATGCCTTCTATCTTTCTCAGTTAGTTATATACAATAAGTTAAAAGTTTATCTCAACCCCTTATACTAACAAGATGTTCCATACATCTTATACCCTACTTAATCCCAGTGAAATGTATATAAATATCTCTTCAAAACAACATGCCTCAAAAAGAGAATAATATTAGTCTAATTGAAAGCATATAACAACATAATAATTATAATCAATTTATAATTCTTAATTTATAACCAATATAAATTCAAGGTTCGCCAGTCAAAGAAAAAGTCACAATTGAGAACTAACGTCTCAAAAGAAAATTATTAAACACCCTCACATGGTAAAAAGAAAACACCATAGCTCAAGTTGCTCAAATCAATACCTACTTACCAAACTTGTGAAAGTAGTATCATACCCTTATTCAACAACTAGAAAGAAAAAACTAATCCATAAGGGTGCATCAACTCATTCAATCTTGCAACATCTTTTTCAACAAGAAGTAGAAGACATTCTCCCATAAAATCAAGGGAATGAAGTCAAAACAACATTTTTGAAACAAGTTTTAATTTAAAGAAACACTAAATCAACATCATAAAAATATGAACCCCCTCAGTGGATTATAATGATGTCAAAGGAGAGTAAGGGAGTGAAAAATCACTTGTATTCCAACTATGAAAGATGACACTTCTTCCTAATCCACATAAACATAAGGGTGTCAATCCATGAGCTGACTCCTAACACAATGGAGATCTAAACCAAGACATCCACACACTACTAAAATAAAATTATCATTGCACTTGGTGGTACCAAACTAAAAATGGTTTTATAATATTTCACACTCCTAGGATTAGTGTACATATAAGACACAAAACTAATACACATATACTTAAGTGAGAAGCATCCCATTCTTTCTAAACACTCACAACACAAAACATAATGACACAAGTGACTTGATAAATAAAAAAGGATGTAATCATTCTCGAGGTGTCAATATAAATGATCATAAAATACTATAGGAATATCTTATTCATGACTCATGAACTATGCTATGAACTCACCTACCAACATTGAATACAAAAAACACCATTAAGACACTCAATAACCAACCCTATAACAAATCTAGAAGGGTACAAGTGATCCTAAGAGTACACAATCAATGTAATACTTGCACATTTAAATTCTCCTCTTAGATCAATATAAGGATACAAAAATTCTAGTGGAATCATTATGTTTTAGAGTTCAAGTCACAACTCTGATACCACATGTAACATCTCCACTGGGTTTGATAAATATAAATGTGATTTTTTTTAACAACATATGCTTTAAATAGATTACACCATGAGCATCTAACCATAAATCATATAAGATACTTAAGTCTAATAATTGTAAATGAAGCATAATACACCATACATCACTAATCAAGATCATCATAAGAAACACAACATAATACAAACATAAAAAGTATTTACAAATAGCCAGCCATGGTTAGTACAATATACAACCACTGATATCAATCCATTGTAAACAGTTATTCAAAACACTTCATGATAATGTTTCCAATAATATTTATAATATAATACAATTTACATAAATAAGATACATGTCTCCCCAGAGCATGAGTTTCTTGAACTCTCCAGTATTTATGGTAATCTCAAGTTTCATCTCAAAAGTAGTAGTACTATGGGGAGGGAGAGCATCATTTGAGCATTTTTACACACCAATCATAGGCCAAAAATCTCCCACACTAATCCCATTAGTGAATAGCCCTCCCTTCATAGATGAATAGATAGTGATGGCATGAAAATCTAGAGAGACAAGGAAGTACTTGTGTGTTGTATGATTCATAAAACTAAACATGTGGTGTACCATAGAAAACTAGTTCTATTATAAGATATCACACCAACATGTAAATCATACTCATGAAATTAAAATGTCTCACTAAATATAATTTGGTCAAAATTTTCAATAATAATAAATAATAATAATCTATAGATCAGTCAAAATTCATAAACACCACTTGATCAAATTGCCTTCATCTAGCACTGTGATGCTAGTAAGATAGTGAAGTCTATCTCACTCTTTACTCAGTATCAATAATTTGAGTTTGGTTAACATAATATAACCAAAATATTTAAACAATTTACATCATACTATAAATCATATCACATAACATGTTAAATATAGGGTTAATAAAAAGTATACATTGATTCCATCATACATTATTTTCATCCCATACTAGATATAATGACTATGATATATACCACCTAGGTAAAAATACAAATTTAACTACATATTATAAATTCCATAATATGTTTTCAAGATAATAAACCCTATGATAACCCATATTATCATAGTCTAGTGTTATAACACAACTACTAATTACCATAATCAGTCATAAATCCATAGAAACATAAGCTCCTATTGAAGCAACTAAATATAATAAAAATATCTTAGTTCACATGAAACATATAATTTTCCATTATATCATCTATTATATTATTTGGAGGGTTTGTATGCATGCATAAACAAAGGCCTTACTAACTATCATAAAATATGTTATTCAAAAAATAACCAACTCACATACATTTGGTCTGTTAAATGTATGCATGAGTTCTAGGTATATTAATTATAGTTTATACCACCTAACTATAACCTATATTTGAATTGTAATTTTCAAATTAAAACACTTTATGACATCCCATAGTATCATAGTTCATTGTACATGAGCATATTATTCAATCATGAACAACCAATCTCACAATTTCAAGAATCAAATATCCTTTAATCCTAATTATAGGAACACATGTATAGCATATACCAACTAGGTATATCCTATGTTTAAAATGCATCATAGAAATTATAAGAAAATAATTTATAGGCTCACATCACAATGCACTATTATATGCTATATATGTCTAAACACTTGTACTTATTATTATACCTACAACATGTATTGCACATAAGTTTTCAATATTATTTCTATACACACTAGTGATCATTTATTACACAAGTCAAGGATTTTATAAGATTTATACAATCATTAAATACATGAATCATAAATTTAGAAATTGATTACTATAGCCAATAAACGTCTCCATATCAATATTTTGTTCTCATAATTTACTACTAGTTCTCAAGATAGAAGAAAACAACCTCTAATCCGAATCCCTCATATAAGGCATTTGCAAGGTTACATTGTGTGTTTATATTCTAAAATAGTCTATGAATTTTTTTAGGTGATGTTATAGGTTCGACTCTATCAACATGTTTTATATAAAACTACTGGTCTTTAGATACATTTCTTAGTCTTTACATATATTTTGAAACATATTTTGTATTTTAATGCTATTGCACACCATCAATACTAATGAGTGACATTACCAAAGGGAAACCCATTGCCATATGATCATTTGAAACATCCACACTTCTGAATTCCCTTAGTGGCTTACAACCTCTTGATATGTCATACTCATCATATATATATGCTCTAGAATATCTGGTACATAGTGTACCATAGTAGTGAATCATTAACAAAAATAGAAAAACATACATATAAATACCATGTTATATTAACTGAGTTATAACAGCTTTTTGTTTTTGATATATAAATGACAAAGCATAGATATATTCACTATAGTATTTTGGGATACATAATTTATACCTAAGATCACCATTTATTACACATGCTCTTCCTAGATAGATCATTTTAATCTACAAGTTTATCTATACATCAAAGATATATGTGATAAATTTATAATGCTCTCATTAGTTAATCCATGAGTTTATCAATATCCATAGATATCGCTCATATAAGTGATTGATAAAAGTCTTTCATATGCTCAAATATTGATTCTAGAGAATTAAATCTATATACTCCAGGCTATATGCATACTATATTTTAATATTTCTTATGACCTATCTAGTAATTATTTAAGATAGTAGTATCTGAATTCCTAGTAATACTAGGCATGATGATTTATTTACTGTTTCTTCTCTTATATTATACTCATCAATATTTGAGATGAAATGGTGATAAGCATAATTACATCATTATCACACACACACACACACACACACACACACACACACACAGAATAATAAACTATCACACTTATATATAAAATCATTGAACAAACTAATTTTGGTTTCCATGCTACTATTGTGGATACCTATTTAATGTAAATAACTATAAATGAGCCTATGCCTATTCACAAGTAACCTTAAATGATTAAAATTCTAGGTATTTGCTACAACTATTGACCATACTATTTATTATTTATATTCACTACTCACCTTAGCTGTAGTGATAGTCAGACTATAGTATTATAAGTCTTGATAGTTAGACATTATAATCCTAGTATTTTAGGACTTATGTAAATTTATACAACCTCTACATTTGCTCAAATCACCATATTTATTTTATGTTATATATTTATATAGTTCACTAAAGTTATACTCTCTATTCACTAGTGATTGTGTCTATATACAAGTCATTATATTTTACACACATACATTTCCATTGTTTACTAATATAATTATGTTTATTACATTTTGGATTAACTAACTAGTGTCCAATGCAATATATAAGCAAAGAGTTGATACTAATATGCTATATACATATATATATATATATATATATATATATATATATATATATATGTATGTATGTATGTATGTATGTATGTATATATATATATATATATATATATATATATATATATATATACATACATACATACATACATACATATATATATACATACATATATATATATATATATATATATATATACATACATACATACATATATATATATATATATATATATATATATATATATATATACAGATATATATATGTGTGTGTGTGTGTGTGTGTGTGTGTGTGTGTGTGTGTGTGTGTGTGTGTGTATGTATATATATACATATATATATATATATATATATATACATATATATATATATATATATATATATATATATATATATATATATATATATATATATATATACATACACACACACACACACACACACACACACACACACACATATATATATATATATATATATATATACATACATATATAGATATATATATACATACATACATACATATATAGATAT
Organism: Torreya grandis; assembly: GCA_037957365.1. Taxonomy (NCBI): domain Eukaryota; kingdom Viridiplantae; phylum Streptophyta; class Pinopsida; order Cupressales; family Taxaceae; genus Torreya; species Torreya grandis. The sequence continues at coordinate 1,302,772 of JARHVA010003787.1, forward strand.
ATATATATATATATATATATATATATATATATATATATATATATGTATGTATATATATATATATATGTATGTATATATGTATATATGTATATATATATATATATGATAAAATGCATAGTAATGTTAGATATACCACATGTAATGTGTATTCAAACAATGCATTAGATGTTATATGACAATTAAAATCACTACATACAAATTACTGCATATTAATATGGTTAAATCCATCAGGTATACTAATAAAATTACTATATAAACAATTCAAAAAATCACTATTTGATATCTTTTTCAACTTAACACTATTAAATACATTTAGTGATGTGTTAACATAACTATTAAATTCAATAGTTACACAAGTAGTTCCTACAAACTATTAACTTTTAGTGGAACAAATTACATAATGTGAGATTCATAATTGCTAGAGGAAAATCAATGTTTTACTATTAGTTCAAATGTAAAATAGACATCACCTCTAGTAAAAGAAATGAACAACATATTAAAGTATATGCCTTAATCAGAAGTAGTTTCTGCTTAACTTTTATTTTTTATTTTCTTTATATTAGTAATCAGAAGGAAAGCTCATCTCACTAGTCACCTATAATGACCAAGCCGATTGTGAATTGGAAAATGCAACGGTTGTTGATGTATTTTTTTTCTTGTATTTACATTATTTAGTTTTCTATATAAATAACTTGTATCGGCCTCCCGCAGATCATTTTTTCCACCAATCTGATTCTCTGCACAGTTTGTAATTTAATTTACATAAAAGTTTTGCCAATTTATGCACAATAATTCAATTACTCCACCTACCTGACAATATATCTAATGCTAAAATGACATAAAATGTTGAATTCCCTTACATGGAGTGCTTCCTTCTTCTTTTTACTTTCTCTTTTTCCTCTAGTTGTGCCATACTCCTTCCTATGTCCCTTATTAAGGATGAGGCACTTTTTACTTTTAAATATTGTCTTTATTTTTTTTAATAACATATTTCTTTTTCTTGTCTTATTCTCCCCTTTATTTAAATATAAATGTGTTTGTTTTCTAATTTTTGCCTTATTTCTCAATTATAAAAGCAATCCAATCATTCATCCTATTTTATTCCATTTTTTTCTATTTTAAAACTTTCTTTTTGCTTTATATGATTTTTTTCATAATTATATATTTTCCCAAATACATATTTTTCTTATCTTTTTTTTTTTCTTTTTTTTTTCCTTTTAAAATATAAATGGTCATATTTTATTTATTTTAGAACTAATTATAATAATTAGCATATTTTCTAATTAAATTAGCTCTTTAAAAATCATGATAGCTTAAGAAATTTGAATTTAGTCCAATTAAGGAAATCACATTTCCAACAACATTTAATGATCACACACATAAGAGGAGTTTCATAAAACCTTTAAACTATGATAGAAAAACATGAACAAACGACATAAAAACACATTATGCTAATCGTTTATTATGCATATAACATGTGTTAGCTCTTGTGGTGTGTGCAGGATTTCAGCCAATTTCTCTGTTATCCTTTAAAATTATCTATATATATCACCATTTATGATGATGTTCTCCCTCTTTCACACTCTGAGGGATTATCTCTCCTACATCAAAATCACAATAAAGAGGTAATTAGATCATAACATCATGATATACATACAGTATAAAATGTAATTGAAATAATAAATTAACATGCTAATAATGTTAACTCATGCACTACAACTAACTCATATCAATGTAAACATGTAACCTAAGCAATATCCTATTGTCCTATAACAACATATATCTTAAATCTTATTCAAAATAACCAAATCAAATTTGTCAACTATAAATATCCATGGATAATAAAATAGTTTTCTTAATGAGGAATCAAGATGTAACAAAATAAAAAGGGCTACTTTCATGATATTTATTTATTACAACTTGTTAGGGAGATGTTATTATGGATTATTTCTAGACCTATTAAAAGGCCTTTTGTAACTTTAGAACCTAGAGTTATGATTGGTATTTTGTCCTCTTGCATTACCCAAGTGTTTTTGCATGTTCAAAAACTTATTCATTAATTTATGCATCATCTTTTAAATTGATTTCAATTCTATTTTTTTGGAATTTGAATTAGTACTTTGTGTGGTTGTAAGTATTGATTGATATGAAGGACTAGTTTTGGTTTTGCTAGTTGGGCATATAATTTTTCAAGAAGTGAAGTTGTTAATTATGTGTATCATGGCTTAAAGGAACATGAGAGTACAACTTGTTCTAGTTTTGGGCCATAGTGTTATGATTTACATTTGGGATTGGGACGAGGAGAAGAAAAATAGGAATAAGACTAAATGGGGCCAATAATTGCATCTGGGGGTTTAAATATTTATCCACATTTATAGCTTGATTATAAGACAAAGAAAATGTATCAAAAAATGATATCTCTACATAGTAATATAATAGTCACAAGGTCCAAGGTGCTCTTATACATTTTGAGTGTAAAAGTCTCAACAAGTTTGTAGGCAATTTCAAGCTGCGTATACATATTTTAAAACCTCGCATTAAAGGTTTGGATTGGCTCATTTTGTTCCATTCTCCTACTTTCAAAGTGTTGTTAGACAACACTTATGTTATTGATTTGGCCAAAATATTCCAAAAACATTTTTTGACATTGATGTTATGATGTAAGTGATCCTTTTGATACATTAAAAAACTAGTCATAGGTGGCATGTTGTAATGTGAAGGGAGAAAGCATGAATTCTATTTCTTCTTGGGTTATATCAAATATCCCCAAGGTAGTCTTTAAGGCCTTTATGTGTTCTTCAGAAGTATTACCTCGAGAGGGAGAAAAGGAGAGAAGATAATTCTTATAGTTTCTTCATAAATCATGCATGGCCCTAGTGATATCGATAGTATAACTGACTAACTAGGCAGAGGCTTAGGCCACTAGGAATAGTTGAAGATTGGGTTGTATACTTGGACAGAATGATTTATCATGAGGTCATTTCCTAAATCCCTTAATAGACCTAGATTTTCTAAGGATTTCCAAAGGTGGGTATGGTAATCTAGTGTCTTAGGTGTACCTTATTAATATTTTAAGTGTTTCCATTTCAAATCAAGTGATTCATTTTTAAATAAATAAAGGTGGAGGTTCAATCACTCATTATAGTTCTAGATTAAGTTCCTATTGATTTTTTTTAGGAACACCCCCAAAACACTTATAAGGTATCTTATGAAATTTTAGAATCTATGAATGAAGATTCACTCCAAGGCATGAGTTACAAAGTATTCAATTTTGTAAACAACCTATTGGTGGAATAGTGGAAAGTGAAAAAAAAAATTACCATGGATGGGTCAGTTATTAATGAATCAAAATATATCTGATATGGGTGGACTGATGATGGATCTAACTTAAGGTGTGTAGGAAAAAAAATCAAAAAAAGAGGAAGAGGTAAGAGAGAAAAATAGGTATGTGGACCACACAAGATGAAACTTTCATGGGACAATACATGACCTAAAATATGGACAAGGAATCAAGGACCAATGTATGTTGTAATATAATGTAGAAAACCAATAATCAAACATAGTTAGGATTTAAATGGAACATAATACAATGAATTTAAGCAGATATAATCAAATATTTTTGCATTTCTAATATTGTGTTAGAACATATACAATGCGAGATTATGAGTAATATGCAAAAGACATTTGTTAAGCATGAAATATATAGAGATAGGGGTGAATCAATATATTATATATCTTTTAATTAATTTGATTTCTTTTCTTTAATCACTTAATCACACATTCAATATATGCAATAAAATTGAAAAAATAATATGCACCACACAAGAGAGAGAGAGACACCAAATTTTTATGTGAAAACTCAAAGTGGGAAAAACCACAGAGAGGAATCTCAAGTATATGAATGAGCACCAAATCAAATTATAAAGTTTGCAAGAACCAACTTGCAGGGACACCAACCCCTTTGCCAAGCAGCAACACAATAACTATTTGTGAGCACCAACCCACAAGATCACCTTCCCCTTGCAAATATTTGTGAGCACCAACCCACAGGAGCACCAACCTCTCTTATGTATAAAACACAACTATCTCTCAATGTTGCTTACTCAACAAATGATATAAATCTATAATATCTCCTAATTTTCTCTCCTCTAAAATAGATACAAACCATGCACTCTCTTGCATATTATGAAATGGATTCTCAAGCCTTTATTTATATCTTTCCAAATGACTTTTGGCATTCACCCTTTTTGACCCTTCAATCCTCATGGAAAATGGCACCAAACATGCATGACCCTTCACATCCTTGCATTTAAAAATTCACATAGTGACCCTTCATAAGTAAATGTGTCCTTTCCTCTTTTCTCTTTATGTTGGTGACTTTTCAAATTCCTCAAAGTGTCCCTTCATATAAAAATGCACCATACCCTCTTTCTTCTTCACATGGTGACTCTTGAAATTATTCAAGATGGATTTTCATGAAAAAATGCATCCCATTCTTCTTTTATCTTTACCTTGTGACTCTTTGACTTCTCCATGGGCCCTCTTTTGACTTATATGCAACCAAAAATATATTCATCAATATTAAATAAATGTTAGAACACATTATCCCAAATATTAATATTAAAAACACCATTAAATGCAATGTGGCCTTTATCAGCAATGCTAGACCTTTGACATCAATGAAAATATTTCTAACAATCTCCCCCTTTATCATTGATGGCAACTTCAAACTAAAACTATCACATCCTGAAACCTATACTACACACATAAACCTACACATACTGCCATCTAATAAAACATAAAGTAACTTCCCCTTACTATAATAACCTATACCTATTCATTGTAGCTATTTCTACACCTATACCTGTACCTATTATTCTCCTGCTTTGACATAAATGGAAAAGGGCCTATCCTAGAGCTAACACTTAGCTCCCCCTCAACTAATGTTGATCCTCAATGGTAGGAAGTAAAATAAATTACTCCCAAATTATCTTGCAAATACTCAATTATGTCTTTTGGTAGTGCCTTTATTAAAATATCTACAATCTGTTCTATGGTACTAATATATTCCATCTTAACCTATTGATCTACAACCTGCTCTCTCAAGAAGTGATATCTAATGGGAATGTGTTTTTCTTGAATGCATCACTAGATTCTTTGAAATATTAATAACACTTATTTTTCCACAAAAAATATAAAGAGGTTCATCATATTTAACCTCGATATCTTTCAAAGTTTTCCTTATTTAATGTAATTGAGTAAAACACAATACCACTGAAATATATTTTACTTCAGCTGTATAATGTGATACTAAATTTTGCTTCTTGCTTAGCCATGATACTAAGCTATCATTGAGGAAGAAACCTCCTCCAGTTGTACTCTATCTATCATCCAATCAACCTACCCAATCTAAATCTATATACGCAACCAAAATGAACTCTCTACCTGTGGGTTACCACAATCCATAATCCAATGTCCCCTTGAAATATCTAAATATTTTCTTCACCAACTGAACATGACTATCATTTGGAGCTGAGTGATATCTTGCAACTATACCTATTTCATGCATGATGTAGGGCATTGATGCTATAAAATATAAAAACCTACCAATCATAGATCTATAAAAATATTGATCTATAATATGTGAATCTTCATCGTTGTTCACCTTATTTCTTGTACTCATTGGTGTGCCAATTGGTGCAAAATCTTTAAAACCCAATTTATTCAACATGTCCTTGGCATATTTACTTTGAGATATTAAAATTCCCTTATCTGACTAAAATATTTGCAACCTTAATAAAAATGACAATTCTCCAAGCATAGAGATCTCAAATTCTTTTTTCATATTATCAAAAAATTCTTTTGTCATTTTTTCAATGTTTCCTCCAAAAATGATGTCATCAACATATACCAAAACAATCAATTGATGCTAACTTTTTATTTTGATGTAGATATTACTATTAGCAAATCCTCTCTTGAAACCTTGATCTTGCAAGTACTTATCAAGTCTAGCATACCAAGCTCTGAGAGTTTATTTCAATCCATACAGTGATGTCTTCAATCTGCATACATGACTACTAATATTTGAGAGAATAAATTCCTTAGGTTGCTCAATGTAGACTTCTTCTTCTAGATTCCCATTTAGGAAGCTAGATTTGGCATCCACTTGAAACACTTTGAAATTTTTAAACACTACATATGCAAGAAACATTCTAATAGCCTCTAAACTTGCCACTGGTGCAAAATTTTCTTCAAAATATATTCCTTCATTTTGAGCATATCCTTTGCATACTAATCTTGCTTTATTCCTAGTCACTTCTCCATTTTTATAAACCCATTTTGTTCCTATCACATTATGATGTTTTGGTCTAGGCACTAATTCCCAAGTAGCATTCTGTTCTCTCTGATTTAATTCTTCATCCATTGCCTTAACCCAATTATTATCATGTCTAGCTTCTATAAAAGTTCTAGGATAAATTTTGGATAATAAAAAGATATTAACTTGCTTAGATTCACTTACCATCATTCTTTTAGTGATAATTCCTTTATTTATGTCCCTATTGATGTCAATTTTATTATGATTTCTTTAGACATATTTTGATTACATTTGGGTATACTTTTTTTCCTTCTCATCTTCATCTAATTCTTCAAAATCTTCCTCTTTAATGATTTCAGGAATGTCTACTAGATCATTGATTATTTGCATTCCATCTTCTTCTGTCCTGACACTTGTACTTTACACTATTTTCTTGGTTCTTTTGTTATAACATTTATAAAATTTATTTTTGAAAGAATAACTAAGAACTATACCTTCATCTACTCTAGATTCAAACATACCAAGTTTTTCTTTAGTTCTCTTTATGAAGCATCTACTATCAAAAAATCTAAAATAATCAATTATTTCTTGTTTGCCTTTCCATAGCTCATAAGGATTCTTGTCACTGTTGACTCTCAATAATGCTCTATTCTAAATATGTATTTATTTAGTGACTACCTCTCTCCAATATTTATTTGGTATCTTGGATTCATTTAGCATTATCCTCACCATCTCCTAAACTATTTGATTTCTTTGTTCAACTACTCTATTCTGCTATGGAGTTCTGACTACTGAATAATGTCTCTGTATTCCATGGTCTTCATAAAACTCAATAAACTGATCTGACATGAATTATCCTCCTCGATTTGATTTTAGGCACTTAATATTTAAACTAATTTCATTCTCAACTAATGCTTTGAAATGTCTGAAAGCTTACGATTTTTTCTTTAAAAAAAATTACCCAAGTTATATGTGAAAAATCATAAATAAAAAATATGAAATATTTCTCACCTTGAGTACTTTGATTTCTCATAGGTCCACACAAATTAGTGTGAACAAGATCTAACATTTGATTGGTCGAGTATTCTTTTATTTTAAACCACCTTTTGGCCTACTTCCCATGCTAAAATGGTTCACAAGGCATGTTAGATGGCTTTGTAATCTTTGAAAGATTTTTGACTACTTGCTTCTTACTAATGTTGACAAGATTGTCAAAAATTATGTGTCCCATTCTCTTATTCCATATCCAAATTTATTCAATATGACTCAAATAACATCTTTGACCTTTGATGTTTGATAACATATACAAATTATTGCTTATTCTCTAAGCATCTACAACCAACACATCTAAATATTTTCTCCTAATTTCACAACCTTCTACATAAAACTTTAGTGTGTGCCCCTGATCACACATTTGACTTACATTCAAAATATTATACTTAAGACCTTCTATATTCAAAACATTTTCATTTTTAGTTCTACAATTATCCAAACTTGGTGTACCTTTCTAACAATTTTGGAAGTAGTATAATATTTGGAATTCATTATGCCACCATTGATCTTCTTCAATTTTATAAATTTTCTCTTGTCTCCTATCATTTGCCTCAAACATCCACTATCAATTAACCATGGCTCTTCTTCATTTCTTACATGCAAAGATATCTGTACCAACAGAGACTTTTTAAGTTGTTTTTTTTTGCCATGAACTTGTTTGAACTTTCTTCTTGATGAATGAAGCCTTGAAACTTTGGTCCTTCTTGATGGACTCGAACATGATTCTACAATAATGAGCTATGTGTTTGAAGTTATTACACTTATAACATATTATGACCTCTTCATTAATTCTTAATAGAGTAGCAAAAGAGTTGTGGCTTTTGCTTGACTCTGCATGATTTCCCTTCTCTTTATTCCTAAAATTATTAGGCATTTTTCAACATTATATTTTATTATGACTATATCCATTACAATAAAAATAGTAACCATAAAAATAAGACATGTTTGTGCATCTCTAACATGATTTCCTTCTATAGCTCTGTTCTTTCTAGCCTTCTTTGTTTGAGATGTCGTCTGTATTCTTAATTTCTTCCCTTTTTATTTTCTCTTTTGTAAGAGCTTAAGTATAGCTCTTTCCTTTTTCTGTGTTAACCTTATCTGTAACCTCCTCTTTCTCTTTTGTAAATCTGATACCTATCTTATCTAACATTCATATTTGACTTTCTAATATCTTATTCAACATATTAGTGTTATTCCCAAATTTAGAATCATTGTCTGCTCTATCATTGATTGCTTTATTTGTTTTCTCAAGATCTAATTAAAAAAAACAATTTCAATATCATACCTTTCACATTCTTCACTTACTTTTTAAAACCGTACCATTAGATCTTTTTCATTCTTCTTATCTTCTTTAAATTGTGTTTGTAGATATTTAATTGTTTCCTTTTACTCCTTTTCATTTTTCTCAATCTGGAGCTTTAATCTTGGATTCTTCTTCTCAATATCTTTTAAATCTTCTAAAGCACAAAAAAGTTCTCCTTCTAGATTCACTTCAGCTTCATCCTATTCTTCTTTTTGATCATCTATACTTTTGCTTGCAGAGGCATCTTCATCTATAGCCATAAATAGAATCTCTTCTTCTTCTATCTCACTAACTCCACTATCTTTGGTTGAGCTAAGATCTTTAGAATACAAGCTTTTTTTCTCGAATCCCTTCTTGAATTTTTCTTCAAAATTCTTCTTGTATGTAGAATTTCTTTCTTCATTATCACCATTACCCTTATTTGGGCACTTAGCTGCAAAATATCCAATATTTCCATAATTAAAACATTTAAACGGTAATTTTCCTTGATAGTTACTTGTTCTCTTTGTTGGATTGTGAATGAATAGAGCTCTGTTTTCATCTTCATCATCACTAGAATTGTCACTTGATTCTTGAATCTTAGCCTTATCTTTATTTGATATCTTGAAAGTAGCTTCTCTCTTTGAGAGTTTCTCTTGTTTGGTCCTCTTCTCATATGCCGTAAGAATTCCATGTAGCTCATCCATCTTTAGCTTGGCTAAATTCTTCATCTCTTCAATTACCAAATTTTTTGATTCATATCTCAATGGTAGAGATCTCAAAAAAATTTATACCACAATTGATTTTTCTAACTTTCTCCAAGACCTTAAATCTAATTAACTATTTGATCAACCCATAAAAGGTAACTTGCTATATTTTCTTCCTCTTCCATCTTCAAACTCTCAAACTATCTTCTAAAAGTCTGAAGCTTAGCTTGCTGAACCTTTCCATCACCTTTGTAAATATTCTTGAGGTTTAGCCAAGTTTTGTGAGTAGATTTATATTGCATAACTTTAAAAAATTCTGATTCACATAAACCACATAAAATAGCATTTAAGGCTTTATCATTATTTTCACTTGCCTTCTTTTCTATTGGAGTAGTTACAAGTGTCTGTGGCTCTTCATATTCCTCCACCATTGTTTGCCAAATGTTGAATCCAAGAGCCATCAAATAAGTCCTCATCTTTATGCTCCAAAAAGCATAATTTTTTCCATCAAACAAAGGTGTTTTATTTGTATAAAAACCTTCATGTTATCTAACCATCATGCTTTCCCAGATCTACCTTCAAGCTTTAAATTTTTTTCAGAAAGGAACTTGCTCTGATACCAATTGTTAAGAATGAAATATAATGAGAGGGGGGGTGAATTAGTATATTATATATCTTTTAATTACTATTATTTCTTTTATTTAATAAATTAATCACATATTCCAGATATGCAATAAAATTGAAATAATAATATGCATCCAATGTGAGAGAGAGAGAGAGAGAGAGAGAGAGAGAGAGAGAGAGAGAGAGAGAGAGAGAGAGAGAGAGAGAGAGAGAGAGAGAGAGACCAAATTTTGACATGGAAACCCAATGTAGGAAAAACCATGGATAATAATGTCAAGTATATGAATGAGTACGAACTCAAATTACAAAGTTTATAAGCACCAACTTACAGGAGCACCAACCCCTTTATCGAGCATCAACACAACACCTGTTTGTTAGAACCAAACCACATGAGTACCAACCCCTTGCAAATATTTGTGAGCACCAAACCATACGAGCACCAACCCCTCTTGTGTATAAAACACAACTATCTCTTAATGTTGCTTACTTAATAAATGATAGAAATCTATAATATCTCCTACTTTCCTCTCCTCTAAAAAAAATACCAACCATTCATTCTCTTCAATATTAAAAAATGACTTCTCAATTATTTATTTATGCTTTCCAAATGACCTTTGGCATTCACCCTTTGTGACCCTTTAATTCTCATAGAAAATGGTGCCAAACTTGCATGACCCTTCTTATCCTTGCATTGAAAAGACACATGGTGAACCTTCATAAGCAAATGCCTCATTTCCTCTTTTGTCTTTATCTTCATGACTTTTCATATTCCTCAAAGTTTCCCTTCATGGAAAAATGCACCATACCATTGTTTGTCTTCACATGGTGACTCTTGGAATTCCTCAAGATGACTCTTCATGAGAAAATGCGTTCCAATATTCTTTTGTCTTTACCCCATGACTCTTTAACTTCTCCATGGGCCCTCTTTTGAATTATATGCAACCAAAAATATATTAGTTAATATTAAATCAATATTATGACACATTAGCTAAGATATGAATATTAAAACCACCATTAAATGCAATGGGGCTTTTATCACGAATGCTAGAACTTTGACATCAATGATAATATTTCCAACACTATTCAAATAATAAATATTTATTTATTAAATTAGATAAATCATGTATAACTTGAAGATTAATTAACATAAATGGCATAACTTATTACACAATCCATAAGTTTGGAGAAGAATCCACATTTGCACATCAAGATCAATTACATAACTTTCCTCAAAATTTCTTATTATGTTTGCACATTAAGATAATGGGATTTGGAGGATATAAGTATATATAATGTTAGGATGGGGAAGGCCTCATCTATCAAGTGAAATATGAAAATACCCATTTAAAAATAGAGTTTTATCAGCCCTCATTTAAAGCATTGACGCACAAAATAATTACCGAAATAGATTCTTTTGACTAAAATAGAATATATACATGCAAAAATAGATTAGGAAATAACATTCCAACTTAGATAGATAGAAAAATGCATTTGTATAATTAGAAGGGTGTTTATGTGGTACCACTAAAAGAAGGAGTCGATGGAGTGACATCTATTGAAATGGAAGTGGCTATTGTATCTCCTTGAGGGATAAATATTGGCCCACCTAGAGTATACATGAATACATATCTAAAAGAGTTTGAAGAATTTGCTGATGTGGAAACACTTATAGTTGACTACATTCTAGGTGTTGATATTAAAGCTACATCTTCATCCTTGATTTCTTCAAATAATGCATGGGTGGATTTCAACTCTTTATTAACAATATTAAAAATTAACCAAGGTAGGATTGAATATTTTGATAGCCTCAAACATTATCATCATGTCTTCTCCCTCTAAGCTCCTAAAATCCATTTTAAAGTATTTAGCCTTTGTCATCTGATCCTTGGCAAAATTAATTAATTATAATATCTCATTGTTAGTTCTATATACCATTCCCTCGACATCCTCCCTAAAGATTTTTTTTATTGATTTAAGGAGAGTCTCAAAATTTGGCTTGTTGACCAACACACCTATAGAGGTGATAACATCAATAATCCTCATGTGATTCAAAATTTTCAAGGTCTAGTTGTCATGGTTCATAAGATGTGCTAATAGATCCTTCATCTGATTATGTCATGTAATAACAACATCTCTTTCCATAATTACATAACATAATGCTTATGTTGTATATTGGTTGGATATTAAGTTAAGTTAGTTCAAATCATTGATCCTAGAAAATTGAATAAAAAAGGTAAGTCCTTCCTCATATTCCTTAGTTGGTGCCACAACTTGAGCACCTTATTTATTTCTGATTGGCTTTCACCTCTAGAAGTCTGAATGTTATTCAAAAGGTCATACAACCTGATGGCTATACTTTTCACACTATCAATAATTTTATGAGGATCATGCATAATTTACCTCTATGTTAGTCTATTTTATGCCTCCTTATTTTTGTATATTTCCTTCATTGCCTCCCCAATAGAATCCATAAAACTATACAAATCATTTGTATATTCATTTGGATCACTAGGATTTATTTTAACTTTATTAGCTAAGGGAAATATATTTTCTCTAAGTTTAAATATAAATTATTCCCTTGTATCAATATTTATTACCTTTATCTTCCTCATTTCCTATTGAATCTAGTGGAGATTGTGGATAGTTTAGTAACAACCAAATTATATTTATGACCCTTCTTTACCTACATTTCTCTAACCAATTCAAGAACAATAATTTCCTATTATTCTCCTAAAGGACTCTAGTATTCAAAGGTATAGGGTGGAGGTGTCATTATTACTAGAGGAGTCAAGGATGAAGGTGTTATGAAACATTTATTTAAATCAATAACTATAATGGGGGTAAACACTCATCTACCATGGTAAGGCATCCCTATTCATATCAACCTTAGCTATAAATCTATTTAAATATTTAAACCATAAGTCTTCTCAACTATCAAAGTGCCTAAATATATTGATGAATATTGTGTAATTGGTATCTTTATTTTAGCTAAAGGTTTCCTAGGGACTAGTGGAATTTTAGGATTAAGAATTGAAACAATAACTAAATCCTTAAAATGGATTGTCTTCCTAGAAGTCTTTATTTATGCAAAAGTTGAAAAAATATAAGAATGAACTATACTAAATAATGAATACAAGGAATATATATATACATAAGAAACAAAATAAGACACTACCTCACTTATCTTTTAACTTGCTCCACTATGAGGATTTGTTGGTTTAGAGTACAAACTAGTGTTTCTCTTTCTTCAAAGATGTCCCAAGCTTAGATATTTGGACTCAACATCTTCATCCTCTTCAACTTAGGCCTCTTATTCACTTACCATATGTTCTAATTCTATCATAATTTATGAATATTCATTCTCCTTGGTAATAAATTCTACCAGGGATATCACTTGACTAAGTTCTTCTTACTCTCTACCTTATTTTTAGCTACATATTATTCTATGGTAGTCAAACCAAAATATGGTCTTTCCTCTAGTTGCTAAGTTGTAGAGAAAGCTTGAAGGACTTTGGATATCCTATGGTAAGTTGTTATGGGAGAGATAGGAGGTGACTGAGGTGATGAAATAATTGAAGGACCCACAATTATAGGAACTACTACTATAGGTAGGTGATGGAATTAAAGGTGAAACAATGATAGTGGAGGGGGGAGTGGATGGGATATGGTGTTGGTTAAAGGGATGGAGGAGTGGATGGAAGAGATGAGATAAAAATTTATATAAAATTTGAATATTTGCCTATGTAACTATTGTGAGAGGTGGTAGATGTGTCATAAAAAATATGGTGTTATCCTTATGCTATGGAGATGGGGTTCTCTCTAATGTATTGGATCTACCCAAAGGTGTGGTAGTAATAAATGGATCAATAAAAGATAGCTAAGTACTAGGAGATCTATAATAATTTGCCTTCCTATTAGAGGTTTTCCTCCCTTAGGCTTATAGACTCCACCTCTTATTTATTTGCCTATTCTTATTTAGGAGAGAGGAATTGACTTGGGCTTGTTGAATCTTATGATTCATCTGGGGCCACTGATGGATCCATTCTTGTTGTGATTGCTCCACCATCTCATTTTCCTATTCGTTTATGATCTTAGGATTGTATTTGATGGATTTAGAGACCATTATGAACATTTGTTCATTCTTCATTCTAATCCAAACTTCTGAATCATTAGATATATTTAGGAAAATTACATCATGCTCATATTCCTAGTGACTATATGTAAGGTTAACCTTCTTCTTCTCCCTCAGGGTTTGTAGATAATGATTGATTTTCCTTTTAGGTTCTCACTCTTTGAACTAGCCCTTATCAAAATTATAGTGGGTTCTCATCTTCCACACTTGACTGAAATGAGATATTACCATGTATTTAAGTTGGCCGATACTTAGGAGAGTTTTGAAGTAATGGTCTAAATGCTTTTGGCCTAGATCTTCACCTATGTTGTTATATATCTAGTAGGCTATTTATTTCTTTATAATTTTGTTAGGAACTTAGTGTGGCAAGAAAAGAGGAGGTGTCCTTGTTCTTATAATCCTGATTATTGCCACATCAAGGTAATATAATTAATCCCTCTATTTCTTAATGATTTTCCTCAAATTCTTAGATAGATGAGGAATTTGAGTGCCATCAATTACCTAGTACAATTGAATAAGATATAATTCTATAGATATCCTTTTGATTTTAATTCTAAATCTATAGATGAACATAAAATAATAATCCTCACATATTCTATTATCAAAATATTTGGTCTATAGTTGCCAAAATTCTCCATTTTTCCCATGAACTATGCTCAAGAATCTATATAGTAAATAAAACATCATGTAAAAGTCTTCATCGGTAGGCCTTTATTCATCTTTATACACTTTTGAATTTAGCCCAACACTGATAACTTTGCTCAGGGAAAAAAATCTTATCTAAGTTCAATAAAATGTCTAATAAAGGAACCCATTCTACTTGTACATATGCGATATTGATAAAACCATACAATCTATTTAACATGGTCATGGCTATCATAACCCTAGGACTAAACTTGATGATTTCATTAAAATAAATGTCTCCCTTATGATTTAATGTTTGACTGTTTGGAAGTCATTGTTTTAATTTACTTTCTATGAAGTTATGCTCAAACCACCCATTGGATGAGTCTTGGTTATAATTTACCTCAATCCCTAGGAGTTTGAGGTACCTCTTAAATTCCCTCCTAGAAATATAAGCAATTTTATACTTTCCTTTCCTAAGTTGGAGACAATATAAAAAACAAGTACCATTGAAAAATAATTTTTTAAGCATGTCAATGCAAGGCATTACCTCTAGTTTTTGTCATTACTTGATGAAGTCCCATGATTTTTATGGGTAGTAAGTCATTGATGTATTGATTTTCATGTTAGGACAACTGGTCTTGTATAGAGTATGGGGACACACAGTTAATTGCAATCTAGAGTGCGCATTAGTGTAGCAAATTGAACTTGAAAGCACTTTTTTCAAACATTGTATCCATGTATTCAATAGTTCCTACACAAGAGTATGTATAAGGAACCTAAATACATGTTTGATTTGAAGAGAAATCCATTTCAACAATCTCAATCTATATAATTATTTTGAAAATTATATGAATTATTTTCACAGGTTCATTAGAAAACTAAGGATTTTAGTCCTAAAAAAAATTTGAAGGTACAATATTCACATGTAGATTAATGGTGAAGTGATTTTTTTGCTAGATTTTGCATATATATCTCAAATTATTCACCTTCCATGTTTAATTCATGTGAATTCAATGCATTTAATGGATTTTAATTTTATTTTAATTTATATTTTGAAAGATATGATAGTCACATTGGTAAGCACTCCTCTTGGGCAATTAGTTCCTAACCACATTTTATATAATCTCATTCAAACTATAATTGACATATTTTGAGCTAAAAGTTAAGGTAGAATATACAAAACCAATGAGGAAATTATGTAGTTTCTAAATTCTTTTAAGAACAAAACTATAAGAACTGAGACACTCTATGTGAAGGTCCAAGTTACATTGGTTTTACATAAGATTTTTATGGACAAACACCCTCTATTGTTCAAGAGGTATTTGATTGACTTTAAAATGATTGAGATTGACTTTTAGGCTAACCATGCATTATATTTACAAATGGAGGTAATATAGTAATCAATTTCAGTAGTAGGGGCACTAATGACACATCCTTAAGGTACTCACTCTTCAAGGTATACACTAGTGAAGATGTAGATAAGGATAACATATGTGCCACTTCTAATAACCATTGTTAAAACTACAATGGTAGAATTTTTTGGTTTATTTATAGTGATAGTGTTTATCCTAGTTATAACTCAAGTTGCTATAGTACATTCATCCACTTCAATTTCCATAGCTATTACCCCATCATCTCCCCCTTAAATACGTATGTATTTACATGATTTAGCTAAGTTAAAACTATTAGTTCCTTATTCAATTGACATGTATATATTGTATTTTAATCAAAATATTCTATTTTGGGTAAACACCATTGTACATGCATACTTTATATGAGAATTGACACATTGTTCTATTTTTGGACATGTAATATTAGACTTTGACTAAGAAATGAGATGCCCCCATCCCAAATTTATATATGTTTTTATCCTCCTGATACATAAGGGAGGAAAATTTTGACAATTAATATTAATAAGAAATTGTAAGGAAAATTCAGCAATTGATTTTTCTATGCAAATATTGATTTTTTTTCCAAACTTGTGAATTGTGTAAGAAGTTATATTATTATAGTATCTTAGTCTCTTGGTTGTGCATGAGTTAAACTTTGAATATAGTTAATAATATTAAAGTATTTTTAATTGAATGTGTTTTGTGTATCAATCATAATCCCCCTTGTATATGTGCAAACACAATCTTACAAATACATCAACCTTTGATTATATATGATTAAGTTTAGTGTATTTTTATTTTCTTAGATTCCTAACTGTGCTTTATTTTTGGTGTGCTTACTATTGCAATATTGTCATTGATGTCAAAGGCAAATTGAAGGGAAAGATTTAGACTCACTTAGAGATTCAAAATCATTTAGAGCTTTAGAATTGATCAGATATTTATGCTCACTCAGAGTTTCACATTCACAAAGATCTTTAGACTCAATAGTTTCAGACTTGCCCAAAGCTTCAAAATTGCACATAGCTTCAGAATCACTTAGTAGCTATAGAATCATCTAGAATTCTAGACTCACTCAGTAGCTTCATACTCTCTTAGATATTCAAACTCACTCAGTAGCTTTGGACTTACCCAGAGCTTCAAAATCACTCAAAAGCTTTGGACTTGCTCACAACTTTGGCTTCACCCAATTAGTAGCTCTGTACTTACCTAGTTAGTAGATACAAACTCACCCAAGGTAAAGAGTAATGATTGAAGAATGAATAGAAATGTTTCAATAATGAATAACAACAATTGAAGAATGAAGAGAAACGATTGAAGAATGAAGAGAAACATTAAAATGGAGTTTAATTCATTTTTATTAAATGAAGGGATGACCACCTTTATTAGCATCCAAGTTTTGATAATAAGAATTGTCGCCCAAGTGTAATAAATGATAATATATTAATGATGGTTGATCACCTTTGGAGATGTCATATCCCTTGGGAGAAATCACACCTTTTTGAAGAGGCATAAGGAGGGTATAAATAAATAGAGAAGTTAGAGATAAAATATGAAAACAAGTGGAAGGGTGAGATATGTGAATAAGAGAAGGAAATAATTTTATGGAGAATGAAAATATATATCATACAAACACATTCATATTTAAAGAGCATAAATAATTTTTTTTATCATACACAAGGAGAAGAAGAGGGAGAAGATCAAAACTTAATTGAGCAATAATTTGCTGACAAAGCAATGGTGATAACATGGAAATTATTTAAGTGAGGTCAATGCTTCAGAATAGAAAGATCGATGTCTTTCACTAAGTTAGTGCTTCGTAGTGAAGTTGGTGTTTCAAAGAGATTAGTGTATTTCACAAAGTCAATGCTTGGTAGTGAACTAGGTGATCCAAAGAGATCGACGTATAGAGCTAAGTTGGTGCTTAGCATTAGGGATTGGTGTCTCCAAGTAGGTTGGTGCCTAAAGAATTTCTATAAAAAGAATTATTAATATTATGGCTAGATTTAGAGAGTAGATAAAGGCAGTCTTTTCAAATGCGGTTTGTCCCCATTAAGAGTTTTCCTTGTAAATTTTTCATTGTGCATTTAATTTTTCTTGTGTGAATGGTTTCTTTATGAAAGTTAATTAGAAAAGAGTAAATTATCATTACAAACTAATTCATCCCCCCTCCTAGTGTGGTGCGTGATAAATAATTGGTATCAGATCAAGGTTCCTTTAGGGCTAGTTTAACCATTGAAAGGTAGATACTAAAAGCATACATGGCTAGTCATTAGGTTCAAGAAGGTTTCTCCACCAACAAGGCTCCATTGTTTAGTGAGACAAATTACACATTTTAGAGTATAAGGATGAGGAAATATCTAATGGCCCTTGGTTTTGATATTTGGTAAATAGTTATAGATGGAAATAAAATGACACAAACTTCACCAATAGATAAAATAGGAAAGAAGGCTAGTGAAAATAATGTAAAATCCAAGAATTTTATTCTATGTGGTTTGTCGTAATTTAAGTATGTGAAAGTAATTCAATATAACTCGTCTAAGGACATTTTGGCTAAACTTAAGACCATCTATGATGCAGATAGAAAATTAAAGATGACCAAGCTTCAAACTCATAGGAGGCAATTTGAATGTTTGAAGATGAGAGAGGATGAAAACATTGCAGCTTATCTTCTTCATGTGGATGAGATTGTTAACACCATCAGAGGGCTTGGTGAAAAATTTGAATAATATGTAATAATTAAAAAGGTACTAAGGTCTCTATCTTAAATACATGATGAAAATAAATATGGTGATAAAGAGATAAAGGATCTAGACTCATTAAAAATGGATGAGCTACATGTGATACTCACAACATATGAGGTGAGAACTATAAATAACAAACCATGTAAAAGGAAGAAACATTCAAATATTATAAGAAAAGGAAATATAAATATATTAAATCAATTGATATCACTAGTGATGAATAATATGAGAAGGAGGCCCTATTTGTCAGAAATATTAAAAAGTGATCTAGAAAATACAAAGGTAAGTTACCCTTCAAATGCTTTAAATGTGGTAAGATAGGACATTTTTCTACCAAGTTTCCTCATAAGGATGATAATGAAGATGAATAAAATAATAATGATGAAAATAAAAATAAGGAAAACAAGCCTCACTTCAAGAAAAACTTCAAACAATGTGGGTATAATAAAAATTCCATTAAGTACAAGAAAAGCCTCTATTCCAAAAAGGATAGTAGCTCAACCGAGGAGAGCGATGAATAAATATAGGAGAGTGATAGGGAGGAAACCTTATTCTTGGAAATAGAAACAAAAATTGAAGCCTCTGTAAGTATAGACACCTTATAATAAGAGAATGATGTTGAAAATGATGGAATGGTAGATCTTGAAGAAGAGTTGATTTGATTCTTGGGAGAGATAAAAGTACTAAAGAAAAAGAATCTAAAATAAATATTATAGATTTAAAAATAAAAAGAAGATAATCATGACCTAAAAATAAAAATATCTCAAAGATTTGAGGAGTCATAAAAGGTCATCATTAGTTCAAAGACTGAAATAGAAGAAGACAAGAAGATAGAGGAGGAAGTAAGAGTCCATCTTAAGGCAAAAGAAGACCACATTTCCAAATTAGAATCAGAAGTTGATTTCTTAAAGAAGGAATTGGAGAATACTTGTGATAAATTAAAAATAGCCAAAGTACTAGATGAGATTCTCAATTGTCAAATATCATCATGCATCAATACTAGTCTTGGTTATGAAGAGAATCAGAAGAGCACTAAAGAAGGGCAAAGTGTAAACACTATAGAACTACCTAAGAGGATAAATATAGAGAAGCCAAAGAGATATGAAGATGTAGTTAAGAGGTCTATGAATATAGAAAAAAATAAGAAGACAAAGCAAGTCAATTATCCTCATAGAGAAAACAAAGGTAAGAAAATCCCTGTTAGAGATCTTAGAAGATCATTTGCATCAAGGCAGAATAATGAGATAAGTTACACAAGATATTTATATGTTTATTGTTATTTATTCAATCAATTTGGTCATAGAGCAGTAGATTTTAATTCACATACAAGAAATGAATATGCAATAAACTATGGAAAATGCACTTATGGAGTTTCCAATAGAAACTATAGCGCATTTGCACCATTATCAAAATACAAATAATATGGCATTTCATGCTATAATTTCAATAAATTTGGTCATATAGCATGATATTGTAGGAGTGTTTTCATAAAAATCCATAAATAGAAAAAGAAGGTGAATACACTAGTTATAAATAAAAAGGAATCTACAAAAATATAGAGATAAAATCAAGAGGAAGTTAATAAAAAAAAGAAAAGTTTGTGCTTGTTTAAATAGTGTTTCATGCAAAATATGAAGGAAATTAATGTTATATTGATAGTGGGTGTTTAACCCACATGATAGGTGATAAAATAAAATTTATCAATTTGAAGAAAATTAGTGAAAGTATAATAAAGTTTGGAGATAATGCTATGGATATGATTGTCAAAAAAGAAACCCTCAGTCTTGATAATGGAAATATAAAAACTAAAAATGTTTTGTATGTTGAAGGGTTGAAGAATAACCTTTCGAGTGTTAGCCAAGTGTGTGGTAAAGGACACATTCTCACATTTTATGCTCAAATCTACAAGATCAAGAGAGCATACACATGAAAATTCTTTGCAGATGCAAATGAAACATCAAATAATCTGTACATACTCAATAAGTAAAAGGTGAGGAATGTTACATGAGTCAAGTTGATGAAAGTTGGATATGGCATAAAATAATGGGCTATATTAATTTTAACAATTTAGTGAAAATAAACACTAAGAAGGCTATAAGAGACATGCTAAAATTCATAAAACATTCAAACACTATTTGTAAGTAATATTAGTATGGGAAGCAGACACGAGCAAGTTTTAGATCAAAAAAGTAACCGATAAACAAACCGTTGGTATTGATCCATATAAATTTGTGTAGACCCAAAAAAATGCAAAACATACAAGGTGAGAGTTATCTTATGCTACTTATTGATGATTATTCTAGAGTGACATGTGTTGCCTTTATAAAAGAGAAATTTCAGGTGTTTAAAAAGTTCAAATCTTTTAAACATTTGGTTGAAAATGAAATAGATATAAAGATCAAATGCCTAAGGTCAAATCAAGGGGTTGGGTTCCTCTCAAATGAATTCAATTAATTCTATGAAGAGCATATAATAAAGAGACATTTCTTAGCTATTAGGAATCCACATCAAAATGGAGTTATAAAGAGAAAGAATCAGACTATGCAAGAAATGGAAAAAATAATGATAAACAAATCTATGATTTTAGATAGATATTGGAGAGAAGTAGTCAACACCACAATTTAAATATTGAATAGAGGATAGGGTAGTGTAAATAATAGTAAAACACCCTATGAGTTGTGAAAATGTAGACCAACTTCGGTCAAACATTTCAAAGTGTTCAGAAGCAAATGCTACATCAAAAGAGATGATGAATACTTGGGGAAGTTTAACTCAAGATACAATGAAGATATTTTTCTTGGTTATTCCTCAAAGGGTAAAGCCTATAAATGTTATAATAAAAGGTGAAAAATAATTTTAGAGAGTGTTTGTGTTAGAATGGATGAAACTAGCCCTAAACAAGTAAGTGTAATAATTAATACTCATTCAAAAGAATCAGAAGAAAGGGAATATATAAGGGCACCATCCATATTTTTTCAAAAAATCATTCAAAATTTAAAATCATCATTGATTTTGATGCTAGAGTGCAAACTAGGAGAAGGGTAATGAATACATCATAAATTTGAAAATTCTATCTATTGTCGAAGACATAACCAAAGAGATTTTTAGAAGATATCAAAGATAAGCATTGGCTCAATGCCATGGAAAAATAATTAAACCAAATAGAGAAGAATAAAACTATGGAACTTGTTTCTATACCAAAGGACAAGAATGTAATTAGAAGTAATGGATCCTTAGGAGCAAACTGAATAAATATAGAAAGGAAACAAGGAACAAGGCAAGACTAGTCTAGAAAGGCTATGCTCAAGTAGAATGTGTTGAATTTGAGGAGAATTTTTCACCTATTTTAATATTAGAATCCATAATAATTTTCTTATCATATGTTGGATTCAATAATTTCAAGGTCTATTAGATGGATGTGAAGTATGCATTTCTTAATGGGAATCTTGAGGAAGAGGTTCACATAGAGAAACCTGAAGTTTTCTCTCTATTAGGGAATAGGGACTATGTATGTAGACTAAAGAAAGAATTGTATGGACTAAAGCAAGCCCATAGAGCCTAGTATTCTAAGCTTGATAAATACTTGCTTGATCAAGGTTTCAAGAGAGGAGTGGCTGACAATAACCTATACATCAAAACTGAAGGTGAAAACTAGTTAATTGTGGTTATGTGTGTTTATGACATTAATTTTGTTAGATAAAATGAGAAAACGTATCAATAATTTACAAGGGTAATGCAAAAATAATTTGAAATGTCTATGTTAGGAGAGTTATCATTTTTCTTTAGGTTACAAACTACTCAATCAAATAATGAAATCTCCATTTATCAGACTAAATACATTAAGGAATGTTAAACAAATTCAATATAGAAGATTTCAAATATTTAAGTACTCCAATAGTAATAGGGTGTAAGTTAACCAAATATGATGAGTCAAAAGAAGTCAATCAGACCTTATATAGATCAATGATTATAAGGTTATTGTATACTTCTACATTAAGACTAGATATCATGCACTCCAGGGAAACCTTTTCTAAGATTTTAAAAAGATGTTCATTTTATATTTGTTTATTTTCATCTGATACAAGGGAGATTACGATAAGGCTTCCTCAAAAATTTATTATCCAACCCAAAACCAAAAAACAAAAAACAACCCTCTTTAATTTTTAGATACTTAGATGGTAGAGATACCTTTAATATATGAGCAAAATTGTGTGTTTGAAACCTTAGATGATATGACCATGATAAAATCAGAAAATTTTATATCTTAATGTAGCAACAAGTGCATGAGACATCAAATAAATAGAATATTAGTCCTAAAAATCATAGGACTTTAGAAATATAAATTCAACTTGAAAGGAAAGAAAAAGCATATCACGATGAAATGTTATGGTCCAGATGCAACAAGTCATAGATCAGTTAAAGACATGCAATATGGGTCAATATTGGTGGACGAAAAAAATAAATTGTGTAAGAAGTTATATTATTATGGTATCTTAGTCTCTTGGTTGTACATGAGTTAAATTTTCAATATAGTTAATAATATTATATTATTTTTAATTTGAATGTCTTTTGTGTATCGATCATAATCACTCTTGTAGATGTGCAAACACAATGTTACAAATACAACCTTTGACTATATGTGATTAAGTTTAGTGTATTTTTATTTTCCTAGACTCCTAAATTTGCTTTATTTTTGGTGCGCTTACTATTGGAATATTGTCATTGATGTCAAAGGCAAAGTAAAGGGCAAGATTTAGACTCACTTAGAGATTCAAACTCATTCAAAGCTTTATAATTGATTAGAGCTTTAGACTCACTTAGAGTTTCACACTCACACAGATCTTCAGACTCACTCAATAGCTTTGGACTTGCCCAAAGCTTCAACATTACATAGAGCTTCAGAATCACTTAGTACTATGGAATCACCTAGAGCTTCGAACTCACTCAGTAGTTTTGTACTCGCTTAGAGCTTCAAACTCAGTCAGTAGCTTTGGACTCACCCAGAGCTTCAGACTCACTCAAAAGATTTGGACTTGCTCACAACTTTGAATTTGCCTAGTTAGTATCTCCGTACTTACCTAGTTAACAACTAAGAACTCACCCAAGGTGAAGAGCAGTGATTGAAGAATGAAGAATAGTGTTTTAAATGTGAATAATAACAATTTAAGAATGAAGAGTGGTGATTGATGAATGAAGAGAAACATTAAAATGGAGTTAAATTCATTTTTATTAAATGAAGGGATGACCATATTTATTAGCATCCATGTTTTGGAAATAATATTTTTTCCCAAGTATAATAAATGATAATATATTAATGATGTTTGATCACCTTTGTAGAGGTTTTATCCCTTGGGAGAAATCACACCTTTTTGAAGAGTCACAAGGAGGGTATAAATAAATAGAGAAGTTAGAGATAAAGTATGAAAATAAGTGGAAGGGTGAGATATGTGAATAAGAGAATGAAATAATTTTATGGATAATGAAAAGATATATCATACAGACACATTCATATTTAAAGAACATAAATAATTATTTCTATCATACACAAGGATAAGAAGAGGAAGAAGAGAGAGAAGATCAAAACTTAATTGAGCAATCATTTATTAACAAAGTAATAGTGATAAGGTAGAAATTGTTTATGTGAGGTTAATACCTCAGAATAGAAAGATCGATGTCTTTCACTAAGTTGGTGCTTTGTAGTGAAGTTGGTCCTTCAAAATAATTAGTGTACTTCACAAAGTCAATGCTTTTTAGTGAAGTTCGTGCTCCAAAGAGATTGACATATAGAGCTAAGTTGGTGCTTAGCATTGGTGATTTGTGTCTTCAAGTAGATTGTTGCCTACATAATTTTTTTAAAAAGAATTATTAATCTCATGGTTGGATTTAGATAGTAGATCAAAGCAACCTTTTCAAATGTGGTTTTTCCCCACTCAGGGTTTTCTATGTATATTTTACATTATGCATTTACTTTTTCTTGTGTGAATGGTTTTTTTTATGAAAGTTAATTAGAAAAGATTAAATTATCATTACACAATAATTCACCCTCTCCTAGTGTGGTGCATGCTCAACAATTAGTATCAAATCAAAGTTACTTCAGGGTCAGTTTAACCACTGGAAGGTAGATCCTAAAAGCACACATGGCTAGTCATCAGGTTCAAGAAGGTTTCTCTACTAACAAGGCTCCATTGTTCAATGAGACAAATTATGAATTTTGGAGTATAAGGATGAGGACATATATAATGGCCTTTGGTTTTAATTTTTGACAAATAGTTATTAAAATGCCACAAAATTCACCAATAGATAAAAAAGGAAAGAAGACTAGTTAACATAATGTAAAATCCATGAATTTTATTCAGTGTGGTTTGTCATAATTTTAGTTTGTGAAACTAATTCAATCTAACTCATTTAAGTATATTTTGGCTAAACTTAAGACCATCTATGAGGGAGATAGAAAATTGTGATGGCCCAGCTTCAAACTCATAGGGGATAATTTGAAAGTGTGAAGATGAGAGAGGATGAAATATTGCAGCCTATCTTCTTCATGTGGATGACATTGTTAACACCATCAGAGGGCTTGGCGAAAAAGTTACATAATATGTAATAATACAAAAGGTACTAAGGTCTCTATCTTTAAGATTTCATGAAAAAAAATTGCTACTGAAGAGATAAAGGATCTAGACTCATTAACAATGAATGAGTTGCACGTGATACTCACAACATATGAGGTGAGGACTATAAATAACAAATCATGTAAAAGGAATAAACTTTCAAATATTCTAAGAAGGCTAAATGTAAAGATCCTAAATCAAGTGATATAACTATTGATGAAGAAGATTAGAAGGAGGCCCTATTTGTCAGAGATATTAAAAAGTGACCTAGAAAATACAAAGGTAATTTACCTTTCAAATGCTTTAATTATGGTAAGATAGGACATTTTTCTACCAAGTGTTCTCAGAATGATGATATCAAAGATGAAGAAAATAATAATGATGAAAAGAAAAAGAAGGAAAGCAATCCTCACTTCAATAAAAACTTCAAACAAAGTTGGTATAATAAAAATTCCATTAAGTACAATAAAAACCTCTATTCCAAAAAGGATAGTAGCTCAACTGAGGAGAGCGATGAATAAATACTAGAGAGTGATAGGGAGGAAACCTTGTTCATGGTAACAAAAATAAAACTTGAAGCCTCTGTAAGTACAAACACCTTGGAATAAGAGGATGATGTTGAAAATGATGGAGTGGTAGATCTTGAAGACGAGTTGATTTATTTCTTAGGAGAGATGAAACTACTAAAGAAAAAAAAAATCTAAAATAAAGATTATAGATTCAAAAATACAAATAAGAGAACCGTGACCTAAAAATAAAAATATCTCAAATCCTTGAAGAGTCATAAAAGGTCATCATTGGTTTAAAGACTGAAATAGTAGAAGCCAAGAAGATAGTAGACGAAGTAAGAGTGCATCTTAAGGCAAAAGAAGATCACATTGCCAGATTTGAATCAAAAGTTGATTTCTTAAAGAAGGAATTAGAGAAGGCATGTGCTAAATTAAAAATCACTGAAGTACTAGATGAGATTCTCAATTTTCAAATATCATCATGCATCAAGACTAGTCTTGGTTATGAAGAGAACCAGAAGAGCACTAAAGAAGGGCAAAGTGTAAAAACTATATAACTACCTAAGAGGATAAATATAGAGAAGCCAAAGAGATATATAGATTTATTTAAGAGGTTTATGAATATAGAAAGAAAAAGTAAGACCAAGCAAGTCAATTATCCTCATAGAGAAAACAAAGGTAAGAAAATCCCTGTTAGAGATCTTAGAAGATCATTTCCATCAAGGCAGAATAATGAGATAAGTTACACAAGCTACTTATATGGTTATTATTATTTTTTCAGTCAATTTGGTCATAGAGCAGTAGAGTTTAATTCACATACAAGAAATGAATATGCATTAAACTATGGAAAATGCACTTATGGAGTTTCCAATCGAAACTATAACTCATTTGCACCATTATCAAACTACAAAGAACATGACATTGTATGATATAATTACAATAACTTTGGTCATATAGAATGATATTTTAGGAGTGTTTTCATAAAAATTCATAAATAGAAAAAGAAGGTGAATACACCAGTGATAAAAAAAGGAATCTACAAAAATATGGAGATAAAATCAAGAGGAAGTTAATTAAAAAAAGAAAAGTTTGTGCTTGTTTAAATAGTGTTGCATGCACAAGATGAAGGACAATAATTTTATATTGACAATAGGTTTTCAAGCCACATGACAGGCGATAAAAGAAACTTTCTCTTTGAAGAAAATGAGTGAAGGTATAATAAAGTTTAGGGATAATGCTATGGCTATGATTGCCAAAAAAGGCACCCTCAGCCTTGATAATGGAAAGACAAAAACTAAAAATGTTTTGTATGTTGAAGGGTTGAAGCATAACCTATATATTGTTAGCTAAACCTATGATAGAGGACACATAATCACATTTAATGATTAATTTTTCAAGATCAAGAGAGCATACAAATTATTTTTTTACAAATGCAAACAAAACATCAAATAATCTATATATAATGAAGTAAAAGGTGAGGAATGTTACATGAGTCAAGCTAATGAAAGTTGGGTATGGCATAAATGAATGGGCTATATGAATTCTGACAATTTAGTAAAAATGAACACTAATAATGCTGTAAGAGACATGCCAAAAATCATAAAACATTCAAACACTATTTGTAAGCTATGCCAATATGGGATGTAGACACGAGCAAGTTCTAGATCTCAAGAGTACCCAATAAACAAACTGTTAGAATTGATCCATATAAATTTGTGTGGACCCACAATAATGTAAAACATAGAAGGTGAGAGTTATCTTATGCTACTTATTGATGATTATTCTAGAATGGCATGGATTGCCTTTATAAAAGAAAAAACTCAGGTGTTTTAAAAGTTTAAATCTTTGGTTAAAAATGAAATAGATATTAAGATCAAATGCCTAAGGTCAGATCAAGTGGGTGGGTTCCTCTCAAATTAATTCAATGAATGTTGTCAAGAGCATGGAATAAAGAGACATTTCTTAGCCATTATAAATCCACATCAAAATGGAGTTATAGAGAGAAAGAATCAGACTATGCAAAAAATGGAAAGAATAATGATAAACATATCTATGATTTTAGATAGATATTGGAGAGAGTAAGTCATCACCATAATTTACATCTTGAATAGAGGATAGATCAGGGTAAATAATAGTAAAACACCCTATGAGTTGTGAAAGGGTAGACCAACTTTGGTCAAACACTTAGAAGTATATCGAAGTAAATGCTACATCAAAAGAGATGAGGAAGACTTGGGGAAGTTCACCTCAAGAGCCAATGAAGGTAATTTTCTTGGTTATTACTAAAAGAGTAAAGCCTATAAATCCTATAATAAAAGGCTACAAATAATTATAGAGAGTGTTAGTGTTAGAATGGATGAAACTAGCCATAAACAAGTAAGTGTACCAACTAATACTCATTCAAAAGAATGAGAAGAAATGGAATATATAAGGGCACCATCCATATTTGTTCAAAAAAATCATGAAAAAAATCAAATCATCATTGATATTGATGCTAGAGTGTAAACAAGGAGAAGGGTAATGAATACATCATAAAATGTAAAATTCTTTCTATTATCAAAGACATAACCGAAGAGATTTTTAGAAGCTAGAAATGATAATCATTGGTTCAATGCCATGGAAAAATAATTGAATAAATAGAGAAGAATAAAACCATGGAACTTGTTTCTAGACCAAAGGACAAGAATGCGACTATAAGTAATGGGTCTTTAGGAGAAAATTGAATGAATATGGAAAGGAAACAAGGAACAAGTCAAGACTACTTTCGAAAGGCTATGATCAAGTAGAATGTGTTGAATTTTAGGAGACTTTAGAACCTATTTCAAGATTAGAAGCCATAAGACTTTTCTTATCATATGTTGGATTCAATAATTTCAAATTCTATTAGATGGATGTGAAGTTTGCATTTCTTAATGGGAATCTTGAAGAAGAGGTTCACACAAAGCAACCTAAAAGTTTCTTTCTATTAAGGAATAAGGACTATGTATACATCAAAACTAAAGGTTTCAAGAGAGGAGTGGCTGACATAACCTATACATCAAAACTGAAGGTGAGAACTAGTTAATTGTGGTTATGTGTGTTTATGACATTAATTTTGGTAGAGACAATGAGAAAATGTATTAGTAATTTCTAAGGGTAATGCAACAAGAATTTGAAATGTTTATGCTAGGAGAGTTATCATTTTTCCTTAGGTTACAAACTACTCAATCAAATAATGGAATCTCTATTTCACAGACCAAATACATTAAGGAAATGCTAAATAAATTTAATATGGATGATTTTAAATATGTAAATACTCCAATAGTAATAGGGTGCAAGATAAAAAAATATAATGAGTCAAAAAAAGTCAATCAGACCTTGTATAGATCAATGATTAGAAGTTTATTGTATATTACTACATTAAGACCAAATATCATGTAGGCATTAGGTCTAGTGGCTAGATTTTAGGCAACATAAAAAGAAACACACTTTTAGGAAGTCAAAAGGATATTTAGGTATCTAAAAAGAACTATGGATCTCAGTTTGTGGTACCCAAGAGGAAAGGACTTTACATTGACAGTGTCAACTGATGTAGATTGGATAGGCAACATTGATAATAGAAAGAGCACAAGTAGAGGTGCCTTCTTTCTTGGAAAGAGTCTTATGTCATGGTTAAGTAAGATATAACCTTTAGTTTCCTTGTCCACCACTAAAGCTAATTACATAGTAGCAACATCATGTTGTACACAGGTCCTTTGGATGAAACAAACTTTGAGTGATTTTAGAATTGAATATGTTAATCCAATTTCTATTTTTTTTGACAATATACGTTCAATAAACATTTCCAAGAATCTATTTATGCATTCAATAAATAAGAATTTTTACATCAAGTATCATTTTCTAAGAGAACAATTTGTAGATCAACAAGTAAAGATGGAGCATATTACCATAAATGAACATATAATATATATCTTCACAAAGCCCCTCCCAAAAGAAACTTTTGATTTTATGAGGCAAAATTGGGAGTGATCCATTCTTTATCTAATCATTACATCTATCAATAAAAGCATGGATTAAGGGGGAACTAGTCAAAGTATTATTCATCTCCTTGGATATTTTGGTGATATACATTTTGAGTATGTTGTGTGTCTCTTTGCCATTAATATTGAAGGGGGAAATTAGGGAATGGTGGAGAAAAAGAAGAGAACTAAAATAAGGGGGAGTTCATGTATTATTTTTCTATAGCATTTCCATCAATGACAAAGGGGGATATTAATGTAATATTATCATTGATGTCTAAGGAAAAGCGAACGGAAAGATTGAAACTTGTTCAGAGATTTGGACTCACTTGGATCTTTGGAATCATTTAATAACTTCAAACTCACATAGATATTCAAACTTGCATAGATATTTAGACTCACTCAGTAGCTTTAGACTAGCCCAAATATTTAGACTCACTCAGTAGCTTTAGACTTGCCCATAGCTTCAAAATCACTCAGTAGCTTTGGACATGTCCAAAGCTTCAGACTCACTTTGTAAATTCATACTCACCTAAAGCTTCGGACATGCCTAATCAGTAGCTCTAGACTTGACCCCAATTAGTAGGTAAGGACTCACCTAGGGTGAAAAGTAGTGATTAAATAAAAAAGAGCAACAATTGAATAATGAAGAACCATGACTGCATAATGAAGAACAATGTTAAAATGGAGTTAAATTCATTTGTAGTAAATGAAAGGTTGACTACCTTTATTAGCATCCATGTTTTGACAATAAGAATCACTACCCAAGACTAATGAAGGATTATCTATTAACAATGGTTGACCACCTTTGGAGAAGTTGTATCCCTTGAGAGAAATCACACCTTTTTAAAGAGACATAAGGAATGTATAATATATAGAGAAGTTGGAGAGAAAGTATGAAAATAAGTGGAAAGGTGAGATATGTGAAGAAGAGAAGGAAGCAAGTGTGGAGAATAAAAATATATATCATACAAACATATGCAGATATAAATATCAGAGATAATTACTTCTATCATACACAAGGAGAAGAAGAGGAATAAGAGAGAGAAGAGGAAGAAGAGCAAAATTTGATTAAGCCATCATTTTTTGACAAAGCAATAGTGAGAAGGTGGAAAGTGTTTAAGTGAGGTTAGTGTTTTAAAACAAAAAGGTCAGTGTCTTTTACTAAGTTGGTTCTTGACACTAAAGTTGGTGCTTCAAAGAGATCAATGTCTTTCACTAAGTTAGTGTTTGGTAGTGAAGTTGGTGCTTCAAAGAGATCGGTGTTTAGAGCTAAGTTGGTGCTTAACATTGGGGATTGGTGTATCCAAGTAGGTTGGTACCTATATAATTTTTGTAAAAATAATTTTTAATCTTATGGATGGATTTGGATAGTAGATCCGAGTAGCCTTTTCAAGTGTGATTTTTTCCCACCAAGGGTTTTCCATGTAAATTCTATATTATGCATTTAGTTGTTCTTGCGTGAATGGTTTCTTTATTAAAATTAATTAGAAATACAGTAAATTATTACCCACTAATTCACCTACCCTCACCTAGTCGTGCCCACCTCCTCGACCCCTCCCAAGTGTGGTGTGTGCAAAACACTTACATCTAGTTGCAACAAACATTGGCTTCTAATTACTTGTCCAACCTTTTAGTTTATATGTTGGGTTAGAAAGGTTTCATCTTGTTGGGTCCATAGGGATTATTTTCTACCTTACATTTTCTTCCTTTTGAGTTTCTTTTGGTCAAACCCATCTTAGGATAGATCCATCATCAATACACCCATCTCAAATACATTTAAATTCATCCATATCCGATCCGTTCTTAGTAAACAAATTGCTCTGCTCATCGATATTCCACAACAGGTTGTTTACAAAACCCAATACCCCACAGTTCTTGCCTTAGAGTGAGTCTCCATTCATAGATCCTAAAATGTTAAAGGCTACCTCGTAAGGTTCCTTGGCATGCATGAAACCCACATCAACAGTCTCGATATCCAAAATCTTCACTGATATTTTTGCACCACCGCTACAATCACCTACAAAAAATTATTATTATTGTTTTCCTTGTGAAATAATGTCCAAAATGTTAAGGAAAATAAAATATATATTTTGTGGCACATGCTAAACTATAAAATAATCAAAATATATTGATGTTAAGATTTTTTGGATTTAGCTATATAAAATAAAATTTTCCTGATGTTTCATATATCATTACTAGATCCATCTATAGGGAAGAGAAGGTTGTTTGTTAAGACACTAGACAATAACAATATCAAAATGAATAAACCATAATAGTTGGAGTTGCTCTATAATAACATACAAACTAGGTTCTTGTATCTGTGTCTAAACATAAACTTATATGTTTCAATGAAGGTGGTAACAATTCCTCAATTTCCTATCAAATGCTTGCTAGTGTTTAATATATTTTGGCCTTGTGAATAGTTAATGAGATATTTATATTTCCTTCTATACAAATGAACTACAATATTTGTATATTTATAAATAATTGAATTTAAATTAGGACTGTTATTGATACATTAAATGAAAATATAATGACAAAACAGTGAGAAAGATAGAACCATAGTTATAGGTGCACCCTAACCAAAAGGGTACTCTAAAATTCCCAGGAACATCCACAACATTTTAGACAAAGGCTTTTGAAATAAATTTAAAAAAAAAAGAAAATGTAAGAGATAAACAAAGACATGACAACAAACTACAAATACATCAATAATGTTTTATTTGAACCAATATTTGATAAATATAATAACACGCTAAACCCATATAATTTTCAACAATTAATAAATACATAGAAAACATTTTAAAATATTTTATATATATATATATATATATATATATATATATATATATATATATATATATATATATAATTTTTGGAAGATACTAGATAGATTATAATAATCTTATAATTATTTAAAATTTATAAAAATGGAAATTACTTTTATGAAACTTATAAAAACCCTTTAACTTAACCTAAAAGCACTCCTCGGAAACCTTTTCTAATATTTTAAAAAGATATTCGTTTTCAATTTGTTTATTTTCACGTGATAGAAGGGAGATTACCATAAGGCTTCCACAAAAATTTATTATCCAACCCAAAAACAACCCAAAAAAAAAAAAAAAAATTAAAGATAAAAAAAAAAAAAAAAACCTCCTTTAATTTTCAGATTTATGATACAGATACTTTTAATATATGCACAAAGTTGTATATTCGAAAAAATTGTTTGAAATCTCAAAAAATATGACCACGATAAAATCAGAAAACTTTATATCTTAATGTACCAAGAAGTTCATAAAACCTCAAAGAAACAAAAGACTAATCCTACAAAATCGTAGGACTTCAGAAATATAAATTCAACTTGAAAAGAAAAAAAAAACATATCATGACGAAATGTTATGGTCCGGATGCAACAAGTCATAGATCGGTTAAAGACATGCAGTATGGGTCGAAATTGGTGGATGGAAAAACTACATATTACTTGACTCAATTCACATATTATATTAAGTTCGACTCTGATTTATTTGTAATGTGTGATAGAGGACCCACTTCATATTGTCCAAAGATTTATAAAGAATTCATTTTATGTTAGAGCAGTCAATTTTAAGAATTGAATTAAACAGCCTCCATTTCTATCTGATTACCCAATATATATGTGTGTATGTTCTCCTTTTTGCAACCTCTCCATTTCTTAATATTAATTCCACTCACGGAGAATTCTGAGCTAATAATATATATATTCAATGAGATCATTTTTTTTCTTAATCTGAACTCTAAAATTTATGTAAAATATAAATAATCTAAAAATTTCACAATAAAATTTAAAGAGTTTAAAATTTTCTCCTGAATCCAGTATATGATAAAATAAAACTTCATATTTTTCACCCAAAGCATCTTTATAGAGCTTATCAAGTTGATTAATTATATATCAGATCCTTTCAAAGAGACCACTATAAAGAAAAGCATAACATTCTTATAATCCAAGTGAACTGCTTATTTCTATCAATAATGTTATGATGATCACATCCTGCAGGCAGTCTAGTCTATGATGGAGTTTGGTCTTTAATACATGCAAGTATTTGTATGCAACTTTAGGTACTTTGATCCTTGCTGTAACAATGCTCGTTACATTGGGATTATGAACTTCTAACTTAATAAGGCGGAAAAGCCAACATAATGCCATAAGCACATTAAGTACCATCTACTTTTCTTCTATTAAGTAGAGCTTCTACCGCAGTTTTTCCTTGATCATTCTTGCTTATATAAGTAGTTAAATACTCTCCAGCTATAGTAGATTGATACAATCTGGGCTGCGCTTCATCAATCAACTCAGGAGCAGGAGCAATCGTCACATCATTTTGTGGACACAAAAACAAGACGATTGACATCCGATACTGATTTGTATTTACCTCTGCTCTGTGCTCAGCACTCTTGTATTTTCCATTGCTTATTATCTGCCATTGTACAACACAAAATACATTTAAAAAAAATTCAACCACTTCAAAGCAGTTATGTTACATGTAAAGCAAGCAACAATAGTGTTCAAAACCCATTCCTACATGCAACAGGAAAACCTGGTCAATTGATACAGTAGTTGGGTATTTGGCATTCAAACTGCACTTCATTACCAGTACAAATCCATTCCTACAAGTGTAAAGGAAACCTGCGAAGTTGATGTGGTAGAATTTGCGTCCTAAATACCTTACTTCTTAAACCTCTGTTAAGACTTGTAGAGGACCCTATGCTGGGCTACTGTCTCTTAAATTTTGTTTGAGAGGTCTTATGTATTATTTTAAAATTAAAAATTGCTAAAAAAATATTTGTTTAGGAAAAAAAACACTGAAGATTTGTATGATTGTTTTTATTTTTTTAACTGTAAGTGTAAATTTGTAACCAATCAAATTTATTATATTTTTTTTAAACAATTTTTGTAATAAAATACTGTTAATTTTTCTCAACAACATTTATTACACAATTTAAAGATAATTAAAAAAAATAAATAAATAAAATAAAACTTTTATAATCTCTCAACAGTACCCCAAACCAATAATTAACTAGACCCTAAAATGAGACCCTACCTTACTCTCCATTACAAGTTGCAAAATCATTTCTTTAAAGAGAAACATGATTCCTAAGTAAGGTATTGAACATGCAAAGTGTACTTTGCAAGTACAGAGTGAACCTACAATAAAAATGTGATGCAATTTGCATGTCAGAAATACGTCTTCAGATTTACACCCAAATTACCCATGCTGCAAATCCATGCCTTGAGGTAAGGATAAAACCCACAAAGTTATTCTACTGCTATTTAAGACAAATATCTTACTCCTTCAATCTCTATTAAGAGCTGATGGTAACTCACTTGTGTGTTCTCTGAAACAGTCGACTATAAGATTTGAATATGTAACTGCTCATTTACAACTGCTCTTTTTTAACCCGACTGCACCACCGGCGGAAGGCGTGCTAAACGCTCATTCTAACCAAAAGAAAACAACTGAAAGGAAAATCCATAAAATTCAGATTATAAGTCCATGCCTACGGCCTTCAAATCCGTCGCCCACTCCCTCCCCCAAAGTAAGGAGCAAGCCTGCAAGTTGATTGGTATGGAGCAAATATGTTATCTTTTCATAGATATGCTAACACTTAGAGCGGGTTCCGTGCTGGGACATCGGCTCCTATTAAAAATGGGAAGCATGGTTTCAAGTTTTTTTTCCCACAATTTTAACCATTTAAGTTAAAAATCTTTGTAAATCTCTGTCCAGCGGTTTTTTCGGATGAAATTTTTCAGGGTAGGTAAGTGATGAAGGGTACAAATATTTTCCCATCCGTTTTTAAAATTTTCCCTGATTTTCTGCTATTTACCATCTTTGTATATGGCTGCCAGAAAAATTCTTACTAAAACTTTTGCTGACCATATGAATAATCCAACTGTTCATTTAATTAAAAAAAAGAATACATAAAATAAAATTTAAGCCCCTATAATTCTTGAGCAGTACTTACTGAAATGATTAACTGACCTTCAATATAAAACCAGACTCTTAGAACCGTTTATTAACATACCATGCTACTTTACTACAAAATTACTTGCCATTTGAAGTGGTGTGTTTTTAAATGAAAAATATGGTTTCACAGTTTTTGTGTATTAGATGCAATGAACATAAGTGAATTATTCTGAAAAAAATAAAAAAAATCTTATGAACCATTAATTATACAAGATGGATCATGAAAATCGTTACTCAATAAAAAAAAATATATATATATCTATATATATGAACAAGATTAAAACAAGATTAAAGAAACAAAGAGAGAATTGAAGAACTTTACTTGCAATAAATCACCAATGTTGACAACAAGAGCTCCAGGAACAGTGGATACAGTAAACCAATCTGTGCCTTTCCGAACTTGGAGACCCTCGACATGGTCATCGAGCAGGACTGTGATTAAACAGCCATCTGAATGGGGTTTCGCCCCATGCACAAGGCTGGCTGAGGACAAGGAGGGTAATAATTGAATCTGAGCTGGAGCAGCGGTTCCTTCATCAAGGTTTGGACACAATCAGGGTTTAACCCCAAGCCCTCTGAAAGCAGACCTAACAACTTCTTTGTAAGCCTTAATAAATCTCCCCTATACTTTACAAAAGTTTCCCTGCACGCTCAACGTAGCAATCAATCAGAATAAATCCATGGTTAACCATTTGAAATGGGTATATATGTATTTATAATTGATTTTATTTACCTGTATGTCAGGGGTTGTTTTGGCCAGTGTTCCACTGCCTTGACAGAGGGGGGAGAA
This sequence comes from Torreya grandis, assembly GCA_037957365.1. Lineage (NCBI taxonomy): Eukaryota > Viridiplantae > Streptophyta > Pinopsida > Cupressales > Taxaceae > Torreya > Torreya grandis. The sequence goes on from JARHVA010003787.1 coordinate 1,339,558, forward strand.
ATATAATGAACAAGGGCATCAACCCAATCCAAGGCTGTATCGTCTGCGATATCAATGAAGCGGCCATAGCCTTCAAGCATATTAGTACCAGGCCTTACTGGGCACTGCCTTCTTTTTTCTTCCAAAGGAAGATCAAAGAACTCTTGTGACACCCTTTTAATCCCCTCGACCAATGATAGAGGTATGCCATGATTAATTATCTTAAAAAAGAATTAAAAAATAGCAAAATCCTGAAATTAGAGACTCAGACAGAAATTTTTCAATATATCAATCAAATTAGGCCATGTAATTTTTAATTGTGTTTTGTAAACAAACCTGGAAGAATCCCCAGTCTTGGGATGCTTGGGCTATCTGGGTTACTGCTTCGGAGTGGTTAGCTTCTAGATTGATGATGGGAATAGAGTGTTGAGCTGCAAGAGCAGGGGATGGCCTTTCATCACAAGGAAGAATGTATCGAGCAGGGACATCTTTGAGTTCGTCGACATGTAGCGTTTGCACCAGATCTATTGGCCTCTGTAGTCTCTCAAATTGTTTCAGAAGAGCCTCCATTGAAGTTTCTTCTTTAGAGACCAAAGCACTTGTATTGAAAGAAAGTAAAGTGATGAGAAGAGAGAAGGGAATAGTATAACCAGAATCAAATCTACATCTTGTTGTTTGTTTGTTTTTAAAATTTAAAAATATATCCTATTGATAAAGTTGAATTTGATGGTCGTATGATCATATATCATTTTTAAATTATAAAATATAATTAAATTTTTTAAAGATTGCATTCAATTAGAAGGTAAAATTTTGATGGAACGTGAGTTTCGTAACTAAATTTTCCTCCTTGGTCATGGTAATGTAATCAATGAAATCACGTTTAAAATATCAGAAATTTTTTAAATAATTGATTATAATGAGAAATTTTAAATAGTTGATTATAATATTTTAAATAAATATATATTTAAATTAATTCTTTTAAAGGTTGAGCTATTAAAATTAGGGGTTCCATTATGTTAAAGTTATTATTTATTTATGTCAAGGGCTTCTCATCATTCTCATCCATTATTTTTACAGTGCCAAACAATAATCAATCATTTTATATTTTTCTTCCAATTTAAAATATTTATATAATGTTATATTATTATTATTTTTACTAAAATAATAATTTATTATTTCAATTTAAATATGTCGATAGGCATTCACTTCATAGATTCATCCAGTTATTACATCTGTAATTGATGGTCACCATTCAAAGTTGGTTACTGAATATAATCACACTACTCTATTGTTGATGCATACTTCCCTTTGGTACCATCATGTCATAGTGCCTAAGGGTTGTTGGCAGGGGTGCATTGGCCAACGAACGACAAAAAGTTAGATGTGCAAGAATAGTAGGTCACCAAAGTTCATTAATGACATTTATTGTGATTTTCCATCAATGGCAAGGCTACAGATTTTTTGTTTCTTTTTATTAGAGGGGGTGGTGGGGGTTTTGCACAACAAAACATTCATTTGGTTTATTCAGTGTGATTGATATCCATGCATAGTGCAAGGATTGGGTGTACAATGACTGGAAGGTGGGTTAAGCTTGAATTTTTATGTCTACATGAATGCGGTTAGAATGCTTTGTATGTTAACATTTTATTACTGACACTGATGTGTATGTGTGCACACATGTGTGTGTTGGCAATAAGGATGGTGGTGAAAAATATCTGTGCATAGTTGCCTGTATCCTCAGAACACAAACTGCCAATTTGGAAATGTTATAGATGTAAATCTCGAAAAGATTTGTGGTTATGATTTGGTTTGTTGGTTGTTGTTAATGCAACATTTCATTTCTTTAAGATGAGAGAAGAGATCAAAAACAGGTTTTAAATAGTTTTATTGTGTGCCTTTGTGGCAAGAATAATTTATATATCCAAGTTTTATTGCTAGCATTGGTACATTTCTTTCTTGTGGCAATAAGACTTGTGATCGAAAATGTGTGTGGTGGGGTGTCTTTGTCCTCATGACAGAAAGTGTGGATTTATAAAGGTGAGATCCATAAACATAGAAATGATTTATGGTTGTGATTTGGTTTGTTGGTTGTTGGTAAGGCGTTCTTATTTTAATTCTTTGAGATGAGATTGGAGACTGAAAAGGGGTTTTTGATAGTGGATTTGAAACACCATGTAGGTTTGATAGTTTGACATGGATAGCCTAGAGTGTAGTTTTTGGTTTAAAAAATTTGTGTTAGAAAATATTTATGTATTGTTGTCTTTGTCATAGTGGCGGAAAAGCCAAACAATATTTTGTTATGATTTTGTGTATTGGCCATTTGTAATGAAGTCTTTTTTGTTTTTTAAGGTAATAGTCAAAAGGAAAAGGGGTATTAGATAGTTTCTTCGTGTCGTTTTGGGTTCTAAATGTCATGTAATTTTGATAGCTTAACTTGTATAGACAAGAGTTTGAGCATATAGTCATTGTTAGGTCTTTTTTTGTTGTTGTTCATAAGGGTGAGAGCCATAAACCTCATAATGATTTTATCATTATGATGATAGTAGAGATTAGAAAAAGATTTTAGATAGTTTTTTTCAATTGGTTGGTGACTAGATGGTAGATAAAGAAGGTTGACAGGTGAATAAATTTAATAAATGACATTATTTTTGAATAGCGAAACATTTCGTTTGCTTATTCAAGGGATAGTGAAAGATTTTTTTTTGGAATACTTTTTTGTTATGATTTCATTTGTTTACCATTGGTAATGCAATATTTTTTAATGTTTAAGATGGTAATAAAGACTAAAAAGGGGTAGTTTTTATAGTTTGATGTGCATAAACCGAAGTATATAAATGTGGTGAAAACCGTTGATTTGCAAAGGTGAGAGCCATAAATATTGAAATGATTTGTGATTATGATTTCATTTGATGATCATTGTTAATGTAGTATTTTCATTTATTTAAGATGAGAGTGGAGATTTAAAAGGTGTTTTAATTAATCATTTTTGAGCCATTATGGCAAGAATATTTTATGTGACTAGGTTTTGTTGTTGGCATTAATACTTTTTCTTTTTTTTTGGAAAATAAGATTTATAGAAAATAATGTGTATGGTTGGGTATCTTTTTCCTCATGTGAGCACCATAAAATTGGAAACAATTTCTACTTGTGATTTGGTTTGTTGGTTGTTGGCAGTGCAATATTTTTTTGATTCTTTGATATGATAGTGGAGATTGAAATTGGGTTTGAAACACTATGTAGGTTTAATAGTTTGAAATAGATAGGCTAGATTGAGCTTATGTGCTATTTTTTACACTATTTTTTTAAAGTTTTATGGTGGAAAATATATATGTATTGTTGTCTCTGACATTGGTTCAAAAAGGCTAAACGATTTAATGTATTGGTTGTTTGTAATGGATTATTTTTTATTTTTTAAGGTGAAAATTAAGACTAAAAGGGGATTTATATAGTTTTTCCATGTCATTGTGGGTCCTAAATGTTATGTAGTTTTGATATCTTGACGTGCATAGATGAGAGTTTGAGTGTATAGTCATTGTCATGCCTTTTATTTTTTGTTCATAAGGGTGAGGTCCATAAACTCTAGGTTGATATTTTTTATTTAATATGAGAGTAGAGGTTCAAAAAGGACTTTAGATAGTTTTTTCAATTGGCTAGTGACTGGGTGGTAGATATGAAAGGTTGATAGGTGAAGAAATTTAATTAATGATATTTTTTTTGCAAATTAGAATATTTCATTTGCTTATTTTGTGGGATAGTGAAAGTTTTTTTTTGGAATATTTTTTGGTTATGTTTTTCTCTTGTTTTCCATTCGTAATGTTGCACTTTTAGATGTTTAAGATGACATAAGGGATTGAAAAGAGGTGCATTTACTAGCTTCATGCACATAGCCTAAATTATGGGCATGTAATGAAAACCACTAGTTTGCAAAGGTGAGAGCCATAAATCTCAAAATGATTTTCGGTTATGATTTGGGTTTTTTTTTTGTTAACACAATGATTTTATTTCTTTAAGATGAGAGTGGAAATTGAGAACTTTTTAAATATTTTTTTAATGAGTTGTTGTGGCAAGAATAGTTTGTTTCTTTTAGGTGTTTTTGTTGGCATTAATAATTTAAAATAGAAAATGAGGTTTGCGACAACAAATGTGTGGTTCTATGTCACTTTCCCCATGATGGAAAGTGTGAATTTGGAAGGGTGAAAGCCATAAAATTGGAAATAGTTTTTGGTTTATATTGGTATTGTTGGTCATTGGTGATGCAATTTTTTTTGATTTTTTAAGATATGAGTAGAGATTGAAAAGCGGTTTTTGATAGTGAGTTTGAAATGCATTGTAGGTTTGATAGTTCAACATGGATAAGCTAGAGTGTGATGATGTTCTCATTTTCAGGGTTTTTATTAAATTTTTGGCCAAAAATATTTATGTATAGTTGTCTTTATTGGTGTGATAAGAAAGGCTAAACAATTTTTGGTTATGATTCTGTGTATTAGTCTTTTGTAGTACAATTTTTTTTAAAGGTGATAGTTAATATTGAATAGGGTTTTAGATAGTTTTTTCATGCCATTGTGGGTTTGAAACATCATGTGATTTTGAGAGTTTGATTTACATAGATGAAAATTTGAGAATGTAATCATTGTTAGGTTTGTTTTATTTATTCTTTGTTCCTAAAGCTGAGATATATAAACCTCATATTGATATTTTGTTCTATATAATGAGAGTGGATATTGAAAAGGGGTTTTAGATAGTTTTTTTTATTAGCTAGTAACCACATGCTAGATATGGTTCAGGTTAGAAGGTGAATGAATTTTATTAATGACATTTATTTTGCATAGTGAAGAATTTTATTTTCTTATTTAGTGGGATTAGAAAAGACTATTTTTTTGTGAATATTTTTTGTTATAATTTCAATTGTTTGTCATTGGTAATATGGTATTTTTAGATTTTAATGATGATAGTAGTGATTGAAAACATTTTTGTAGCTTGATGTGCATAGCCCAAAGTATGGGAATGTAGTCATTGTGAATCCTTTTTTTAACAAGGTTTGTGGCATTAAATATCTTTGTATATTTGTGTTTATCACTATGGAGGATAGTGGTAAAAAAATATTTAGAATCCTTATTCAATCTCCACTATTATTTTAAATATTTAAAAATCATTTGAAGGTTTATGGTTCTTATTAGGATTTAAAATTATTTAGAGGTTTATGGTTCTTCTTAGGATTTATGCTAGAGTAGGTTGTGGGTTTGACACTGATATCATATTTTTTTATAAGATTTTTGTAATTGTGAGAGACGTAAATCTTAAAATGATTTGTTTTCGATCACTAGTAAATCTACTATGGAACATGTATTATTTATATTTTAACACACTAAAATTAATTAAATACGTACTAAGTGAGACAACAAAATTTGGTTTTTCTACAAGTTAATATGCATATAGAAGATATTGGGTATGCAAGAGTTATTAGGTATCTTAAGCTCGAATTAGTTTGTCTATGTACATGTGGAGATAATATTTTTGTTTTCATAAGTTTTTTCAAGTTGGCACTGATATAATTTTATTTCAAATAAGATTTCTAACATAACACTATCTTTGTGGTGAAAATTTTATGTTTTCAATAGTGATAAGCATAAACCTTTAAACAATATTTGGTTATGATTTGGTTCATTGGCTATTAGTAATGAATTATTTTGATTCTTTAAGGTGACAATAAATATTGAAAATGGGTTTTATATAGTTTTTCGTGCATTTTATAGTTAATTGAGAGTTTTTAGGTTTTTTTCAAGTTTTATGTAAACATAGGTTGTGGGTTTTACATGTCATGTAATTTTGATAGCTCGATGTGCATAGATGAGAGATTGAACATGTAATGATTGTCAATTCAATTTTTTTTTAAATAAAGTTTTGTGAAAAAATTATCTATGTATAGTTGTCTCTTTTATTATGATGAAAATGTTTGGTTTGAAATGTTAAGAAAATATAAATGATGTCCAATGCAAAAAATAAAAATATCTATAAAATAGATGTACCATCATGAAAAAAAGCATCCATGCCATTGATTTAATTTATTAATGTCACAACCTTTTATATCTGCCACTTGATCCCTTGAATTGGGTTGATGAAACCCTACCAACAACCCTTCTAGTCTCATGATACAACCACACCAAAGTGAGCCATATGCCAACAATAGAGAAACATAATCATACTCAACCTCCACCTTGAAATATGGACCATCAATTAGGTATAAAATGAATGGTTAATTCTAATAGGTGTCCTATGTTAGTTTTGTTTCCAAATAAAGTTTATGTTTTTTTATACATCCAACAACCATATATTTGCAAAGATCATGTTGCACTATGCATGGTTATATAAAAATAATAGTACCATTGTAAATGGAAATAGTAGGTAATGCATTTGACAAAATGCCTCTAGTAAGCATGATTTTAAGATTAAAATGATGGTATGCTAATAAAAGCATTACATTTTTTTCTTCTTGATTCAAGGTGCATAAGGAAATGCTGGTGTTGAATATTTTATGTTTATTTTAGGGATGTTTATATTGACTATTTCTACCATGTTTATTTAATTATGTAGAATGGTATATGATTAGTGTAATTTTATAAGGTTATTGGGTGTGTGTGTGTGTGTGTGTGTGTGTGTGTGTTGTAGGTGTATAAACATTAATCAAACGTAGTTGATGGTTTTTTATTTTGAGGGACTGCAAGTGATAAAGAGACAAAATGAAGGTGTGGCATTAAAGTTTCTTTCCAATTCTCCTATGTCATTCTTTTTCAACCTATAAAGATGGAATGAAAGATTGGCATTGTTTGCATGTAGAGGATAAGGGTAAAAAACATAGATATTGGCTATAATTTAAGTTGAACTCATTATGACTGCATGGATAATATTTAGCCTATGTATGCTAAATTATCAAAATTAATTGCCAAACTATTTTTCATAGATGGTGAACTCATATGTAGATTAATTTTTTTAAAAATATATTAATAGCATTATTAATTTGGATTAATAACACATCCAAAAAAAAATTCATCCCTACATATGTATTAAAATATATTTAAAAATTAATAATGATAGCAAATGTAGAAGATAAATATCCATAGAACGAACTTTTCACCGAAGAAAATGGTACCTGGATCACACCTTCGATTGATGTATGTGCGTCAAGTTATGAAAAAAATTAGTGTTTCAACCCCACAACATATTTTTACATTAACCATGAGAGTATTCATAAAACATTCACAAATCCCTATTTACATGAAGCAAATGATTCCATGGCAAAAAACAACATAACACTAAAAAAATTGAGTCACCTCACAATGAATGTATGTCAAATATTTCACAAGGTGAGACAAAGAAATTTCTAAAGATAGAGATGATTCAAATTTATTTAATCTTTTTGATAGTGACTTCATATTTGTTACAACCCCTCAAGTTGTACTTAGAATAATGTAGTAATTTTTTTTAAATAAATATTTTACATTCAATTCATGTAAACATACTTAACAACTTATCCAAAAATAACTTAAAATAATTCCAAATTCCAAATTCAAATATCAAAATGCAATATAACTTATTACAACTGTAAGGAAAGAAACTAAATAAGGGCTCAACCATGGCTGGTAAAATAAGACAATTGTTGTTCATGTATATACAAATATATTACAATTACATTTCTATCAGGATTTAGCCTCAATACTACAAATAGATAGCATGCCATCTGGAGCTTGAGTTGAACAAAATCGTGTAACTTTGACAAACTCAAGTGTGGTCCCTAGGTAAGTAGTACTATTATGGGGAGGGAGAGCACCTCCAAGCTCTTTCCCACACCAACCTTGGACCAATTATCCCACACACTAATCTCATTAGGGAATGGCCCTCCCCTCACAGATGAGTAGATTGTGACGGTGTGGGAAACTAGATAACAATCAAGTACCCAAGTATGTATGATTTCTAAAACTAAACATGCAGTGTATCATAGAAAACCCATTATATTGTAAGATATCACATTGACATATAAATCATACATACCAAAAGATAATATCTCATTATACATTATTTAACCATAATATTCATACTAATTACATCCTCATATCAATCACATCACATCACATGCTAAACATAGGAGTAAGTAAAGTGTACATTTATTCCATCAATGCATGAATGATTCTTATACTATTATCTATCACAAACCTAAAATAATGCCTATAGTCTATACAACCTAATTGAAATTCACATTAAACTATAGTTTCCAAACCATTACAATATGATCCATATGACTACACCCCACGATATCCCATATTATCATAGTTTAGTGTTTGAAAACATTACTACTAGTTTTCCCACAATTAATCATACAAAGTAGTCATAATTGCATGTAATTATACACTTTTATTAAAGCAAGTTTATATTAAAAAACAAGTCATAAAAACACATTAAATTACACTATCAAGGTTGTATGCACTCATACATGATGTCCTACTAACTATTAAAAAACATATTGTTCAAGTAATAACTAACATGTACATTCAATCTGTCAATGTAGGTGAGAGTCTAGACATACAACTACAATATATGCCATCCAGGAATATATATTTTGGCTGAAGTATCCTATGATATCAAACATCTAAACACTTGAATGTACCAATATTCTCGTAATAACATCTACACGTATGTTTTAATCACTAATAGTTATCATGATATCAGATAACTGTAAATCAAGTTATACCTTGTATGAACATAACTTAAAGGGAAATATTCATAAGTTTGAATTTACCCTTTTCTTTATATCTTATTATCAATATATTTCTTTAAATATAGGCATATTATCTAATTCCCTAGGCAATCTATATAATTATATAAATACCCAAGTCCAAGTATACATATATTTCTATAAGAACACCCTTGTACAATTTAATTTTTTCAAAAGTACTTACCAAAAATATAAATATGGATTGCAAAGTTTAATAGTCATTCAAATTTTGATCCATGACTTTCATAAAATGTTATTGTCATATTACACTCTCATGAATATCTTGACATGACTTAGAATATGTATCATCCGGCCATAATATCCATTTGAACATTATTAAATATATATACATTAAACAATACCTTACCAAAGGCCCAGTATAAATTCATTACTATGGATATGACCATGTATTGGTTATCTTAATAACTCAATCTATTAAACTATGCTCCATAAATATACTTAATAATTAGTATTTTTCCTATTTGTTAGTTTTACAAGTTTTATAATTACTTTTTTCCATACTACCTCTATGTGGTTGTTTTTAATACTTTGATAAATTATTAATAAAAATTATATATACTAACCAACAACCATGTAGATCCCAAGATAATTAATCTTATTTTAAAAATGTAATTCGAGTTCACAGCATAGCTTGTGCTAGTTATGCAACTCATTCAAACCTCAATATGGAAATCCGAGGGAAAATAAAGTTTCAAAGAACATTTGATCTTGCATTAAATAAAATATGACAGTCATAAAAAGTTCCACCAAACATTCAATTTTGTAATAAAGAGTATGCATAGTTTATTCCTAAATTTATTATTACTTTTATCTTAACCATAATATGCTAAGTGTTCCATCATTGATCATGGAACAAGAAAATACAAGGAAAAACATTATGACTCATATAATCATCCCATGATAATCATGCTCATTTATTTTAAAAACTAAAACTCAAGCTTACAATGCCACTTGGGTCAAACCATAATACTAAAATCCAAGCCATGTATTTCTCATTAGATGTGTATATCTAATAAATTTCATTGAGTGCCACCTTTTCTATAGGGTCACTGATCAGTTTGTTGTCAACAAATACAAGAGCATGGAAAGAATTTAAAACATACAGAGTGTTCTCAGGCACTTTGTGTGTCTGATTCTAAATTCTGACTGCCATCCAGACCAACAAATCCTCAAAATTCCATGTCATTGGTTGAAAGGTTACCAGTCTTGTCAAAGCAAAATATATCAAACTTGATATTAAAATGAATATGAAACTGTATCTCTCTCTCTCTCTCTCTCTCTCTCTCTCTATATATATATATATATATATATATATATATATATAATACTTAAATAAAGTGTAGACACCCAATTCCTAACACCATTTGTGTTTAAATTATCAATCTTACTCGAATTACACTCAAATGCACATTCTAGCTTGTGACTTCATATTTGTTACAACCCCTCAAGTTGTAATTATAATAATTTAGTAATTTTTTTTAACTAAATATTTTACATTCAATCCATGGAAGCATACTTAACAACTTATCCAAAAAATAACTTAAAATAATTCCAAATTCTAATTTCAAATATCAAAATGCAATTTAACTTATTACAACTTTAAGGAAATAAACTAAATAAGGGCTCAACCATGGCTGGTCAAATAAGAAAATTGTTGTTCATGTATATAAAAATATATTACAATTACATTTCTATCAATAATTTAGCCTCAATACTAGAAATAGATAGCATGCCATTTGGAGCTTGAGTTGAACCGACTCGTGTAACTTTGACAAACTCAAGTGTGGTCCCTAAGTAAGTAGTACTATTATTGGGAGGGAGAACACCTCCAAGATATTTTCCACACCAACCTTTGACCAATTATCCCCCACACTAATCTCATTAGGGAATGGCCCTCCCTTCATAGATGGGTAGATTGTGATGGTGTGGGAAACCAGATAGCAATCAAGTACCCAAGTATATATGATTTCTAAAACTAAACATGAAATGTATCATAGAAAACCCATTATATTGTAAGATATCACATTGACATGTAAATCATACATACCAAAAGATAATATCTCATTATACATTAATTAACTATAAGATTCATACTAATTACATTCTCATATCAATCACATCACATCACATGCTAAACATAGGAGTAAGTAAACTATACATTTATTCCATCAATGCATGAATGAATCTTATATTATTATCTATCACAAACCTAAAATAATGCCTATAGTTTATACCACCTAATTAAAATTCACATTAAACTATAGTTTCCCAACCTCTACAATAAGATCCATATGACTACACCCCACGATATCCCATATTATCATAGTCTAGTGTTTGAAAACATAACTACTAGTTTTCCCACAATTAATCATACAAAGTAGTCATAATTACATGTAATTATACACTTTTATTAAAGCAAGTGTATATAATAAAACAAGTCATAAAAACACATAAAATTATAATCAAACATTAAATTACACTATCAAGGTTGTATGCACTCATACATGATGTCCTACTAACTATTAAAAAACATATTGTTTAAGTAATAAATAACATGTACATTCAATTAGTCAATGTAGGTGAGAGTCGAGACAAACAACTACAATATATGCCATCTAGGAATATATATTTACACTGAAGTATCCTATGATATCAAACATCTAAACACTTGAATGTAAAAATATTCTCACAATAACATCTACACCTAAGTTTTAATCACTAATAGTTATCATGATATCAGATAACGGTAAATCAAGTTATACATCGTATGAACATCACTTAAGGGGAAATATTCATAAGTTTGAATTTACCCTTTTCTTTATATCTTATTATCAATATATTTCATTAAATATAGGCATATTATCTAATTCCCTATGCAAGTTATATAATTATATAAATACCCAAGTCCAAGTATACATATATTTATATAAGAACACCCTTGTACACTTTAGTTGTTTCAAAATTACTTACCAAAAATATAAATATGGATTGCAAAGTTCAATAGTCATTCAAATTTTGATCCATGACTTTCATAAAATGTTATTGTCATATTTCACTCTCACAGATATCTTGACATGACTTAGAATATATATCATTCGGCCATAATATCCTTTTGAACATTATTAAATATATATACATTAACCAATACCTTACCAAAGGCCCAGTATAAATTCATTACTATGGATATGACCATGTATTGTTTATCTTAATAAATCAATCTATTATACTATGCTCCATAAATATACTTAATAATTAGTATTTTTCCTATTTGTTAGTTTTACAATTTTTTTTATTACTTTTCCCCATACTACCTCTATATGGTGGTTTTTAATAATTCGATAAATTATTTATAAACATTATATATACTAGCCAATGACCATATAGATCCCAAGATAATCAAGCTTATTTTAAAAATGTAATTCGGGTTCACAGCATAGCTTGGGCTAGTTATGCAACTCGTTCAAACCTCAAAATGGAAATCTAAGGCAAAATAAAGTTTCAATGAACATTTGATCTCGCATTCAATAGAACATGATAGTCAAGAAAACTTCCACCAAACATTCAATCTTGTAATAAAGAGGATACATATTTTATTCCTACATTTATTATTATTTTTCTCTTAACCATAATATACTAAGTGTTCCATCATTGATCATGGAACAAGAGAATACAAGGAAAAACATTATGACTCATATAATCATCCCATGATAATCATGTTCATTTATTTTAAAAACTAAAATTCATGCTTACAATGCCACTTGGGTCAAACCATAATACTAAAATCCAAGGCATGGATATCTCATTAGATGTATATATCCAATAAATTTCATTGAGTGCCACGTTTTCTATAGGGTCACTAATAATTTTATTGTCAACAAATACAAGAGCATGGAAAGCATTTAAAACCTACAGAGTGTTCTCAGGCACTTTATGTGTCTGATTCTAAAATCTGACTACCATCCAGACCAACAAATCCTCAAAATTCCATGTCATTGGTTGAAAGGGTACTAGTCTTGTTGAAGCAACATATATCAACCTTTCTAGTAAAATGAATACAAAACTGTATCTCTCTCTCTCTCTCTCTATATATATATATATATATATATATATATATATATATATATATATATATATACTTAAATAAAAAGTGTAGACACCCAATTCCTAACACCATTTGTGTTTAAATTATCAATCTTACTCGAATTGCATTCAAATGCACATTTTTACGTCAAAATCACTAAAAAACACTAAATGGTTTGATCTTGTCATATACAAGTGCCTATTTAGGCCAAATTATCCCTAAATGTGGAAATATATTTTATGTGATAGCTAACTTTTATAAATTCATTTCGAGTTAAAATGATGGTTTAGCCTTTTTGTGCTCTGGACTACTCTTTTATTCTAATTCGCTAGTACACATCAAGTACTTTTGTTATTTTATGTTGGTAGCATTCTGAATAGGAATATAGTTCCAACACATCTAACATCACCTTCCAATTCTTCCCAAGTCAAATTATGATCTAGTAATATGACTTTTTGACCATTTTGATTAATTTACACCCAATTTCTAAAGAATTACATAGATATTGATTCATCTTGTTTCAATATAACAAATTCAAATCAAGAGCTTAAGTGGATTTTCCATGGAGGTTAGTGAATATTTATTTTTGTAAATTGATTCATATTAAATACATCACCTAATTACATGATCAATGGAGTGGCATCCACAAGCCATAAATGCATAATATATTTGAATTATGGGCATCCATGCTAAATTAATGCCCCTTCACCCAAATCATTATGAGTGAATTTATTGATTTTAGCCTCCAAAATTATATGCATTATTAGCCACAAATATTCATCTTAAGATGGATGGTTGAAGTTCATTCTGATCAATTAAAAAAATATATAAATAGGAGGCCTCTCACACCATTTCTTAAGTTTAAATTGTGTATACATACAAGGCTAAAATCTCTCCACAAGTCATTTATGTTTTGATTATTTTCTTATTTGCATTTGGGTAAGCCTTATTTGATAGACCAATTTGGATATTTCTTCTATTGAGTATAGGTTAGGCATAGAGTTCTTGAGGCAATGGAGGAGCAAAGAAACCATCATTGACAAAGAATAGAGTTCTAAATTAAAGGGAAGAACATGCTTTGAGTCTCTCTTGGGTGGTAGAATCTATTTGGGAAGGTAACTAGTATTTATTTATTTAATTTTATTCTTCATTATCATTAGAAAACCCCGCATCAATAGGTTGGATTTGATAGTTTAGTTCTTTATGTATTTTCATGGATTTATTAACTAATGCTTGACTAACAACCTTTATATTCCATCCTACATTTTGGCATGTTTAATGGGATAACATCCCATGAATTTGATCAAATAACTCCTACAAGCAACCTACTAACCATTTTCATGTAGAATCTTGGATTTTGAGGCCAAAGTGAGTGAAAATTTTGATGAGAAAGATGTTTTATGGAAGTAGTGATTTTATCACTATGAACTTACAATTTTGTCGTTTAGACCACAAACTTGTGAGTGACACAGTCATAGTTTTTTCTTACAGTTATGATTTTGAATTTGAACTAGCTTTTTAGAATAATAATTTCTCTATTTATAAGTCAAATTTCTATATTTAAACACCATGGCTTGAAAGACATGATATTTTAATAAGTGATTTTGCAAGTTAGGATATCATAATATCATGACTCGATGTTCACAATATTACAATACTATGATTTCTCAAGTTATGACATTATCAGTTATAGTCATAGTATAGTAGTTAAATCTCTAATGGTAAGCTTATGATGTTAGGGTTAAATGACAATACTACAACTCTCTAAGTTATGGTTTTTCGCTATTAGTTATGATTTTTTCTATTAGGGTAGCAATTTTGTTTATTTTTTTGTCTAACCCATAAGTTACGATATTCTCTTATCTAGTTGTGGTTTTGTAGAGTTGGGGTATTATATTGTGGAGTTGCGGTGTTGAAATATGTAAACCTGAGAGCTCTCTTTTCAAATTTACTTATTTCATTCACAAAAGAGTTTCTAAACTAAACAACATGCTGACAATTTTCTTGTAGGACCTACTTGAAAAATGATCAAATCATGCTTAATTAAGTCTTTTTAAACCCCCTTTTGGGTGCTTAAAAAGGATTAGAAAAGTTCATTTGGTGCTTTAAAAAACACTTAGATGTTTATATTGAATGTTTTGTAGTTATTCTTTAAATTTTTTTGCAACTTAAGGCCAAGGGGCTAAAGAACATCACCACACACTTCAAGTTGGTGCTTCAAAACTTAACTTAATTCAAAGTTTTATTTTAATTAAGTCATTTATCATTTACTTAGACTTGTTTATGCAAAAAAAAAAATTGCATATATGCTCTGCCCCGCATCCCCTATAGGGAACTTTGGGGATCAAAAGCACCACCATCATCATAAAATTGTGCCTTAGTCCAAAGGTGTAAAAAGAAGGTTGTGAGGATCTCCCCAAGACCCACATTGCTTGGGTGATCTAGAAACAACCATAAAGCCTTTATAATTAGTTTTTATTTTATGAATT
The DNA here is from genome assembly GCA_037957365.1 of Torreya grandis. Classification (NCBI taxonomy): domain Eukaryota; kingdom Viridiplantae; phylum Streptophyta; class Pinopsida; order Cupressales; family Taxaceae; genus Torreya; species Torreya grandis. Next base: position 1,354,895 of record JARHVA010003787.1, read on the forward strand.
TTGGATTGTGAGGGGGAATTCATTACCTCCTATAAGTTCTATAGGGAAGCTTTGACCTAGGGCTTCATCTCTTGGAATCATCTTCAAGCCCTCTCCATGGGGGGGGTATATAAATTGGGAACCCCTCACTGGGATGATGGTTTGAGTGGTTAAACCATATCCACTAGTAGAGATTAAGCCTAGGATGTATGATAATATTGGACATCATATTACACTGAGTAAGTGACCGATGTAGTGGTTTTGAAAAGGACTATGCATTTTCACACCATTTGACGTAGACCTAATTGATGTGTTGTTTCTATTGTGTGCTAACATGAAATTTGGTACACATGGGATCCATCTAGAAATATGTAAAACTTATTAGTTTTAGTCAACCCCACTTTACCACACCTTTTTAGCTTAAGGCTTAGGATGATTACTTACTTGTATTTGTCTAATTTGGTCTTAGATTACTTGGTGTTGATTTAAATCGAAACTTTCTTGTTAATAAAAGGTCATAGCCAAAAACATTGTCCATAATTGTTTGAACAAGGAGGCATTACACTATCCAAGTGAAAATCAATATTCCTTATTCAAATTTATCATCTAAAACATTATGTCATATCATCTACTCGTTGCATCCATGATACCCATTTGAGTCTATACTACTTGCCAAATTTTCTTAAGGCCTTAATTGATAGTTTAAATTAAAAATTGAACCTTTATATGTTCTAAAGGTTGACGTGTTAAATTGGGTTTGCCATTTAAACTTAACTTGTTTTAACTTGGGTTCAATTTACCATTTGAATTGGAGGTTGTTTATAGACTCATTATCACATCCTCATCTTGGTGGACTCAAGTTGTCTCATGTATCACTCATGCTTTGAGTCCTAGAACACATTTTATACTACCATTCCTATTACCATGTGGTGACATTGTGCCACCCATTTGTTTCTAGTTTTATACTTAGGAATTCTTTTAAGTTTCCACATCATGAGTTTATTGTTTTATGTTATCTCCTTCATAATCTGAAGGGATTTATTCTATTTTTTAGTAGTAACTCGTCAAAGTTCAACTAGATTTTATAGTATTGACGTATCTCAAAAATCAACATTTTAGTGTACTAGTGACACTCTAGGCTTTTTGAGTTATCATACCCTCTTCCAATTCATACAATTTCAACTTTACCAAATATTGAGTAAATCTATGAACACATTATTCTAATTATGTGTGGTTCCAATGCCAACCTCCTTTTATAGTCTTTTTGGTACCTTAGACATTTGTTGGAAGAAGGACCAAAATCCATACCTTGTTTAAAACATTTGCAAAGCATTGATCCAAATCTAGTCAAATGTATAGAGAAACCCTTTCAAGACATGACTTAAAGGTTCACTCGTAGTTGGGTCCCTTATGGTACTAACTATAAGGATTAACACTTTTATGATGGACAAGACAATTTTGTTGTCCTTGAGGACATTCCTACAACTATAGATTTGAAGGGGATTATACTAAATCTCAAGAGAACCAAGATGAAACACTCCTTAGGTTGATAAAATTTGGTGCCAGACTACCCTTAGATTTTCCTATGGACTAATTACACAGCTTAGTTAGAAAAGGAGAACAAAAACAATGAGATTAATATTTTGTACAATCAAACATACCTTAGTCCTATAATAATGGCAAGGAAATACTTATAGAGTGAAAACCAATCAATGAATATCTTATCAACAAGCTTAAGAAAACAAGTCAATGGTATGTCAATCAAATTATCGTAGACATAATAGACTCTCTAGTTGTTACTTCAATCCACGATGATGCTTTCAAGGAATAAGGAAATGTTATTAAACCTATACAAAAAACATTACTTGAGAACTCAACAATAGATCACGTTGTCTCGAAAGAACAAAATAAGACATAAGAGGTTATGAAAAATGTTTTTTTGGACATAGAACACACATTATTTAATCACCAAGAGCGTCCTGACACTTTACAAACACAGAGAGCCAAACATTTGGTTCAAATCAAGGAGAACCCACAAGACAATTTGGCTAGTTCATATAAACCAACACAAAAATTGGTAAATAGACCAAGGACTCCTCAAAATCAACAAAGCACATATATGTGAAGGCAACAGATTATAAGGAATCAATGGCCTATTTACTCAAATCTAGGAGAAAATCAAAACCAAGTTGTGGAATTTAGGGTGTATATCCCTCACAAATCCATGCAATAATAGGGGCACATTCCACCCTAACAGAAATAACATGGGCATATTCCACCCCAATGAAACTATGTTCCACCCATGAATGCACCAAACATGCAAGATTGAAACTCCATGAAGGAGATTGTGTCACGTTTGGAGATTGAAAATAGGATTAAAAAAAGTACAAATTTGATGAGATATGTCCATATCCATTTGATTTAAGCATTCTCCAAGTCCCCTTTCTACATCATTTTGAGGCACCCAAATTTGATAAATACAAAGGAAAGGGTGAACCATGTGAACATATCTTGGCATTTTTTGTATTATGCCAAGAGGTTACTTATAATAGCTTGTTATTACTTTGATTTTTATACAATGTTTAGTGGGACAATATTAATATTGGATACTTAAGTTACCTAAGGGATCAATTATGGATTAGAATGTCTTATATAAAAAATTTATCAACCATTTATTATTCAACATAGAGCATGACTTAACCATTGTTGATTTTTTTAAAGATAAATAATGAGATGGAGAAAGCTTTGCCACATATTTATAAATATGGATAGCATGAGTAGGTCACTTTCAACATAACTTGTCAGACAAACAATTGTTGGATATCTTTACACATAACTTACATCCTGATGTCGCTCATAATCTCTGACTAGTTTGTATTAATTCATTTGAGTAGATCATAGACAAGGGTATATATATTGATAAGGATCTTATTGCCAAGGGCCTTGTCAATGTTTTTTCATAGGGTCAAAAATCAAATCAAATCCCATCTTTTAGTCAGATAGTTATATAAGATAAGCCTAAAGGCATTAACAAGAACAAGAACATGAATGGAAATGGGGCGATCGAAACAAGGCACATACAAATGGTGTAGGATATGTTGGACCTAAATTTATAATTATCTCCCCCTAACCCACCACCACCTAATTTATAGATACAACCTCCATCGAGAACAAACCATGGTGGTTTCAGGGTCTTTAGCAAATTGGGAGAACCAATCAAAATAGTGTTCTAAAAGCTCGTACCAGCTAACCTGATTGTATGGCTAGTACCCAGGCCATTTCTTCAAGATTGATTGATATAATATTGGTAAAAAATGAATGAAAGGTTAAAATATCATCATGTTATTATTCATAATGCTTATCTTTCCATCCAATTATGACATATTATTGAATATCTCATTGAGAATGGTGAGGTCGAGATTAACTGGCCCCTAATCAAGAGACAAATTAGGATATGGGAATCTACAAGGACCCCTTTCCTTGACATAATCAATTAATACCAAGGAAAAATCAAACCCAAGGACAAAACCAAGGATAGAGGGAGAATCAAAACTAGAATTAGTGTCAAAATCATAATCAACATGAACATAATCACAATCATAATACCCATATTAACAATGTGGGTTACAATAACGTGCTTTAAAACTATAACAACACCATGGGATACATTTATACAACCCATATTGATAATATTATTTTTTAAATCATGTGAACCATCTCATGTTCTTCATAGTATAGGACCCATCATTATAGGGTCAACACCCTCTGTCTAGTAATACTACACTGAGTTCACACAACTTTATTGTAACTCCATTTGCATGGGTTACTATTTTTAAAAAGTGTCTTTCTTCTTATTATAATAGTTACTTATTAGCTCAAAATTTCATAAACATAACTAGATGCCTAAGAGTCACCTTCCAAGGCCCTTTTCCTTCATCTTCTAATTATAATGGCTTTTTGCTACCTCTAGGTTACATAGTCACAACTAGACGTTTGCGATTTACTTTCCAAGGCCCTTTGCCTACTTCTTTAATAGAACCAAATGTGAACATTATGTGCACAAATATAACAACGACTACTATCCCAACCAAAACTAAGTCATCTCACCCCAATGTTGAAAATCCTTATAGTCTATTAGACCAATTGACTAAAACCCTTACACAAATTTCCATTTTGGATCTCTTGCAGACATCTAAAGTCTATAAAGCTATCATGAACAATCTTTTGAAAAAATCCACTCATCCCAATGATATAATTTTTGAATAGTTCTATAACCTTGTGGGACATTTGTCTTTAATTCATCAAGTGATGTTTAATCAAAAAGACATGTCTACAATTGGATCAAGCCATAATAACCCACTTTACATTGAAGTAATCATTAAAAACCATAAGATCAAGTGGGTCCTTATAGATAATGGTTTGAGGATGAGCATCATATCTCTTAATTTAGTACAAAGGTTGGGTTACAATGTGAAAGACATTCAACTAGAGATGATTACCATCAAGGCTTATGATAATGTTGAAAGGGAGTCTACTAGTATTATTTGGTTACCAATCATTGTTGGCTCCATTTCACATCATACACTACTTCATATTGTGTAAATTAAATTGCCTTATAACATACTTCTTAGTCATATTTGGATCCATAAGATATAGGCCATTCCCTCCACCTTCCATTAGTGCATTAACTTTCCCCATGATGGGATCAAGGTTACCATTATCACCGGTCAACATCCTTATGAGTATTTCAAACATCTTGAGCCTCAGTTACATAATTATAGTTATTACCTAGGTTCTAAATTTGTTGTGAAGAAGAACAAGGCTACATTTTCACATCCACCTCCATCTAATTATATCAACTCTAGTGATCTTGTTTCTACTTTGGTTGATCCATCCCTCATAGCTCTTGAAAAGCATGTTATCATTAAAGACATGGTAATTTCCACATATAATATTAAGGATGCCTTCCATGTTGCAAAATTACCGAAAAATCCTAAAACATTTGGTAAGACTAAATCTTAAAGAATCCTAACAGATCCACAATTATTTGGTAACCAAAGAATAAACTATAAAAACTACCTATGGTTTTTGTACCTAATATCACACCAAAGAAATATCTAGAGGCTTTTATTGAAGGAGACTAGTTATATTCTAAAGGTCTTGTTGATTGCTTTCAAAATCCAAAGTATCCAATCCCTAATTTGATCATAGGTCATCTTGATTATATATGAAAAGGCCTTGGCCCATGAGTGCAAGGAATCTTGGAACCCTTATTAGCTGGAGTACCTAATTTGAATCATGGTCTCATATTTATACCACCTGGGGTGACCTCATAACTTTTGATCATGATTCTTCTAAATTGACTAGTGATTAGACTCCTAGTAGTGACACAACATCCCATTTTAGCCTTTTTGATGAGCTTGTTGACACAGATTGATTTAATCCTAATGTCATTCTAACCTTAAATACTATAAATTTCCATCTTGAAGTAAACCCTCAATATTCCCTATTCCTTTTCCATCCCAAACTCAATGATTAGGACTACTAAAATTTGGTCATACATATCAATGAGTTTCAAATTGAAGAATCAATTACATAATACATGGGCCTATGAGATAGATTTCCTATTGGTGTTCATGAACAAAGTTTTGATTTTTCATTAGATCCTTATACCTACTTTAGAGAGTAGGAAAAATTTATTGGTCACAATAAATAAGAAAGATTGAGATCTTTGGGTGAAACCCTCTTTGAGGCACATGTTGATCAGATAAAAAGTAAAGAAAAAGAAAAGCCTTTGAGTGAAAACTTGTTTCAAGTACTCTCAGGTGGGAAAGTTTTATCATCTCCTTAGGATGCAAAAGGTCCATCTGACCCAATTCATATAGATAGGATAATCATCTCTTTATAAAAACAAAAAATGTTTTAGCATCTTGCTCTTGATTTTTTAGAGGTTTTTACTACTTTGCCTTTACTCGAGATGGCATATTTCAATTCATCACACTATCTAGAGCTTTGGGAGGAAGAGCAAGAGGATGTAGTAGAAGAAGATGATCATAATTATACCTTTCCTATAGTTTTATAAGTTAGATCGACACTCCTTGCAAAAAACATGATAGAAGTGAACATGGGAACTTATGAGGATCCCAAATTTTTTTATCTTGGAGATTCCCTTATTTAATCAAAAAGTGAATGAATTATATCCATCTTAAGGTATTATATTGACATATTTTCATTGTCATTCATACTCTAAAATTCTAGGATTAGACCCATATTTGGTTGTGCATTGCCTTGTTGTCTATCTTGATGCTCAACTAGTCAAGCAAAAAATGAGGAAGATGCATCCATGCATCACCCTATTAGTTAAAGCATAACTAGAAAAGTTTCTAATAGTGGATTTTAATAGGATACTAGATTACTTTGAATGGATCACAAACATAGTACCAATGAAGAAATAGACCCTAGTTATACATATTTGTACTAATTTTAGAGATATCAACAAAACATGCCCCAATGAATATTTTACTTTACCCAACATTGACATGATTGTCAACTCAAATGTTGCGTATCAGCTATTTCCCTTGATGGATAGATTTTTTGGATACAAATAAATAAAGATAACCTAAGATGATCAACATAATATTGCATTTACCACTATATGGGGAACATTCTGTTACGAAGTCATGCCATTTGCCTTGAAGAATGCTAGAGCCACATATTAGTGTGTCATGACTGTCATCTTTCATGACATGATGCCTGATATTATTGACGACTATTTTGATGATATACTATCAAAATAAATAACATGATATGAAAATCCTAATGTTTTACAAAGAATCTTTGAGAGGCTTCATGAATATAAAGTCTCCATGAATCCTAAGAAACATGTCTTTGAAGTCACTTCATGGAAATTGCTAGGTTTTATTGTATGATAAAGAGGGATCGATATCTACACTAAAAATTTTAAATAAATTGTATAAATGCTTCCACCAAATAATATTAAACAACTATGAATCCTACAAGGAAAGATCCAATCTATACACAAGTTCATTTCTTAATTGGCACATAAGTACCACCCATTTACCCATCTCTTGAAGAAAGGGATTGCATTATAGTGGATGAATATTGTTAGATAGAATTTGCAAAACTCAAGACATACTTGGCCAATCTACCAATTTTAAGACTACCAACACCTGGATGACCACTACTTCTTTAATTATCAATAATAGAGCATGCACTAGGGGCACTTTTGGCCCAACATGATGATCATGGTAAAGAACATGTAGTATATTATTCAAGCTGCACTATAGTGACGTATGAGTATAATTATACACCTATTAATAAGGTGTTTTTAGCTATGGTGTTTGTTACCCAAAAATTATGACATTATATACTAAAAAAACAAAACTATTGTCATTACTAATGCGGGCCCTCTCAAATTCTTATTGTCCAAAGTATCCCTTCAAGGATGCATGGATGAAGGTGTTATGATACTGAGTGAAGCTATAATTAAGTATCATTTTCAAAAAGTAATTAAGGGGTAGGTTATTTCTAATCAACTTATAGATACCCCTATCATGAATACTCGACCACTAAAATTTGAACTTCTGGATGATTCTATTATGGCAATAGAATAGGCATCATAGGAAACTAATTAATAGAAGCTGTATTTTGATGCCTTCTTTGTATCTCATGACTCTATATATGGCATATTATTTATTAAACCCAAAGAGGATCTGATTCCCAAATCATGTCATATATAATTTAATTGTATGAATAATATGTCCAAGTATGAGGCATTGATTACAGGGCTTCACCTTGTTATATAGTGGGATATTTAGAGCTTAAAATTTTATGGTGATTCCTAATTAATCATCAATTATACCACTGATCAGTATCAAACTAGAGGTGACAAGCTTGTTCCTTAAAATTAAATAGTTGATAATCTCAAATCTCATTTTAAATCTCTTCATTTTGAACAAGTTCCAAGAGAAAAAAATATATTAGCCAACATAATGGCAATGATTAATTCCATGATTCAAATTGATGGCAATGCCAAAAAGTATCAATTTTTGATTGAGAGTCTTCTTCAACCTGCATGTATTATATCAAATTTAGAAAGGGTATACACCATTTTTTGTCACAATCCCCCACCTGAATTACCCCAGTTCCAATATTTTTATAACTACTTCCATGACCACATTTTCTTAGCCAACTTATCCAATAATCAACAAAAACTATTCCATCACCATTTATCACATTATAGCCTCCTTGAGAGCATGCTTTATTACAAAGGTTATGATGGAATACTTCTTTTTTATTTATCTTTGAGGTGCTGAGGGATGTTCATAAAATAATGTGTGGGGCTCACACCAATAGTGTAGTCTTAGCAAAGAAGCTCCTCAGAATAGGTTATTATTGGCCAAAAATGGAGACCAAAGCTAGTAATTATATAATGAAGTGTGTTCCTTCTCAGAAACATATAAATTTGATACATGTACCCTCTTTACCACTACAACCAATTACAACACCATGACCATTCTCAACATGGGGCATCGATCTCATTGGGAAAATAAACCCAACATTTTTAGATGGCCATAAGTATATCCTAACTTATACCAAGTAATTTACTAAGTGGATTGAAGCCCTTCCTCTAACTTACATCACTAGGAAGGAGATAGCTAAATTCATCCATTACCATATCATTTGTTGATATGGCATCCCAACTCACCTTATATTCGATAATGGTGGATCTTTTGTAAACCAAGATGTAAAATCTCTTTGTGCAAAATTCAATATCAAGTAAAATAAATCAACTCCATACAAACCATAAGGAAATGAACAAACTAAGAAATCAAACAAAACCATTATAACTATTGTAAAGAAGATTGTCAATGACACTAGCTATAATTTGCACTTACAAATCTTTCCTACCCTTTAGGCTTAACGAACCAATCATCAAACCCTAATAAGAGCCACTCCATACTCCCTTGTCTATGGCACATAAGTTATCATCCTAATTAAGATTTAACTACCATCATTATGAGTATCACTTGTGAATATTGAATATGACAAGGACTATAGAGTCTTAAGGCTATGATAACTAGAACTTCTTGATGGAAAACATTTAGATACCCTAGAAAATTTGTAAGTCTATCATAATAGAATATAGATAAGATACAACAAGCACATTCTCCCTTGGGAGTTGGAGATTGGTGATTTGGTCCTAAAAGAGAACTTAGAAAACATAATTTCTAAACATAAGATAAAAGGTAAGTTCCAAATGAATTGGTTGGGACCATTTTCTATCATGGCAAACTATGGATGAGGGGCATATCCACTAGCTAAACTAAATGATGAATAATTTCCAGAGCCCATGAACATTATGCACTTTAAGAGGTTTTATGCATGAAAAACTATGAACCATTGCTTACAAGATCCCTTACTTGGGGGTAATTTGTGCTAAAGTAATTTTATCCTACCTTTTTATATTACCTTAGACTACTTTTGCATGAGCCCTATTTCTTTCATGACTCTATAAACTAATGTTTTTTGGAATATTGGTCTCTAGACATATTTTATCATAACCTATGTTCTCTTTGAGACCCATATTATTTAGACCATTTGTTTTGATAACCCTATTCTTTGTTATGTTTTGAGCTTATTTTAACCCTAACACTTTTGTTCCTCAACCAATTATGGTCATGATTATGTCTCATCAGCATTATGAAGACCTAAAATACTATTTCTATAAATTAGTTTAGCCAAAATAGTATTTTTTAGCTTCTTCTATAGATAAGTGAACAAGAACAGCTTTTCAGCTTAAGATCTTTGCCTGTTGCATTGTTCTTTAGATTGATTTCACACTACATACTTTTTTTTTTTGCTCTTTAGTGACCATTGTTGTCTTTCTAGGACCCTTGCTCTCACCAATTTGCAAGCATGTGTTCTTTCAGCTAGATTTAGCTATTATTGGACCTCTTAGTTAGTTCCATATTCCATTATTTATATCCATGAGTGTCATTGCAGCTGGCTTTAGTTATTTATTGGAACTTCTACTCTCGGACAAGCATCTCCTTAACTAGTTGGTCCCCATTTCTACATATGTTATCCAAGAAACACCAAAAACATGAGAATGTGATCCCAAAACAACAAAAACATTTTCCCACATTTTTGTACATTTCAATCCTCATGATCTTGATATTTTAGAAGTAAGTTGTCCCATTAGATTTCCATTTTACAAGATCATTCTCCTTCATCTCACCAACTTGTTAGTTACAAGACCATTATATTTTGTCTCGTTGATCTTATTTTCTCCCCTTTTCTTATACAAAATTAATCATATGGAACTATGTAGTCAACGTTCACTTGTCTTATACATCTAGAGTTAGCTCGACCAACCCCTTATTTTTATTCTCTTCCCCCATTTATTCTATGATTTTTCCTCTTTAATTAGGTAATAACTCTCTTATCATTATTATTATTGTGCTATGGTGGAAAGTGATGCCTCTACTACACATGCACAAAAAAGTGTTTTTAAACTGCACTAACCTAATTTTTGTTTGTGTGTGTTTATTTAAGTTTAATTAGTGATTTGTTGTTTTTTATTGGTGTTTTCTTTCCTCTTAATTTATTTCTTCTCTTTTTCTCTTTTTATTACTTCTTGTCTCACCTTGCTCTTATGTTTCACTATTTAATTTTTTCTCTTCTCTTTTTTTTTTCAAGAACATCTTGATGGTCCACATGGATCTTGATTATGTATATCTTGATCTGATGATATTAAGTTATTATTGTTTTATTTTTAAAACATAATTATTCTTGATTGAATCTTGATTGTTCATATCTTGATTGTAAGGTAGGTTTAATTATTTATATCTTTTTCTTTAGTTTTGATTTTTTGTTTAAATGTAAATAGTTTTAACTCTGGTTTTGGTCATTATTTTACCATTATCCTTAGTTATAGGTATTCACATTTGAACTAGCTATGCACAATTGAAATTCCATGTCTTCATAAGTTATTAATACTTATTATGTCTAAATTATTTTTCTATATTATGATCCATAAACTAGGTTTAATAGGTTTAACACTTGACTCTATTCTTATACATGCATATATTCACATAAATTGTGAGCCTAATCAATTCTTGGTTAGTTTTCATCATCCCTCATTCCATTCTCTCCCAATCTTGGGTGAACTAAATTTGCTTGAGGTCCCTTTGCATTATGTGCGTAATGTTTGGATATATGATGTATCTTTGGTCAGTTCAACCACCTTCACTTTTATTTTCATCACTTTGTACATTCTTTCATGCTTGGTTTTCTATGGATTTTTTAAAGTCATTACACCATTTCATCTATGTTTACACCAACTTGATTTAATCGATGTTTTAGGTTATATCCTTGAGCTAATTTATTGGTAATTTGCCCCTGCTAGGGCACAACATTTGAACCAAGTCAAAAATATAAATCAACGCTATGGGGGTAAGACCAATATCTATTCTTGATCAGTGATCAAAACCAACCCTACTGGGTCATAATTGTATTATCACAATCAATTTTATCTACTAAGGAACTTCTTATTATTATCTCTTTGGAGACCATGATCTTCTCTTCTTCTATCCAAGCTATCCACCCTTTTTCCTAGGATGGTAATATTTTAGTGTGAAACTTGTTTCAAGATTGATCAATGTTGTAAGAGTGAAATATTGATGTAGTGTGCAACTTATCTTGATATTGATCATTGTTGTAAGTGTGCAATTTACACTTTCAAATTGGGTGCATTCAAAGTGTGTCGCTTATATGTTTGGATTGAATCCTTCCCATTCCCCCTATCTTGGGGCCCATTATACCTCTATTTATATTTTGATCATTGATGGTAGTCATGTGTGAAAAAAATAGCTCATCTAGATATGATATTTTCCATGGGTTAATCTCTCATTTTCCCTCTCTTTTTGAGAGTCCATTCTTATCTTTCATCCTAGTATGTCTTCTCGAGGGGGAATCATGGGTCATTTCTAATTTATTCTTAGAAAATATTTTATTTGAAGAGACATTACTTCACTTGAATGTCTCACTACGCCTTCTCAAAAAAGGGTAAAATGTAGACATCCAATTCATATCATCATTTGTGTTGAAATTGTCAATTTTACTTGAATTTCACTCAAATGCATATTTTAAGTCAAAATCACTAAAACACGCTAAATGGTTTGAGATTTTCATAGACAAGTATTGATTTAGGTAAAACTATCCCTAAATGGGGTAATGCTTTTTATGTGGTACCTAACTTTGATCAATTCATTTTGAGTCAAAATGATGATTTTGCCTTTTTGTGCTTTGGACCACTCTTTTCTTCTAATTTGTTAGTACACATCATGTACCTTTGTTATTTTTTACTGGAAACATCATAAATGGAAATATAGTTCTAATGCATCTAATATTTCCTTCCAATTCTTCCCAAGTAAAATTATGATCTAGTAATATGACTTTATGATCATTTTGATTTATTGAGGGCCAATTTCTAAATAATTACATAAATATTAATTAATCTTTTTTAAAGCTAATTAATTCAAATAAAAATCTTAAGTGGATTTTCCATGAAGGTTATTGAATATTTCTTTTTTAAAATTGATTCTTATTAATTGCATCACCTAATGACATGATCAATGGGGTGGCATCTACAAGCCATAAATGCATAAAATATTTAAATTATGGTCACCCATGCCTAATTAATGCTCCTTCCCTCCAAATCATTATGAGAGAATTTATTTATTTTAGCCTAAAAAATTGAATTTATTTTTAGCCACACATCTTCATTTTGAGATGGATGGTTTAGGTTCATTTTGATCAATTACAAAAATCTATAAATAGGAGACCTCTCACACCATTTCTTAAGCTTAAATTGTGTAGACTTATAATGCGAAAATATCTCAACAAGTCATTTATGTTTTGATTATTGTTTTATTTGAATTTGGGTAACCTTCACTAGATAAACCAATTTGGATATTTCTTCTATCGAGTCTAGGTTATGCATAGAGTTCTTGAGGCAATGGAGGAGCATAGAAACCATTGTTAATAAAGACTAGAGCTCCTGATCAAGGGGAGAACACACTTTGAACCGCTCTTGGGTGGTGGAATCAATTTGGGAAGGTAACTAGTGTTTCTTTCTTTCATTTTTTTCTTCACTGTCATTATCATACCTTGCATGAATAGGTTGGATTTGTTTGTTTAGTTATTTATGCATTTTCATGGTTTTATTGCTAATGCTTGACTAACAACCTTTGTATTCCATCCTACAAAAAGGACACCATTATATATTACTAAAATATACAAACCAAGAAACTTTATATTATATAACACCATCTAATAATTATAAACACGTAGTCCATTAAAAATATAGATAAATACATAGTCTAAATTGACATATATAAATAGTTTGCTCCTATTTATGATAGAGTTTTCTTACTAACTAATGTGCATTTTTTTTATCTTGACAATTATATTACAGAAATGTACAAACATTTATATGATTGATTTACTTAATAGGAACACAACCACCTAATATTATTAGCGCTAAGTAATATATGTTATGCATCCACCTATATAAAGTATTGATCATATACTACAAGATCCAGTCTTAAATGTAGGTAGTAAATATATAAATAATGTTACATGATTCACTTTTTCAAAGGCAAAAATCATTTCTCAACCTAAAGGATACAACTTTTAATGTATTACAAAATCAATCTATATTCCTAATATATATTTACATAACTTTTACAAATTTAGAGCCATTCCAACTGTAATATATATATATATATATATATATATATATATATATATATATATATATATATATATATATATAATGTTTGTATTTGCACCTATTTAACTCTAATATTCACAGGTTGAATTTAAATAATATAAACCAATTTCCTTAGTTATTTTGTATAGAGTTTGATTTGGGGCTAAGTGTAATACCTTTTACCTTGAAAGATAGTTGCCTATAATAATATGAACTCATTTGGATTTTCCTTATTGTAAAACTCTCCCTCAATTATCCTCCTCCTTCTATCTTTATATCTCCTCTTATCGTATCTTACTGGGTTCTCTTTAATTTCACCTAAATTCATTTATAAAATCATTCTCCTTCAATTTTGCCATTCCCCTCTTCTTTTTAAGTCAATTATGATCTAAATTTTCATGTCTCCATTCCTCCAAGTTCACCATCCATGCATAAAATCTCTTCTTTCCTTTAATTTAACAAATCTTAGATATTTTATCTTTTATATCACTAATAGTCATAGTCTTTCATACTTTCTTAATTACTATAAGACATATAATTTTTTTATCAAAGATAATTACATCATAAATCCCAAGTTATCTTAAACATAGGTGTAATTAATCAATATAATAATGATATTCATCTTCTAACTTTTAACATAGTTTTATGCATGTTATACAAAGACTATGTTTAAATTAACTTAACTTCATGTTCGTATTTTAAGATAGTTCAATCTCTTTGAAAATAATTAAAAATAAAGATAATTGTTTATTTATCTAATAGTCTCTAATTTATATATACACATGTTGTAGTTATATTGATATCCTAAATATCAATAATTACTTAGATAAACATTCAAAGATGTTTTTAAGGGCATTATATTAGTTTATACATTTAATAGGAATTAAATATCTATTACCTGATTTATTCTAAAACATTTATAAAATTATAAGTAAATAAATTGTATGTAGTTTTATGCATGTAAATAACTAAATATACATACAAAATACAATCAAAATCAAGATTTCCATAATATGTACTAACATTTAAAACATGTCATGCATATAACATTTTAAATATACTATGTATGTAGGGTCACTTGTAATTCCTCTATCATCCCTCAATCATCCTATCTATTCCATCCTCTCTAGTGATGTTCTCCCTCATCATGATTTGAGGCTAGGATCAATCTTGCATTCATATTACATCAAGTAGCTAGTTATTCTAAGTCATCATATATATCAACCAATGATGCAAAATTAACAATTACATATCTATAATATATAGAATAAGAAAATACAGTTGTCACATTATGTAATCTAATCATCATATCACTATCTTATAACAATATATATCATATCTCTAAAATCAAAGCAATACTAATTAGACAATAACTATATAAATCCATGGATTCAAATGTTTTAAATCATAGGGTGAAATCATGATGTAACATCCTCCCCCTTAAAACTAGACATCATCCTAATGACACTTATTGAAACAATTATTATGAATAATAAATAGAGTTTAATAAAATAAAAACATACTATAAAGTATCAAATCATTCAAATAAATTCAATATTTACCTAAATAACTCATCATTATTCTTCCAATTAACACTATTCTTAGAGTATTGGTTCCACAAGACCCTACTCTATGACATTTCCTATCATACAAACTAGTTTTATGAATGTCGCTTACACTAATTGGTTCTATCATGACTACCCAAAGGTCTAGAACCAAAATACAAGCCTATAATAACTTGGTAAAATTTTCAATAGCTTACCTAAATCACACGATATATAATCATTGAGAGAGGGGGGCGGGGGGGGGGGGGGGGCGTGAATTAGCGAGCCTAGAAAATCTAACTTCAATTTCAATCCTTTCAAGTTCTTAGTCAGTTACCACAAGAAATAATGAAACATACACATCATTCATATAAATGAGAAAGAGATAAAATTAAATATTAATCACATAATAAATGACCCACTCTTTCCATTTCTTCACAACACTATGCTCTCAAATTCAAATTCCACATACAAGTCCTTCTCAAAGTCTAAAAACCAACACATTTAGTTTCACCATTTATAGATCTATCAAGATTATCAACATCTTGGTCAGACATTAGGCATACCTTAACCCTTAAATCACATATCATAAAAATACACAACTAAATAAAATATTCATATATTGGCCATAGCATATATGGGTCACCCTTAAGTAGCTACACCTTTGAATTAGGCCCTTATAGCTTTTGTAGGTCTCATAAAGACCTATCCACCCATTTAGCACTTCATCAAACAAAAAAAGAACACAATAAAACTTCAAAATAAATTGACCCATTATATATGATCTATGTTTCCCCCTTAAGTTTCAACAACCAACATAATACCCTTTTACTTAAGCATAATTTGCTCAAACAATATTTTATGCACATAGTCACCAGGAATGAATACACAGTTGACTTATAAACATTTATTCATTATAGATATGATTATTAGAAACTTAATAATTATCATATAATATCCTCATGGATTATAAAAAAACTATACAATAGCTAATTAAACAAGAGATATCAAACCAATATCAAGACAAGCTCAAACATCTTTCTCAGGTTCTTAATAGATGAATGTCAAACACATAGTCAACTTATAACCTTCATAACTTTATTTCTACACACTTTTAGACCTTTAAATTTATATTTGTATATTATACTTGGATTAATTTATAAGTTATATTTTTACATAATGAGAAAATACTTATTATATCTAAAGATGTTCCAAATACCAGACACTAGTCTTTCCTTTGCAAATTCAAATATTCAAATACAAACAATCACAGTTAAATCTCAAACACTATGATATCATATTTTTTCCTTGAATATTTAGATTTATGGAACACTATCAATCTCTATGGACAAATCCTTGCTTTAACAATACTAGATAATTATCAGGCTGACCTCTTAACTTTAATGCACATCGTCGATCTCTATTTATATGATCACCTGCTCATTGTTGATCTTTGGAAGAAGATAAATACTTATCTCTACTCAAAGTTAAAAGTTAAACACTTGAAACGATATCATCAATTCCAAAAATATTGGATAAACATGTTCCATCAATTTTTCTAAAACTTTAACTTATGTAAAAATGACTATGGGAACCATTGTAATCTGCTTGGAAGGCCAACTTTGCATAGTCATATCTTTTACATTGTTCACCTACATGTTCACAAATTTGGACCATATGATATCCTAAAATATGATAATATAACATGTATCAAAATACTTACAGAAAATTTTCATGTGTTAGCTATAACACCATTGTCTTAGTTAACATCATATTATAATCAATGGACAGAGGTAGAAATACTAAGATCTAAGGATGAAGATATGATCAAATACATATCCAATGGACTATGGAAGATATCCTTTCCCATCTTGGAAGAATATTAATTCCATCTATTGGATAATTATATTGCTCTCTTCTATTAGGTTTGGGCTTGTCCTTGGTTAGTTTATTCATTGCTGATTTTGGGCTATTTTTTATGAAATCCTAGATGTTTTGCTAATTTCTAGTGGTTTATTCTTCTGTTGTTATTTGATGCAAATTACTTTAGTGTTTTTTATAGGTTTTTTTTTGTTTTTTTTTGTTTTGGTGGTCTATTTTGTTTTGGTTTGGGATTTTTATGCTTTAATTGATGTTGTGTGGGTTGTGGGATCTTGAAAAAACCCTCCCCTACTAGTTCATAATTATGGCTCAAAATTATTTACTAATATTAATAAAATAAAATAAAGCAATCACACTATAACCATGTATGATATGAAGTTGTGTAGAAATAAACATCTATGCTT
>JARHVA010003787.1:1377500-1400000 GCA_037957365.1 Torreya grandis
AATTTTGTAAATTCCAAATAAATTAGAGTATTTGAAACCATTTGGGAATAGAAAATTTTTATTAAATTGGACTATTTTGAATAATTTGGACTTATACCCACTAAAGTGGAATAGAGAATATTTTCTCCATAAATATGTCTGCTATATTCTAAATAAATTAGATATTTCAAACCATTTGGGAAAAGATCATTTTGAATAGATTAGACTATTTCAAACTTGTGGCACCCTTTTGGGCCTTCAAACTAATCATTGATCCTTTGAAGTACCTTCTTCCACTAGGACACATGGCACCATTTGACTAGAAAAATTATGGATGAAAGCATAATAAACAATAACTTCATCTACAAGATAGAATCTCATTTGATGTTTCCCAAGGTTGCTTAGTCATAAATAATGTGCGAGGTTTAATGGATAACCATTGAATTTTGGAACCAAGGCAACATATGGAGTAAAATGACATTCTATTTATGTTTTTAAGTTTTTCATTAGTTGAAATAAACTTGGCATCAATAAAAAATCTAATGAGAGAGAGACTTCAGAATTATATGTTGTTCATTGGGAAGATCTTCATGAGTATGTGTCAATATACTAATCGCTAAAATTTTGAAATTTAAAGATAAATTGATGGAGTATCCACTTTCAAGGGGTTTAAATTTGAAACTTGGACTTGATTTAATAATTTCAAGGTATATCCAACTATAAATCAAATTGCACTTAATGTGATCAAAGTAATTCGAAACTAAAATTGACTATTTTGAAACAAATTAAACTACATTTGAAATAATTTAGAATTGATTTGTATGAAATTTATGATAATGATTATTACTATAATTATAGTTTATAATCAATAAATAAACTTCAAAGAATCATATGGTGAAATTACATCCTTCTAAATAATGGTTCATAGTTGCTAGCAAGGATTTTTTGCATTATCCCAAGAATGTGATGATAGACATCATTTTGATTCTCCAATCCTTTTTCATATTTTTGAATTCCATTTCTAATATATCTACTTGATGTAACAAAACACATTTTCAATTTTTTATTTTTAACACGATTTTGAGAATTACAATCAATGAACTCCATGTTGGCAATTGGAAAATCATCTCCAAAGGTCCCTTTAAAAATAACTTTATCCAATTTATTTATGTTTATATTGAAGGGATTAGAATATATTTTCTCCCAAAAGAACATGAAATTTGAACTTGTGTAACCCATGGATTGAATGAGTAGCCTCAAATGAATGTCCTCTATCATTGTCTAAATGCAAACATGAGAAAAAAACTATAGTTCCACCTTCAAACTTTATTTGGAATGATCTCAAATGTAGTATGATATATTTTCTATTTTATAATCTTATTTTTTTACAATGTCATTCATTTTCATATATTTTTTTTTGTGCACAACAAATAATAAGTCATTCAACCCCAAAATTAATAGTTTTTTAGAAGTTGGTGTTAGCTCCTCCTTTGAAATGTTTGCAATTTATTATAAAAGTAAGGAATAGTTAATTAATAATATTATATTATAAGAAATATAACATGTAAATTTTCTAAGAATATGTTTTACATGTTATTATATTCATCATTGATTCACTTTTGATTTGCATTTCATACTCCAACATATAAATATAATGCATTTCAATTGATATATTTTTAATTTTCATTTCGTTAAATCTTATAAAGATTAATATAAACATATATAAAAATAAATACTTGTTCAGGCACATGTAACTATAGTCATTATACATGGATGTACCATTTTTATTGCCATTTTTATAGCATACATATGCATATACATGTTCATATTAAATCCTTATAACTTAATCATAACTTGATTATATTTTTAAACAATCATGTTTTGTCATAACTCATTTCTCATAGATGTTGATAGGAACTTAATATTGATCAACAAACATATATATTCTTATAGTAATGAAAGTATTAGTTATTCTTATTCATGCCAATACATAGTTATATGTTTATATAACCCATCACAACAAACAAAATAGGATCTACTCATTCTAAGCCAAAGTTCACTATCAACAATTTCAAATGAATATACACCTATATTCAAACACCTTTAATATACTTACAACAAGACACATCACATTAAGAATTATTTAAATTAATCTCAACATAATTGTTTCTAGCACAATATACTTTTTTATTTTTATATTGATAAAGATCACATGGATACTCTGCATTAAAATTTATTGTATTGAAGACATAGTATAACACATATTGTGTTATTTTAAACTAGTTAAATTAAATATGTAAACAACATTTTAATGGGTAAATATAGCCACATTCAAGTCTACACAAAAATAAAATGAACCCACACTTTCAAATCTCAAACTGATGCAAGCCTATATTTTATTATCTCTTACGATCTCTTGTCCATGAAGAAAAATTCAATTGTAATGTGTTTAAATAAATAAAGATGATTAACATATTCTAATGTATGAAATTGTATAATTACTCATTAATTGAAAGGGGTATGCACCTTTTTTTGTCCCTTTTGTTGTTTTTTTAGGTACATACTTTCATTGAACCTTTGGTTATTCATTCCTTACAAGGTATTATATAATGTAGTAACTAAAAATAATCATCATAAATTGATTTGATACTTTTATTTTAAAAATGTGTCTTATTGTAGAGTTTTACCTGGTGTTATTTTTTTGGAGGCAACAACATGTAGAAATGTGTCATGGGTTGTTATGTTGGAGACACAAAGGTTTAGAGCTATGTTATGAACTATTTTAATTGAGATATAAATAGAGAAATAAATATTTTGTTAGTATTATAAATAGTTAATAAATAAAAAATTATACAACTCAAAAAATGTGCATGATTTTATCTTTCCTTCTTCAACTTGTAATGTGTCATGTTCATTTATCTGACATTACATTATTAGTGTTTCTTCACTTGCACCAATACCATTAGTGCTACACACCAAAATATTGCTAAGATTTTAGGTTTGAAAAATAAAGCATACACACCAAAAGATTGTTAAGATGTTATATTTGAGAAATGAAACATGATTATATAATAAATTAAAAGTGTTGTGCACCTAGCATTGATCAAAGCAGTTGTTCTTGTTATTGATAACTTTGAATTTGTCAAACAATTTTGACATTGAACATTAAAAATTGTTTGTTCTTCAATTTTTGTAATTCAAGATAAATTCCTTTGAAATTATGTACAAGCATGCACCAATCCATCTCTTGTAAATACCCATAGCACTTCATATGTATTTGAATTGTTAAAATTAGAGATAAACGTCTCCCAAAAGAAGTTATCTATTTCATTTTTGAATGACCTTCTTGTTTTGTGTGAACTAATCATTTTAAATATTGGTACATCTTTGTTGATGTCAAAACCTTTATCTAATTTACTTTATTGTAAATGGAGGATGAAATATTGAAGCTAAAAATTATTTGGATCTTGAGATAAATTGATACCTATAATATGAGTCCAATTGAATCCATCACTATCTAGACCTAAAGTATGACACACATTTTTTGCATGTAATGGAAATCATCAATACATATATTTTTGAGAGAGTTTTGAGCGCCAAAAAAATGTTATAACTTATGAATGATGAATACATTGAAATCCCCAATAATAAATTTATAAATCAATGCCTAAATAAATAGGCAAAAAAAGTATTCCTTAAAAACATCAATGAGATTTAAAAGATCAATAATTATCAAATCAGCATTCACACGAATAATGAACATTTCACTAAAATCTTCTAACATGGATGGAAAATACATGGGGCCCCATAATAGCAGTTGAATATTTATGTATCTATCCTAGGTAGATGACATCCATGACTATGTAAATATTTTTTTAATATGATTTTTAAATATGGAGATAATGCTTACCATTTCTTTTTCTTTTTTTGAAATACCTTCATTTAGGTCACAAATTGTAAAAACTTTTCAGACAAATTGAATAATGTTCCATTACCTCTTCAAGTGTGGTTGGTTTTTCTAGTGGAAGTGTCAAATCATGGTTGTTGAAATAATATGCAATTTTTGATAATATGTTACTTTATAGCTTCACCTTTCTGCACCAAGTATCCATGTTATTGTACCCAAGGGTTTTGAAGAAGTAAATAAACTATTTTTCCAATAAATCTTCTATTTCTATTGTTTGTTTTTCTAAAAGCCCTTGAATATTTTTACGTGTTATTGTACCAATCAGATTTATATCATATTTATCTAAACTAGGTAAAGTACCACTTTCAAAAAAATTAAATGCCTTATCAAAATAATCCCAAATAGGATATTCAATGAAAATAAGGCATTTTCTCTCATGCAGTTGTGCTAAATAGTTCATTTGTGTGAACAAGTGTCTATCTTGTTTATATATTTCTTCCATCCTTTTTTCCATTTTTCAAGATTATTCCAACCTCTCAATTAGATAATGTCACATGAAAATCAAATTTTTTCTACAAATGAATCCTTATAAATTGTTTCATTTGCTTCATTATATTGGTTACATATTTTGTGCACAATATGGAATGGATTATAAGTTTTCAGAAATCTTGCCCTTCTAATAGAATACTTATTTCTTAATTATAGTGAACTCTATTCCTGATTTGAAAGAATTCTCTATTGTGTTGTATTTGTATGTTGTCCATATGCAATTTTGAACCTTATGATTTTTTTCTCCATCATATCTTCTAAGACTTCTTTTGATTTGATAATACATTGAGGCTTATTTGGATCAAAAGGAATTAACAAAGAATCCTTCATTACAACCTCATTATGTTTTACAAATGAAGTAATTATGACATTCACCCCTCTTTCATTCAGATTTCTTATTTTGATATTAGCATCCCCCAATTCACAAAGCTCTATAGAAATGTTCAAAGCATAATTGATAGAGCACATATACCATATAGAGAATTCACTGTGTATCTAATCATAAGTTTGTGTTAAGAAAAGTGTATCAAACATTTGTTTGATCTTATTTTTCTCCACTAGTGTGAGTAATTATATAGCCTCTTTCAAATCTACATAGAAATATGTTGACGTTGATTTTATTGTTTTCATCAATGTTTTTCTGTCATGATTGTAGGGTATCTTAAATACACGTTTACATGGTGGCAAGTAAAATAAGTGGTTGCCCCTTGTTCTTGTTTTTTTTTCCAAAAATATTTTGTATTTTAATTATCAAATTATCTCTATCTATCAACTAAGACATTTTAATGTTATCATAGCTATTCAAATGAAACCCAAATGTTTTAAGAGAATGAGAAATTTTATTTTTTGTCAATTCCATTTTACTAGGTGTAAATTTATTTAAATTAGTTGTAGCTTGAGAAAGAATTCCATATTTTCCTTTTCATAATTTTATTTTGAATTTGAGGCAATTTTTAAGTTCATCCTTATCATAGGAAAGGATTATTTAAATTTGAGATGATTCGTTTCTCAATGTAGTCCTAAACAAGTATATGTTTGCATGCATGTTTGGTGGACTAATCAAATCAAAATACCAATTAGTAAGATAAATTTTGTCACCACCATAAAATGGAAGATGGTGATGCATATTTAATTTTATTTTTGGTAGTTTAAATGGTAATATATCCAAATTCTATTGGATTGAGTCCTTCTTCTACTTTCTAAGTGTGGGAATTCCTTTCTCACCTCAAGACATTCTTCAAAGCAATTGAAATGATTTAAATATTGACATTTTTAAAAATGTAAGATGCATATTACATCAGTTAATGAAATTATTTACGATTAAGTAGTGATTAATGTATATCAACAAATGTGAATTATAATGTACCATAAAAAATAAATATTATATACACTAACTCACACTTTAAATAATAATGTATGACCAAACCAAAAATAAATTATATGTTGAGAGCTATAAAATTAATTAAAATGGAATGGCCTAAAATTTGATTGTACATTTCTAAGATATTAGGCACCAACTAATATAATTCTTATGGGCAAAAGAATCCACAAAAAAATGTTTCAAATGAGAAAGATGAGGGGGAATTATGTTTCTATTATGTGTCAAAATGCCCATAAATAGGTACATTAAAGGCATCTCCTAGGAGATACCTTTCAACATAAACAAGAGCGAATTTTTCTTACAAGGTATCTCTTAGGAAATAGCTTTAAGTTAACCATGATGGTATTTTAAGTATATTTCAAGGACCTTAAAGGAATCTCCTATTAGAAACCTCAAAGGGTGGTATCATACATTCAAAGGGATACTAAATGTATCTCCCGATAGATGCCTTCAACATGCACTCGAGTAGAATTATCCTTCACCTTGAAAGAACTACTAGGTGATAACTTGATAACTTGAAGGGCCTTGTAATACTTGGGAGGTTGCGCATTTATGATGATAGGATGAACATAAGATCACACATTTTGGGTCCTCTCATGCACCTTCACTTTTCACCTCAAATCAGTTAAACAAATTTTAATATTATGTGACAATAATTTATTTGATTATATTTTAAAAATAATTAGAAATTTTTGAAAGTGCTATGATAAAGATGCAACCCTGGGCTGGACCATTCTCATTCCCATTCCTAATGTGAAAGCTCCCCATAGGAAACATGACAGAGTAAAATTTTTTGATGCAAAGAATCTAAGAGAGTCAAATAAGGTGGATCACCCATGCTTTATTTTATATGAAACATGATTATTTTCATAATTTTAGATCCAAATAATTACCTTATTATACAAGTCAAATTTTACTTTACCTTGATTTTCATTGTAACATCTTAAAGGTATCTCTTAGGAGATACCTTCTAGTTACCCATGAAGGTATTACAATGCCCTCAAAGGAATCTCCTATTCAATTACTTTTTAGTCTCACTAAGGCATCTGATGTACAACTATTACAAAATCTAGGTTGAGGGTTGTGTAGTAGCATGAAATTAACCACACTAGAAATACCTCAAATAAAACCAAACATAGCATTCCTATATTTCTCATGGATTGGCTTGGTTTGGCTTGGTTTAGGTTGTCTTGGCTTACTAAAGGAGGATATCAACAGGCCACAATGGCTTCAAATACAAGGCCAATAGAAAAAAGATTAACTTTTTCTATGCATCAATCTCTGCTCTTCCACTATAATTTTACATGACTTTTCTCAGCACCAATAGATGAATGATTATTATCAGAGAGATGTGAGGGTTCATAAATATACCTTATTATCTCAACATACCCCTTATTACACTCCTTTGTATGCCAAATCCATGCACTTTTTGGTTTATTTTTTGACAAACATGTAGAAAAATAAGAGTGGTGAAGATTGAAGACACTTAATCTATGCAAATGATGATTTAAAATGTTGGCAAAGCACACATTGATGTTGACATGCCAAACATAAGAGCATGCATTTTAGGTCCTCCTATGTATATGCAATTTCTAATTCAAATTATTTTAACAATTTTCCCTATTACATGACATTAATTAATTTGCTTGCATTCTAAAAAATTAGAAATTTTTGAAAGCATTGTCATAAGGATGCAACCCTAGGGTAAGCCTTGGCAATAGTAGAAAATTCTATGAGGGTGGTACAAATACAATCACTTTTACCATAAAGCTTACTCAAGGATAGATTTTAAATGCATCTATGCATCTCCTATGCCTCCCTAGTCAACATGACATTTGGACCATTCTCATTCCCATTCTTGATTTGAAAGTTCCCCATGGGAAAATTCCTATAGTGAAACTTTATGACATATAAAATATAAAAGAGTTGAATAAGTTAGATCACCCATGCTTCATTTTATATGGAATAAGGTTATTTTAATAGTTTTAGATCCTAAAAATTATCACATTGTATGATGGAATTTTCCTTTACCTTGAAGGTTATTTTAATATCTTCAAGGTATATCGTAGGAGATTCCTTCAAGTTACCCATGAAGGTATTATAGTACCCTCGAAGGAATATACTAGTGGATACCTAGAGGTTGATCTTGTTTAGTGTTATTGAGGTTTGTAATATCTTCAAGGTATCTCCTAGGAGATAACTTCAAGTTACCCATGAAGGAGTCTCTTAGTGGATACCTCAAGGTTAAACTTGCCCAATGTTCTTAAGGCATATAAGGGATTCAATGTGTAAATAGGTGTTTCAATCAAATAAGGTAGTTATCAACACATTTGTTATTATGTATAAGGTCTCCTTAGTGGGTTATTCTTTAAAAAGTTAGTGTTATTAAAGGAGCACTTAGTAGACATTTGCTTTGTAAATAGATTATATGTGAAATTGAAGTCATTAAGGTGATCGATCCATGTTAATTATCATGGAATTGGTCCCCTAAGTTTTTTTCCATTGAGATGAAGGATATTATATAGGTGAAATTATCAAGCTAGTTAGGAATGGGTCTTGTGAACTGGCTATTAGAATGATCTACTTTCACAAGAAAGGGAAGTGATTTAAAAATATCTTTTGGGATTTACGATGAAAAATTATTAATAGAGACATATAAGTAAGGAATATTACCATATTTCTTGAAGATGTTGGGTAAACCTCCTTTCAGAGTCATCCAAGTAGCTTAATGCTCAACACTTTCCCATTGTCATTATGTGAGAATTGAATTCCCACAAAGTTATAGATGAAGTAAGCATGTGATACTATTATTAAATACCCAAATGAAGAGGGATTTGTTTGGGTCTTTTCATTCATTTTTAGTCTTATTGAGGCATATGGTGTACAACTATTACAAACTCTAGAATGGGGGTGGCATAGTGGCATGGAATTCACCAAAGCAAAAATACCTCAAATAATACCAAACATATCATGCTTATGTTTTCCATGGCTTGGATTGGTTTGGATTGGTTTAGTTTGGATTATTTTATTATAAAAGAATATCAATAGGCTATAGTGGCTTCAAATATAAGGATAATAGAAGAAGGATTTACTTATTCTGTGCATTGGACTCTTATCTTCCCCTACAAGTTTCCATGACATTTTTCACCAATAGAAAATGAATGATTATTATCAAAAATATGTGAGCATTCATAAATATACCTTATTATATTAGTAGACCCCTTCATTTATTCCTTCACATGACAAATCCATGTGCTTAATTTTTTTTCTATAAAACATCTAGAAAAATAAGAGAGGCGAAGACTGAAGACTCTTATGCTATGTACATAAGGATGTAAAAAATTGAGAGAGAGTGAACTAAAATTGATAGCATAGACATTAGATCATGCATTTTAGGTCCTTTTGTGCACATATAATTTAAACCTTAAATTAGTTTAACAATTTCCCCTATTACGTGGTAGTAATTAATTTGCTTGCATTGTAAACAAGTTGGAATTTTTTGAAAGCTTGTCATAAGGATGTAATCCTGGGTTGGGCCTTAGTAATAATATTAACTGCTATGAGGGTTGTATGGCTACAATAATTTACACCTTTGAGTGCACTCAAGGATGCATTTTGAAGATATCTACATAGTTCTTTTGCATCCCCAACCAACATAACATCTGGACCATTCTTAGATTATCCAAATAATTATGGCATTATATGAGTGGAATTTTAATTTACCTTGAAGGTCATTTTAATATCTTCAAGGTATCTCCTAGGAGATTCCTTCAATTTACCCATGAAGGTATTACAAGGCCCTCAAAGGAATCTCCTAGTGGATACCTCAAGGTTGATCTTAACCAATGTTATTAAGGTTTGTAATATCTTCAAGGTATCTCCTAAGCGATACCTTCAAGTTACCCACGAAGGAATATCCTAGTGGATACCTAAAGGTTGAACTTGCCCAATGTTATTGAGGTGTATAAGGGATTAAATGAGTAAATATGTATTTCAATCAAAGAAGGTAGTTATAAACACATTGATTTTTGTGTGTAAGGTCTATTTAGTGGGTTATTCTAAAAAATGTCAATGTTATTAAAGGCCCGTTGAGTGGGTATTTAACCTGAAAGCATATTGTATACAAAATTGAAGTCATTAAGGCACTCAAGTCATGTTAATTACCTTGGCATTAGGCCCTTAAGTTGATTACCATTGAGATGAAGGAGATTAAGATAGGTGAAATTATCAATATGATCAAGAATGGGTCCTATGAACTAGTTGTTATAAAGATCTAATTACATAAGAAAGGGAAGCCATCTCCAAAAATCATTTGGGATTTACCTTGAAATACTATTACTAGAGACATATATATAAGGCATGCTAATGTATTTCTTAAATTTACTAGGGAAACCTCCTTCCAAAGTCATTTTAGGGAGATTAATGATCAATACTTTTTGGTTTTCATTGTGCCAACATTGAATTCTCACCAATTTGTAAATGAAAAAAGTTTATGTTGATTTTTACAAACTACCACATGATGAGGGATTGGTTTAGGTTTTCCAATTCCTTTTTAGTCTTGATGAGGCATCTTATGTACAATTATTACAAACTCTAGGATGGGGGTGGTGTAGTGGCATAGAATTGACCACACCATAACTACCTGAAATAACACCAAACTCAGCATGCCTATATTGTCCATGGCTTGGCTTGGTTTGGCTTGGTTAAGGTTATCTTAGCTTGTTATAGGAGGTTATTGATAGGCTATAGTGGCTTAAATTACAAGGTCAATAGAAAAGGGATTTACTTATTCCCTACATTATACTCCGTTCATCCCTTATAATTTTCCATGGTTTTTCTCACCAATAGTAGATGAATGATTATTATCAATGAGATGTGAGGGTTCATAAATGTACCTTATTATCTTAGTAAACCCCTTAATGTAGTCCTTCATAGGAAAAATCCATGGACTTTCTAATTTTTTTAATGAACATGTAGAAAAATAAGAGAGGTGAAGACTGAAGACTCTTATGTTGTGCACATGAGGATGTAAGACATTATGAGATCACACATTGATGTTGATAGACTGAACATTAGAGCATGAATTTTAGGTCCTCCTATGGACATGCATTTTCCACCTCAAATAAATTTAACAATTTTACCTATGACATCGTAGTAATTAAATTTCTTGCATTATAAAAAAGCTAGAAATTTTTGAAAGTGCTATCATAAGGATGCAACCCTAGGCTGGGCCTTGGTAGCATTACCAACTACTATGAGGGAAATATGGCTATGATCAATTGAACCCTTGATCATACTTAGGGATGCATTTTAAATGAATTTATGTAGCTCTTCTACCTCTCTAGTCAACATGGCATCCAAACCATTCTCATTCCCATTTTATATGTGAAATCTCCCAATGGGAAACTTCTTAGAGTGTAAATTTCCAATGCAAAGAGTCTAATGGAGTTAAATAAGGTAGATCACCCATGATTCATTTTGTATGGATCAAAGTTTTGTTAATAGTTTCATATCTAAATAATTATCACATTGTATGAGTTGAATTTTCCCTTACCTTGAAGGTCCTTGTAATATCTTCAAGGTATATCCTAGAATATTCCTTCAAGTTACCCATGAAGTTATTATAAGGCCCTTGAAGGAATATCCTAGTGGATACCTTGAGGTTGAAATTGCCTAGTTTTATCGAGGTTTGAAATATCTTTAAGTTATCTCCTAGGAGATAACTTCAAGTTACCCATGAAGGAATATCCTAGTGGATACCTCAAGGTTGAAATTCCTCACTGTTATTCAGGAGTATAAGTGATTGAATGAGTAAATAGGTGTTCTTATAAAATAAGTCATTTATCAATACATTTATTGTTATGTATAAGGTCTCGATATCAAGTTATTCTAAAAGTGGTTGGTGCTATTAAAAGCCCACTTAATGGGTATTTACCTTGTAAGTAGTTTGTCTACAAAATTGAATTCATTAAGGTGCCTGAGCCATGTTAATTACCATGGCATCAGTCCACTAAGCTAGTTGCCATTGAGATGAAGGAGATTAAGATAGGTGAAATTAGTGAGCTGGTTAGGAATGGGTCTTGTGAATTGGTTAGAAATATCTACTTACATAATAAATGAAATACTTTGCAAAGATCCTTTGGGATTTGCCCTAAAAGACTATTATTAGAGACATCCAAGTAAGGTATCTACCACAATTCTAGAAGATTCTATGGAAACCTCCTTCTAGAGTCATTATAGGAGCTTAATTCTCAACACTTTGCCATTCTCATTGTGCCAAAATGAGTTCCCACAAAGTTGGAGATGAAACAAACTTGTGTTTTTGTTCCCAAACCACAACATGAAGATGGATTAGTTTGTGTCCTTAAATTATTTTTAAGTCTTGATGAGGCATCTGATGTATAACTAATACAAACTTTGGGATGGGGTGACACAGTAACATAGAATTGACCACACTAGAAATACCTCAAATAACACCAAACTTAGTAAACCTATGTTGCCCATGGTTTGGCTTGGTTTGGCTTAGTTTAGGTTGGCTTGGCTTGTTACAAGAGGATATCAAAAGGCTATAGTGGATTCAAATACAAGGGCAATAGAAAAGGTATTTACTTATTCCCTGCATTAGACTCCACTCCCCTAAAATTTTTCATAGTATTTATCACCAAAAGTAGATGATTGATTATTATCAGGAAGATGTGAGGGTTTAGAAATGTACCTTATTATTTTAGAAAACCCCTTCGTATGCTACTTTACAAGCCAAATCCATGTGTTCAATGATTTTTTTCTGACAAACATGTAGGAAAAAAAGAGAGGTCAAGATTGAAGAATCTTACGTTATACACATGAGGATGTAAAATTTTGGGAGAGCATGCATTGACACTAACATGATGAACATTAGAGCACAAATTTTATGTCTTCATATGCACATGTACTTTCCACCTCAAATCAATTTTAAAAAATTCCATGTTTTGTAGAAGTAATTAATTTTCTTGAATTATAAAAAAGTTATAATTTTTTGAAAGCACTTTCATAAGGATGCGACTAGGTTGGGCCTTGACAATAGTACCAATTGCTATGATGGTGGTATGACTACAATCACCTATTCCCTTGAGCATGCTCAGGGATGTATTTTGAACACATCTATGTAGCTCTTTTGCCTCCCTAATCAACATGGAATCTAGACCATTCTCATTCCCATTCTTGATGTGAAATCTCCCAGTAGGAAACTTCTCAAACCAAAATTTTTTGATGTAAAGAATCGAAGAGAGTTGAATAAGGTAGATCACACATGCTTCATTTTGTATAGAATGATTTTTTTTTATAGTTTCATATTCAAATAATTACTACATTATATGAGTGGAATTTTAATTTACCACGAATGTCCTTTTAATGTATTCAATGTATCTTCTGGGAGATACCTTCAAGTTACCCATGAAGGAATTTCCTAGTGGATACCTTGAGGTTAAACTTGCCCAATGTTATTGAGGTGTATAAGGGATTCAATGATTAAATAGGTTTTTCAATGAAAGAAGGTATTTATCAACATGTTCATTTGTATGTATAAGGTCTCATTAGTGGGTTATTCTAAAAATGGTTAGTGTTATTAAAGGCCCACTTAGTAGGTATTTGACATATAAGCATATTGTCTACAAAATTGAAGTCATTAGAGCACTCAGGCTGAGTTAATTCTCATGGTATCAGGACACTAAGTTAGTTTCCATTTAGATTAATGAGATTAAGATAGTTTTAATTAATGAGCTGGCTAGGAATGGGTCCTATGAATTGGTTCTTAGAAATATCTAACTACAAAAGAAAGGGAAGCCATTTTCAAAGATCCTTTAGGATTTTCCATGAAATAATGTTACCATAGACATCTAAGTAAGACAATATACCATAGTTCCTAAAGATGCTAGGGAAACCTCCTTATAGATTCATTATAGGGAGTTTAATGCTCAACACTTTCCCATTATCATTATGCCATCACTAAATTCCCATAAATTTACAAATGAAGAAAGCTCATGCTACTTTTCCCAAACCTCCATGTGAAGAGGGATTGGTTTGGGTCTTTAAATTCATTTTTAATCTCACTGAGGCATCTAATGTATAATTATTACATAGTCTAGATTAGGGATGGTAGACTGGCACATAATTGACCAGACTAGAAATACCTCAAATAACTCCAAACTCAGCATGCCTATATTGCCCATGGCTTGGATTGGATTGTCTTGTTTTAGGTTGGTGATGTTTGTTATAGGAGGATATCAATAGGATACAGTTGATTTAAATACAAGGCCAACATAAAATGTATTTACTTATTTCCTACATTAGACTCCACTCCTCCCCTTTAATTTTCATTGCTTTTCTCACCAATAATAGATGAATGATTATTATCAGTGAGATGTGAGGGTTCAAAAATGTATAAAAATAAGAGAGGTGAAGACTAAAGACTCTTAAGCTATGCACATGAGGATGTAAAATATTTGGAGAGCACGTATAGACACTGATAGGCTAAATATTAAAGAATGAATTTTAGGTCCTCATTTGCACATTAAATTTTCACCTCAAATCAATTTAAAAAATTTCCCTATTATGTGACAGTAATTAATTTGCTTTCATTCTAAAAAAGTTAGAAATTTTTAAAAGCACTGTCATAAGGATGCCACCCTAGGTTGGGCCTTGGTAGAAGTAAAAACTATTGAGAGAGTGGTGCATGTTGTCACTTATATTTTCACCCTTTGAGGATATTTAAAATATCTCCTCATCCAAGTGTCACAATGTAATCACCTCTAGGCTTGTGGGCAACCTAAGGAATGAGGTGAATCTCTAGATAGGGCTAGCTCCCTTGATGTACCACTTCAAATTACAACTACTAATAAACTTAGGGGGTGAAAATGGAGAATGATAACTGAAATAAAAATAATATAAGGTAGTTGATACACCAAATAATATGATTACATTAGACCATATGCATATTACACATGAAATCAAAGGACAATCTAAAAATGCACTTCTCGAATCTTCATCTTCTCACATCAATGTTACATTGTGAGGTTATGGATGAATGTGAAAAGATAGGAGGACTATAAAATAGGAAAATGAGGGAAATAATCAATATAATAACTCACTTAAACCATGAAAATATTTTTCAACACTTCACATGCCCTTGAAGAAGAGGCTACAAATAGGTGAACGAATGGAACAACATGTTAAGGAATTCATAGTTTTCACTAAGCAAAATTCATCATCCAATTAAACACACTAATAATAATCATAAAGGAGGTAAAAATAAATTTTATTATTGATCAAAATGTTTACATTTGAATAGAGATTTTTCATACTTAGGTGGATCATTCAATACAATGCCAAAATGGCTAGTTCTTATAGAACTTACGTGAGAGAGAGAGAAGAAGAGATAAGTCCAAAGATTAGAAGGACACTTGTCAAGCTGATCCAAGGAGTTATTTGTGCATGTCGAGATATTATATTATGTACCATGCAATTTTAGGAGATAAAAATGTCAATCCAAGTCACAAACTTCATGAAAAGTGGTAAGAAACTCTTCATTCTAGCTTAGAAACATTGCTTGTATGATTAGCCATATTTGAATGTCTTATAACTGATTAGGAGTAGGTCCAATGACTGGAATGAAGGTTATGGAAATAAGACATGACTTTACATGAATTTATTTTAGGCTTGGACACCTATAATTACCTATAAATGAGCAATCATCATCTCCTATCGATAAAATTGCTCTTTCATGTACCCTGCACAATTGGCCTCAAAATTAGAATTAGTTGCTCATGAAGATCCATGGGAGGAAGTTAGTGACACCTTGAAAGACCCTTAATTTCCTTATAATAACCAAGGATACCTTAAAATTTCATTCACTTTAATGTTTCACACTTCTCCCTAGCTGGTCCATTAGGCTAGTTTTGACTGGTTGAGTTGAAGCACTATGTTTGGACACTTAGGAGTTGTCTCAAGGCATGATAATTATATGGGGGGTTAGATTAAGTCTTAATATTTTCATCCATGTCATTTTAATCTATTTATAATCACATATATATAATTTTTTACATCAAAAATTCATGGGGATTAGCTTGACTGAGTCCTTAACAACATCCAATCCTTTTCTTGGGAAAGATATGCCATTTGGTCAACTATTCAACTCTATTTCTTCAAAATGGTCCTAGCTGAGCGTTTGCAAGGGTTTGAGGCCTATTTCCACTCTTAAGGTTGGCTCATAAATATATAACATATAACCTACCACAAAATTATAATTAATATGGGATTTAGGGCCCTTGCTAACCTCCCCTAATTCCTTTGACACCCATGCAATGCTTCATGAAAAATATGAGTGCTTGAACTTGACCTATCGAGCTCCTTTCCTATTTTCTTGCATGTCTAAGTTATCTTTGAGTCCAAAATAGACTTATTTATGTTTTATCTTCATACTAAAATATTTATCACCTCTATAATACATTCATATACATGTTTCAACCCATTGATATGCTTGTTTCATGTTGGAAATGAATATGACTCCTTGTTTGGGTTTTGGGTATACCCTTGCCTAATAGTCTTGAATGAATTTAAGGATCTGATTAAGCTTTAATGGTTTTAATTTCTCTCTGATGTTTTATAAACCTCTGCTATGACTCTTTAAATACGATACAATAAGGTAGAAGTCATGCTTAGGTCTAAAAGTGTGAGTGACCATTCATTTGGGCATTAGGCTTGCATCTTACCTTTGGGCCTGCCTACCATTTTTGTATTTTGGACCTCCTTGTTTAGTTTAATCCCCATGAAATTTTTTATCCATACTATCCTAGATGTGTTTCAACTTATCAAATCACCTTTCAATCCTTCAAGTACTCCCTCTCATCTCTTTTCCCAAAACTATAGGCTTTATGTATTTAGGAATGTACCCCCTGTCTAAGACAAAAAAGAGGGAATTTTCCCTATTTTTATAGAATAAATAGGTTTTGGAGAGGTTTATAAAACATTTCAGTATAATCTATACAAAAATACAACCCTTATTCTTATGGTTTTCCTTTCCAAAAACATTGAAAGCTAAGACAAACTACTAGGAGAGAAGTTGTGTGCAGGAAATTCCAAATGTGACTATGTTTTTTCATTTTGAGTTCTTAATTTGATATATTTGAACTATTTAGAGTGTATCCAAGATTAAATAACCATGGTGTATATTTTAATAAACCATTCATAACTTTACCATACTATAAATCCTCTCCCATGCACCCTAAGTTCATAAAATGAGTCCTCTCTACCTGACTGAGACACCTTGCTTGTGGACCTACTTGGAGGTTACTTGAGGTGAAATTTATCTTGAACATATATATATGTTATCCTTAAAACCTTGGGATTATTAATCACCCAATAATATATACATTTACTTTGGATGAATTATAACACTTCCAAATCATCAAGTCTAGTTCACTATATGCCACGTTTGCTATAGGTGTACATTTGACTTAAGTTTAGCATAGTTATGATGTTTGAATAAATTATTTGAATCCATTTAGGTATAATATACCATTTTTACACTATAATTAACTTTTAATTATCTAATTCATCATGAATCCCTTGATTGAGCGACTAACTATGTTTTTATTTTTGATGTAACAGTTGAAGATGATATTGCATAGTTTTAGGTCTTTAAGATATTGAATACATATTTAATTGAAGATATATAAATAATAAAGACTCTAATAATTAATTCAATCCTTTCACAAAACCTTAAACTTCTTAAACAATATACTCTTGGATTGCCTTTAACAGTAACTCCTCCCTATATGTACATGTTTTGTAAGGTATAGGGAAGCTGTAGGTGCCAATAGAAGACCTCAACACAATATAAAATTCATTTTTTGATGATCCTTAGTTAAAATTTATCATTTAAATAATTTTAAACATTTATATAAACAACAAGGTCTAATTTCAATTTGGGTGGAGAAAGGTCCTTTTGGACGTAGGACTGTAGATAACACCGATTGTTTTCAGTGTCTCAATTGGCAAGTTTGAGCCATCTAGAAACAAATATCCATTGATCATCCTATATATAAATATATCATAGATATATGTTCAAAATACCCTTTAATATATATTAAAATACATAAATAAAACACTTAATAACTTTGTTTCCCTTTTTAGGGACTATAGGCCTGAAAACTCAGTCAACATGCTTGATCAAAGTTTTCATTCTCATTTGTCCATTAAACATTTAAAAAAAGCATTTTAAGTTTTATTTATAATATTTGGGTCTTAATAATACACTAAAATCATGTTTCAACCTATCTATATAGACCGTTAGACCCTCTATTAGCATGTACTAACATACTATTTGAAGGTATAGGTAGTAAATAGAAATGGAATCATGTGTGTATTGAATGTTCTCATGAACAAGTCAAGATATTGAAAAAAAATTTAAAAATTATTCCATAACTATCCAAATTTTTAAACAATTCTCAAACCTCACTTTCAAT
Source organism: Torreya grandis (assembly GCA_037957365.1). NCBI lineage: Eukaryota > Viridiplantae > Streptophyta > Pinopsida > Cupressales > Taxaceae > Torreya > Torreya grandis. Next base: position 1,395,817 of record JARHVA010003787.1, read on the forward strand.
ATTTAAACCTTTGCAAGCACCTAAAGGTGTGTGTTCATGACTGCCTTGTGTGAGAATGATGTACATAATTGCATAGTCTCTCTTCATGACAAGTGAAGGTTATCATGAGATTTTATTGATGAAATATAATGCTAAACATCATTATAATTCCAAAAAACCTACATGGTCATGATAAATAATTTCTCTACATGTGCTCCAACCTAGCTGCAAGTGAATTTGAGCAAAGAGGTGGTTGTGAGGAAAGGCAAGACTACAAGTTGTTCAAAACATGGTGTATGAGATCAATAATGGAGGTACATTGATCACTATGGTATTTATACTAGTATAAAAAACACACCAAATTCCTATATACCTTTGAAGAGGAATACACAGTATGCAATAAGGAAAATTGATTGAAACTACACATGGTGACACCCTTCTATAAAGTGAGATAATTAGTTCACCCAAACACCATGTAAAATGAAACCAAGCATGGGGAACATGAAGGGACATATCCAAAATAATATTCAACTAATATAAACAAGTGGATTGTATAGATCTTATCAAACCAAGGTAAAACCTATAGGGTTCACAGATTAGCAGGAAAATTTGCAAAGTCAACTTGCTAGCAATGGTTCATAAAGCTCAGGGCAGCATTCATCTTCAACCAAAAACAAAAATTAATATGAAAAAATTTAGGATATACCCTAAATATAACTTTTCCTAAAACCTCCCGAGCTATCCATACCAAGCAAATACTTGCAAGTCACTTTAGCTTGACAAGAATTATTAGAAGAGAGATGAATGGTTTTGAATAATAAATTACACTTATATCTAAATTAAATCATGGATATGAGTGTGGAGAAGATGAATAGTCATAATTAAACATTTTACAATAGGCATGCTTCCCAAAGAGGCTATATAAGTGCCATTTTCTTCCTTTTCTTTAAGAAAATTGACTTTTCTATTGATGAACCTACAACTTTCAGTTACCAATAATGTATTAAGACTTATTAGTACATATTTCAAATGAAATAACCCATTTGGATCTTCAAATTTCCCAAAAAGCCCATACAAAGCATTAAATGCACCCTCTTTTACCTCAAAATGACCCAAAAATGATACATGGACATAAAAACTAATTGACCAAAGCCAATATAGCGTTAATTGATATCAATTAAACTATAATACACCCCAATACACTTATATTACACCCCTTATATACCTATAAAATCAATTTTTTACTTATTGGTGCCCTAATTTGACTAAAAAATCAATTGGTCAACAATACCACTATGATCACTTCCATCCTTGAAAATGATCATGAATGCATTTTTAATTCATCTATTTATCTCTTATACCTCCCTAGTAAACATGTAATATATACCATTTTCATTCCCATTCCCAACATGTAAGCTCCCCTTGAGAAATTTCCCAAATTGAAATTTTCTGAAATAGATAATTTCAAGTCACCCATGAAGATACCTTCATGTTAACCTGAAGAAGATAATATAAAGTCACCCATTAAGTTATTAAATGGCACTTGAAGGAATCTCCTAGTAGATACCCTGAGGTTGAACTTGCCCATAGTTATTGTGGTGTTTAAAGGATTTAATGAGTAAATAGGCATTTCAATTAAGTAAGGTAGTTAACAATATATTTATTGTTGTGTATAAGATATTCTATAGATCTTATCAAGGGGTCAAGTTGTATTAATTCCAAGATTGAATGTGAAGTTAAAAATAATTTTAGACCTCATAATAGCATCAAGAGAGAGTTGAATAAGATAAATCCTTCATTACACTATTTTATATTGAACAAGAATTACACTCAAGGGCATTTCCATAGTTTCAAGGAATTACAAGGCCCTTAAAAGGAATCTCCTAGTAGATAATTTTAATGGAATTGTCACACATTGAGGGAAAATTTGAAGGCATCTCCTAGGATATACCTTCCACATGCACATGAGTGTAATTTTTATTGACCCTGAAGGCACTACTGGATGATAACTTAAAAGACCTTGTAATAATTAAAAGGTATCTCCTAGGAGATAGATTTCAAACATGCACAAGAGTGTATTTCTACTTTAATGTATCTTCTAAGAGATACCTTCAATTTATGCGTGAAGGTATTTGAAGTCCCTTGAATTAATATCTTAGTAGTTACTTTGAGGTTGAACTTACCCAACCTTATTGAAGTGTGTAAGGGATTCAATGAGTACATAGGTGTTTCAATGACTATTGTGTATAAAGTCTCCTAAAAGATACCTTAAATGTCCTCCTTTATTGTATGACAAGACCCTTTGATATATCTACTGCAATAGTCCTTCAAGGGACTTGTAATAACTTCATGGGTAATTTGAAGGAATTACAAAGCCTTTGATGGAATATCATAGGAGATACTTCTGAGGGTGTTTTCATACATTGAAGGGAACGTTGATGTTAGCTCATAATAGATACCTTAAACATGCATGAGTGGAATTTTCCTAAACACGGAAGGCACTACTAGGTGATATTTTGACTGCCCATTAAATACATTCAAGGTATCTCTTAGGAGATACCTTTCAAACATGCATAAGAGTGGATTTATATTTTAAGGTTTCTCCTAGGATATGCCTTTCAAATAGACATAAGAGTGGATTTCTCCTTCAAGGTATATCCTAGGAGATACTTCAAGTTACCCATGAAGGTATTACTTTCACACTTTTTCCTTTGTAAGTAACTTGATGCTAACTCAATCTCAATTAACACATGGAAATTTCATATGCACTAGTCACTCAGTCATAAAGTTCTAAGCTTTGTCATGCATCTTTTAGCATTTGAAAATTATCACAATGAAATGACCCAATGAAATTCTACCACTTAACACCTAGTCATAGCCTTCCAAAGATCTTATTACTTTCTAAAGTCTCACAACCCCATGATCCTTTTGCATTATGCCACATCACACTTGTTCATGGCATTGCAAGTTCAAGGAAGAGTTACAAATTTTATAACCTAGTGACCTAATGGGAATGTACCACTTGTCATTCAATCACTACATTTCATCTCACAAAGGAGTTATAACCCAACCAGAGTATGACCCCTGGTGCTTGATCATAACCTTTTGAGACCCTAATTACTTTGTAAATTCCCACAAAAAAATGATGCAATTGAATCATGCTACTCGATACTCAATCATGCCCTTCATAACCTGATAGTTAAGGTTTAATATTCAATATCTCATTAATATGATCACATGATAAAATGACACTTGGAAGCTTGTCACTTAAATCTTGGATATCTAGATACTAAGTATAAACATATCCACAATTGGAAGCAATATGTTGAGTACATGTGGACCCATATCTCACAAGTTCCTAGAAGTTAGAATCAATATGTTGAGGACATGTGGACCCCTATCTCATAAGTTCCTAGCAATTGGAACAAAATTGAAGAGCTACTTGGGCTTTATGTTAAAGTAAGTTCCAAAATAGATCAATTCAACTGCATCATGACAACATCACAAGTTCATGTCAAGGTGACACATATCACCGAGTCACCTAATATTGAATATATGGATGTTAATTGGAAGCCACCTAGTAGCTAGGACCAATAGGTTGATGACACATAGACCTATTTTCTCTTGGTAATGCATGATAAAAGGAAGGTTCTCAACCTAGTGAAGCATGATCAAATCAAAGGTTTCCTCTTAGTATAATATCATGCAAGAAACTTGTGTAACCCAGTACTCAAAATAAAATGCTAAGGTACATGGGGTAATGCCAAGTGTCAAATCCATGTTTTTGGTATGAATTGAATGATGATAGGACTCATTTTTGTAGTTATAAAGATAACTCACCTCAAGGGAAGATTCAATCCTATGATGGGAAGATTCATGGGCAAATTGAGAGTGGCTATTGTCTAGTTCCCAAATATACATGGATTCAAGACCTCTTCAAGCCCTTCTATCTCAAAAATTTTCAATTGTAGCATATCCTTCTTGGAGATAAACTTGTCTTGCCTTTTAAATATACCCAAGTATGGCATAAGTTTAGAGTGGAGATTCTATTTTGGTCATTAAAATAAATAAATAATGTAATATTTAACAAAGCTTCTTCAGATTGTAATTTTTCTACTCTGAGCAAGTCCTCTATTATTTTCAATATTATTATGCAGATACAAGTACAAGAAAATACATTTTCCATTGACCTTGGCCATCTTCAA
>JARHVA010003787.1:1410000-1460000 GCA_037957365.1 Torreya grandis
ATCTACAAAAGGATCTACCAAGAAACACATTTCATAGTAAGACTTCAAGATTAAAGCTAGTAACTTGAACTAGAGAACTTACAAATTCTTTTGTTTCCAAATGAACCAAAAGATTTGAGTGAGAAATAAACTCACTATTAATAACTATAATAAATATTCATTGGTGTTAAATAAATTTTAACTTATTTTTAATCATTTCAATATAAAAATTATGTATGACTAGATCAAATTGCAGCTTCAAATACCTCATGGTTCATTAATATTTAATTTTTATTTTGTAAATTACAACATAGATTCATTTGTATAATCTATATTTAATTTATTAATTTAGATACTTTTTATAACCAAGTTTAAAGGGATATAAAATTAATCATTCGGATTACTTGAAATTTGATTGTCCATTTGTTTCACTACACACTATCCTATACCAAGTGTTATTTGCAACATCAAATGTAATGCTTCATGATACACGATTTCAGCTTTGTGATATGTAATTACCAACATTTAATCTAATGCCTGCCAAACATTAATGTTTGATATATTTGGTCTTTGAAGTAATATACCTCATATGTTACACACATGGTGAAGCATCACAAAATTTTAAATTCATACATGTGAGCGTATTTTTGACCCCCTCCTACACATGAATTTTAAATGAAGTAGAAAGTCAATCCATTTTCATGTTTGTGGCATTATTTAATACGTTAAATACATACAAATTCATTTAATTTTATTAAAAATTTAATATTATTTATGTACTATTAAAAATATATAAATGTATTAAAATATAATATACTAAAATATATTATATAATATTGATTTATAACCTATATTAACATACACACTATATGATATGATAATATTTATTAATATTAAACTATATTTTATGAAATATATAAGTTATGTACAATATTAACATATAATTAAATATTTTAATATATATAGATATTATGATATATATTATATGACAATATTTATTTAATAACTAATATAATGTGTGTGTAAGAGGGGTTATGTAAAGTGAAAGAATGTAAATCAATAGTTCAAAGAACTAGTTACTTCAGACCTATGACAATGTTAAAATAAGTTTTTTAAAAGTAATTATGGGTGCAAACCTATCGAGATATGAATCACCATGCAATGTTTTAGTCTATGATGGATTACATTATTCATGTGAAGAGATATCCTCTTATCACAATCTCTACTTTAAAACTACAACTCCTTTATTTGTGATTAAGGGACATCGATATTCATTAGATAAGGAGCTTAGTTATGGATGACCAGGTTTTGTTTTGGTGATTACAGTGGATAAATTTATTTTGTTACAATGATGCTAAAAAATTATAAGCAACCAAAAAAAATCAAGTTTAGAAATATGATAAAAATTTGAAGTGGACATATATGTTTGAAAGACACCATCTATTATAATGTGTATGCCTAATATTATACCACCACCACTTGTTTCTCCTAAAAACATTATTAATAATGTTAGATCTTTAAAAAAATGGATGAAACTCCACTTATTATGCAAGAGCATATTATTTATAAATCATTACCATCAGTTCCAAAATTCCATTGTGATAATTTTATTTCTATTTCTATTTTTCAACTTCTATAATTCTCATTTTATGGTCTTTTACTGGATTATTGAATATTTTATAATTCTGATGATCCCTTGGATGTGATCCAAACTCCATGGTAGGAGACCCATCAAGTGTAATTTGTTTCAATTTGTCTCTTATTATTTTATTGGAATTAAATTACCTAAGTTATACAAATATATATTTAGATACAATCTATAAATGGAAAGCCTATATAAAGAAATACTATATGTACTAAGTGTTCTAAGGTAGACTACTTATGCCCTCACATAACCATAGTTTAGATAAGAACATAAAATTCTTCTCCAAGAGGTATTTTAGTTACTAGGTACGATTTTGTGTTACTTATTTTAATTGCCATTTTGGGGCCAAATTCATCTCCAAATATTAGTTTGTAAATTCAAGAAAGATGACTCATTCTCATAGGTATTTGAATTGGTGAATTAAATTATCTCAAAGGTATTCTATGGGGCTAAAAATTAATAAGTCAAATCCCTATTATACAATTTAATCATGTAATTTAATGAATAAATATAAACAAACTTTTTTAAGAAGAATAATTATAATAAACAATAAAAAAATTAAATATTTTTATATTAAAAAAGTAAGTTTATTATTTATTTTTATTTATGTTTAAATATTTAAATATTTTTTAAAATTAATTTTACATGTTACAATATTTATATAAACTTTTAAATTATTATAGAATTAAAAATTCTCATGTGCTTTTAAATTAGGGTTAAATTTATCCTTTTCTCTTTCCATTATTTTCTCTTAATTTTATCTCTCTCTTTAGAAGACCAAAAAACATTCTTTTATTGATTGTTAGGTTAATTATAGTGTTAGTGGTAGAAGTGTTGACCCCATTTTTCAATATCATTTTTACAAGTCCTCCTTGTCAAGTATTTAATCTATTTAATGTATTATTTTAATGTATCTAAAATGTGTAATTTGTTTGGTTTGACATGACACTTTTATTCATTTTTTACCATTTTAATTTATGAAGTTGTTGAGATTCGGATAGACCTAGATTTTTGCTATGAAATGACTGAGATAATGAAATGGAGGAAATTAGGATTGTTTAGAATTTACTTGTATTCAATATGGACCCAAGTAGTGAATGTGAGGGGAAAGCAAACATTGTTATTAAATATAAGCAAATAATCATAGTAAATAAGTTTCATGATGTGAGAGGGTTTCAATAGTTCCATCCTATCTATATCTCCTTGCATCATTCATTTGTTGGCTCTATTTTGGATACTATAAATTTTTTCCATTTTAGACTGAGTTAAAAAGTCATTTTTTGGCCTATTCTATGTTAATGTGATTTGAGTTGAATTGTTTCCATTTTAGACTAAGTTGAAATGTCATTTGTTGGGGTTTCAAACTTTTCCCTCGTACTTAAATATTATTGGGTAGAAGGGTATCATGCATCATTATATATTAAAAATTGCTTATAAAATATCCACACTTTAAAAATAAGAGCAACTATTATTTACAAAGAAGTTTTTGAGGGGTAGGAAGTAGTAGGGGGTTGAATATTTGTATGGCTACTCATTTTTTGTTGGTTAGCAGCTATCATTTGCATCCAATCAATTTTTCATTTTTTCCAAAACAAAAATTATAGTAAAATACTCCTAATTTCTCTTTGAAGCATGTATTACACATAATTTTTGTAGTCTTTGAAGAACATCCAATTATATTCATATCATCATGTACAGGTCTTCAGAGCACCCTATATAGGTCTTTAGAGCATTTTTAGACTTCTTTGGACCATCTTGTGTATGTCTTTAGATCACACCCAAAACATCTTTGGAGAAATTTAGAGAATCTTTTGAGTGTATTCAGAGCATTCAATATTTGAATTTTTTTTTTCCAAATCCTCAAAAATATAATTGAAATAGTTGTCAAAACTATGTGTTGGCTTCTCAAAATTACCCCATCATTAGGATGTTGCTTTACTCAAAACTACCCCATCCCTAAGATGTGTTTTTATACTCAAAACTATGTTATTAATCCAAGTTAGACATAATAACAAGGTAAAGGATAAGTAATAAATTACATACAAACAAAAAACAAATTTCATTCATATCCTACTTAGATCAAAATTTAAGAATTAAATGCAATACAATATACAACTAAAGGCAATGCTTTATGGATAGTTTATATAATGATGATGAGCTATATGAAATGCTCATCATTTCTCCCCCACACTTTACATTTTATAAATACTCTTGTAAAGAAGTGGGATGATTGACCCGTAATCCAAATTTCCTAAGTCAAACCTCTAACTTAGATCATAAAATTCAAAATGATGGCCCAAGTCATTGTGACCCCTTGGCAAAAATCCAAGATCTCAGACAACTATATGCAACTAGACTTGAAATTCAAATTCTACTTGAGAAATCAAACACCACCATGGAGATAGAAGACATAAAATTATAGGAGGCCTAATCCTCATCCCAATATAGACATCTAAAGCTCTTTCTTCGAAGAGCTGAGTGATTATCTAGCAAACTACTTTGGCTATTCGTAGACTCCATATAATATTGGTGGGATTGAGGACCTCCCTATGCTTCAAGTCAATAGGAAATGTCTCCCACCTAGAAATACTTGCATTGATAACATTGGGTTTAAAATGTCTTAGTCATGAAAATTGACTAGTGCACATATTTGTGTGTTTCTAGGTGCCAAATCAACTTATGCAGTACTTTACAAACACCATTGTGTAGGATCAATTCATGTCCAATCACCTTCAAATTTTATATGATGATATCCAAATGTGAGGGTCAAATAATTCTCAAAAATTTCCTCTCATGTTTTAAATGCATATTTATGAAAATTGGCTTTTGGGCTAATTTTTACTTGGTTAATTTTCTATGTTTCCATTTTTTAAATTTAGTAAATGTGCACATTTCAAGATCATTTTGTCATCAGTAAAGGAGGTCAAATATTGTTTAAATTTGTGTAAGATCAAATAGAGTCTAAATTCAATTAAAATTTTTATTATTTTACCTTGATGGTATGAGAAGGTAATGCATTTTGTTTTGTATCTGCATGAGATTCGAATGAAAAGTTATTATGGTGAAAAGTGACCCTTCTAAGAAGTTTTAACACTCAGCCAAATTTTCACCATAAAACATGTAGAGGGAAGGTCTCAAGGGTTTATATATATATATATATATATATATATTCAAAAAAATTAAAATACCCTTTTGAGCATATTTTCAAGAGATTTCTAGAAATATAAGATATTATGTATTTTGATGATAAATTTCTCTACAATTTTCCATTTTAACATGTTTCGAAGGTGTTGATGTGACTATGTATGACTACGTGTTGGTTTTTTAGCCATAATTTTTGATTCATAGCTCTATTTTCAATACCATTTGTTGTGTTGGAAAGTTAAATTCTCCATTTTTAATTCAAACTTGGAAAAATGTATGATCAAAATTGGTTAATATTTTATTTTCAATGTTGTGTTGATTTGACAAGCCTTAACAAAGTGTCTAGAGGCTTCTAGAGGACTAAGTGAGAGATGTGACGAATTTGGTAAGTGGGAGAGGTTTAGTGGAAAGAGAAGGCAACTCAAAATATTTAATAATCCTTATAAAATAATGAATACTTTCTCCATATGGGATGATATCACTCAAGTCATTGTACATTTTCCCCTCTTTTATCTTCAATTTTCTTCTATATATCTCTCATTTTTCTCATTGTAAGAGACTACTTGCTCTTATGGTATGGCTTAGCCCTACCCATTTTGTAATTAAAATACCTCTCGATATAAATATAAGAGTTCATTTACCATTATATATACTTTCATATTGTGTTTAATTGAGTTTTTGCATGAGTACTTTGTCAAGGATATCTCTTTCTTAGTGTGTTTCCTCCCTCTATCTCTTGCCTCTATGCAAGATAGTTTTATGTTTTTGAAACTTAGGATACACTATATCAGTCATGAGGTGAAGATAAGATGTGGATATGATCATCCCTTCTTCCTTTGTCTTGTTTCCTTGAGCCTTCTTAAGAAACACTTATGTAATGAGCTAGTTATGGAGTTTATATGAGTGTATACATTTTTGGCTATAATGTGTGTGTTTTAGAGTAATGAGGAGTGTCAAATATTTGTGTATCATCATTTTTGTTTTAAATCATTCATTTATCCTCTTTATACTTTTTTCTTTGTAAATTAGTAATTTATAGTAGTTTGTTAAGAGCCTAATTGATACACCTAGTTATAGGCTATCATTATACCTCTCATTTAACCAACTAATAGATTGGTGTCATTTTAAATCACAATAGTATTTTATGGTTGTTTACAATGATACCTTTTGGTATTAAAGATGTACAACTCATTATTTGAGACATTTTACTTTTTTTTTAATTTTTAAATCCTAAAAATAGTAACTAGAACTCTAATTCTAGTTTGCAAGAAAGTAAATCTAAATTATTTGTTAGTCATTCATAGTATCAACATCAAAAACTTAAACATCCAAAAATTCAACATCTATAACTTAGAACTATGAACTTAACAACTCCCTACAATGAGAAGGAGACATGAATTTAAACTCATATTAGCATCTATTCACAACATACAAAATTTTGGTGATCTTAATACCCAAATCTATTTATTCAAAATATAAACAATGTAATAGTTAAATCTCATGATTCTAGGAAGATGTTGCAACCAACTCAACTAATCATAGATAGGAAATAACTAATCTAAACTAAGGATACTTATCTAGTTTACAAAATAAAGTTACAAATATATCTAGATTTTTTTAAGCCATTATCATGAATGGTAATGTCTAAAATAAGACATATAAATATATAAAGTCTATTTATAGATATCTTTAGAATTACTATTCCAAGTAGTAGGATCCAATTGGTCTTAAAATCACATCCAAGTATCTTCATAGCATCCTATACAGGTCTTTAAAATACCCTGCATAGGTCTTTATAGTATTCCTAGAATTATTCAAAGCATCTTGTGTATATCATCAGAGCACACCCAAAACATCTTCAAAGAAATTTTAGAGTGTATTCTAAGTGTTCAATATTTTAATCTCACTTATCAAATCCTCAAAACTGTAATTGAAAGAGTTTTCAAAACTCTATGTTGACTTCTTAAAAGTACCCCATCCTTTGGATGTGTTATTGTATTCAAAATTACCCCATCCTTGGGATGTGTGATTGTACTAACAAATAATCTATTAATATAAGTTAGACATAATAACAAGATAAAGAATCAATAATAAATTACATACAAATAAAGAACATATTCCATTAATATGTTATTTATATCATATGTTAACTATTAAATGCAATAAAATATATAACCAAAGCCAACACTTTATGGAAATTTTATATAACTATGATGAGATATAAGAAATGCTATTCATTTCTCCCCCACACTTTACCCTTTACAATTCCTCTTGTAAATAAGTGGGACGACTTATCCTTAATCCAAATTTTTCAAGTCAAACCTCTGACTCAAATCATAAACTTCAAAATGATGGCCCCAGTCATGGTTTCCCCTTGGAAAGAATCTAAGTTCTTTGATAATTGTATGCATATAGTATTCAAATTACACTTCTTCTTGATAATTATAACACCACCATGGAGATAGAGGAAGAAAATGATAGAAGGACTAAACCTCAATTGAAACTAGACATCTAAACCTCTTTATTATAAGATTCAAGTGATTATACAGAAAATTTATTTGGCTCTTCTTAGACTCCATCTAATATTGGTGGGGTTGAAGACTTCCATATGATTCAACTGAATAGGTAATGTCTCCCACCTAGCAAGAATTGCATTGATAACATTGGCAAGATGGTGGTTTAGAAAACATCTAAAAATGGTAATATTAGATCTCAATAGATCATGATACTTGTTCTTCATATACATATGATACAATGGTTGAAAATCATAAATAAGTTTCTTTGCTTGTGGAAATTGTGGTCTCATGCATAACCTAATGGTTCTTTGTAATTATATAAATCTATTAATGCCCTATCTCCATGCCATTTGGTTCCTTATAGTGGAGAGAAAGGCATGCAATTGTGTCTCTTCAACAAATAAATTTATCATAAAATCAGAATGATACCCTAACAATAAATAGAAAGTATAGAACTCACAAATGTCATCCTACCTTTCTTCAATGTTCTTTATAGAAATATTCATGACTACATTCTCATCTTCAATGATATGTGAAAAACCAAGGTAAATTAACTGAAGTTACCATTTATAAAATTATTCATGTAAGAAAATAACATAAATTCATGAAGGTTGCCTACATGCTAATAGTTTCTTAGAAATAACACAAATGTGCTAGATAAAAGCCTATGCTTTTTATAATTATAGATGGGATTCTACCAATTTATTTTGATATTACTACTTAGGTTTGACATTTTTATCCTTCAATTTTTGAATTTTCTTCTGGGTACTATGTCAGACACATACTATTTCATATAATGGAATAGGGAAAGAGGGGACAACTCTTGTTGGACCCTCTATGTGAACCATAAATAGAGGATATAAGTTAGAATTATGAGTGGTGAGCTCTATTATTCTATTAATATGTTGGGTAAGCATTGTATTTCTATCAAAAATAATTTCTCTCAAATTATTAATCAGATTATACTTATCAACATTAGTACTTTTCAAGTCAATAATCTGAGTGACTTGATAACAAGAGAATTCTACAAATTATTCAATTCTTAGCTCTATGAAAACATTACATTATGAAACCTATTTTGTTCAACTTGTATTCTTTGAAAAATTATTTCCTTTTCACTAACTCTAGTAACAAATTCTTCCCACCATTTTTTCAAATTATTAATCATCAAGTCCTTACCTTTTAAAGTTAAACAAAGAACATCTAACTCTAATTATTAAAGTTTGATTATTTCTTCATGGCATGATAAATCCATAACATGATGCAAATTTTTTTATTCATTGATAAAATATGGATAAAATGGATGTTCTTCAATCGAGGGTGCCTTACCCTTATCATCAATATAGGGTATAAGATGCTCTACTTCTTAAGGTACAACTTCTTCTACTAGGGTTCCATCAATAAATATAACTTATTTGGTGACTTGCACATATTCTATTTCTTCTTCCTAAGAGATAAGTCAATGAATGCATCAAAGTTTAGTTTGAGGCAGATGAGGGGGGTCTAAATAAATTCCCATTTGTTCCTTTCATCTCCATCATAGTGTGATCTAGGAATTAGACTTAAAATAGGATGGTTAGTATGGTGTTAATTCTAAAATGAAAACAACAAGAAATAAACACACTAATAACATAACATATCTAGGCCTCGACACTATGGAAAGCTTAGTTAACAAAAGTGAATCACAAGCAAAACTAAAAGATAAGGAATGAAAACACAAAATTCCTTTCACCTTCCTTGGATGCTCTAAATGCCTTTGTAATGGTAGCTTGCTCACTTTATACTTCAAGATGTCTTCCTCAATGGAGTGTGGATACTTTCATCTCCTCTTGTAACCTTTGGGTTATGGCTTGGCTTGGCTTTGAGTCAATTTTGAATTATAACACTAGTTACATGAAGCTTTTGGAACCAATCCTAGATTATAACTATGCACAAATTAAGCTTAGAAATGATGTTGTGAGGCATCCTATTTATAGATTTTTAGATTTGATCATAATCAGCCTCAAGCATCCATCTCAAGATTGAGATGTATGGTTAAGGATTAATTCACATTTTGAAACTAAATTTGTAATTATCCTCATCTTGGCATTGGAAGAATCAGCAATTAAGAGGCATGGAGGGCATGAATCTTGATATTTGTGGCATTTACATCCTAAGGATGCCTTCCCAAGAATTGAGGTCACCTGATGATGTAGATATTCAATATTCATTTCTAAAAATAATTTCTCAACAAGTTTACATGGAATTATTAATTAGGCCTTGATTTGGGTTAATTAGCTCTTAAGCATGATTAAGCACTTTGTGCACAAATTACCGAAACTAATCATAATGCCTTGTTATTGGTCCAAAATTTGTCTTAATTAGAATTGTAAGTACACATTAGATGCATTAGATTCATATTGCCATTTAGGATGTTGCCAACAACAAATAATAAAGTCATGAGTTTTATGAAAAAGATATGATAGGGAAGAGCAGTTTAGAGCACATAGGTGCAACTTTGGCATTTTGACTCAAAATAAATTGATCAAAGCTAGCTATCCCATAAATTCCATTACCCCATTTATAGATACCCTAGCCAAAATTGGCAATTGAATAAGTTAGTTTCACATCATTTTGTGTGTTTTAGTATTTTTAGGCCAAATTATGCATTTTAGATGGAAACTAGCTAAAACCCTGATTGGAGGTTATCGATGGCCAATTTTTTGGTGTCTATAATTTTCCCCTATTTGGGAAGGCATTTTAATATATAATCATAATAACATGTTCTCAAAGAATTAAAAGGTCTTGTATGCCTACAACTGTAATGATGATAAACTAATTATACGATGCCCCTTTGAGGGAACAGTTGACACAAGGAGGTCAGTAAACAATCCCTCGAAAAGAAAGAAGAAAAATGAGGGGACCAAATAAAGGAAAGATGGTGGGGTGAAAACACAATGATACTAAAAAATTAGTCAAAATCAATGAGAATGCAAGTGGGACAGTGCACAATGGTTTGCCCAAATGCAGTTATAAGCATTGTACCCCGATAGTGGCAACATGGTATGATAACACAATGATTTGCCCAAAGGAAATTATAATCATTGAGAAGATGGATCTACCCTAGTTAAGACAAATAAACAAGATAATAACATGCCCCTATATGGGCAAAAAAAGTAAGGTGGTGACAACACAATGATTTGCCCAAATATGGTTATAATCATTGAGAAATGTAGGTAGGATGGTGTGAAATGATTTTCCCATAGGCATTTATAATCATTGGACCTCAATTATGTAAAAAATGATAAATGTGTTCAAAGATGATGATAACTAAAATATAGAGGGTAATGATGAAGTGGAATAACCTACTAGTAGGGAGATCATCATCTGAACTAATAAAGATTGAAATTATTTTGTGGTTAATTACTGTATTTGGGATATGATTAGGATTGAATTGAGATATCAGTGTTGAATAGATGCTAACATTGTTTAATAGACTTATTAAAGTTGAGGTTTGTTATAGCACGTGTCGGTAGGCATCATTGTATAACATCATGAGGACTGACTCCCATAATCCAATACCCAATATAAATAAATTCACCAATGATGGAAACCATGATGAAAATGTAAACATATGAATATGGATGGATTCAAGTGTAAGTGTGGGAAAGGAAGCACCAAATGAACACACAAAAACTAAATCAAAGTAACAGTGCTAAAAACAAATAAATAAGTAGATAAAAAGAAATAAGCAAAAACTAACAAAAAAATAATGTAATAAAAAAAATGAACATTTCCCCTAAAAAATAGGTGATAGCTTAAAAATGAACTAAATAGGGAAATAGAATAAAAGGAAGGGCATAGCCAAGCTATCTTCATATGCACTAGGTAAGTGGATGCTACCTACATAGTTTCATGGATGTAATATCCAATAAAAAACTTAAATCCAAATGTAGTTCTCCTAGGGAATGGGAAGAATGTGATAATTGATGATAAAAAAAATAATGGATGTGATAGAATAATAGGAATTATCTTATAAAATGGCAAGTGCATGAGAGAAAAATGCCAAAAAGGATGGGAAAACTAAATGGCAAGTGATTTACTTGTAACCTAGTACTGGTTCCCATAATCATTAAGGCAAAGAAGTGGTCAATGTTTTTGTTCTTTTCTATCGATTTTACAAATGTTTTTGTAAGTGTTTTGGAGGTATCTCAACTTAATCAAGCATGACATGACACTAAATGGTTAAATCTCACAAAATGACAAGAACATTCAATTTGAGGTTACTCATAAAAGAGAGAGCATGGCTTTGATTGCTCATAAAAAGATGAGAGTGTGGCTTAGGTTTCTCACAAAATGGTGAGAGTGTGGTTTAGGTTGCTCTCAAAATGGTGAGAGCATGGCTTAAGTTGCTCACAAAATGGTAAGAGCATTTGGAAAAGAGTGACTGAGTTGACCTCAATAAATATTGAGCACTGCTTTCACAGTCTCAAAGTAAGACCTCAAGTCATTATAGTTATGCCCGTATAGTGGAAGAATTCAACTAGTATGATAATCAATTCAAACAAAATAGGCATAGTTAGTAAAAAGACATAGTATGACATAGGAAGTGGAAAGTTGGTACATCAAGGCTTAATATTGCCCCTAGTTTGCCTATAGCAAGTTATAACTAGGATACAATGGCATAGAATAAAGGTACTAATTTTCCCAAAGGTGGTTATAATTAGTAGCAAGACCAGTGGTAAGAAAGGACTAACAAATGAAGGATGCAACTACTAAAACTTCTATCACACTATCCCAAGATATGCTCTTTATTTGAAGTTCTTGAACAAATTGATGAACTGATTGGATACCTTGATGTTGAAACTATGTAATGAATGACAAAAACCAAGGTCAAATGAGCTAGGTTTTTATAACACACTAGGTTGATAGGTTGAAAGAGGAAAGTGAATATGCAAAATAGGATGAATAAAAATGGTATGTGTACAAATAATAATAGTGACAAAAAGGCATAATTGAAATGGTCATTATAGACAATACACCTTAGAATTTAAGAATATTACTGCTTGAGATGAATAAGACTCATTAGCACTAGAAGTTCATCACCATTTGGTGTGGTAGGCCTGTATGCTCATGATCCATTATTTGCAATGATGAAGAAAGGCCCTATCCAATTTTGTTTAAATTTCCCTTTATGTTTCTTCTTAGTTGTGGTATTCTTTTGGTTTTATTTAAGAACAAGATCACCAAATTCAAATGTTCTATACTTAACATGCTGATTATGGTGGCCTTTGAGTCAATTTTGATATGATTGAAGATTATTGAGTGAAGATGTGCATTTTTCATCAAGTAGATCTAGCTCTTACAGGTGAGCTACTCGATAGTCATGATCATCTAGGACATGCTTTAAAGAGATGCATAGTGAAGGAAATTCAACCTTGGTAGGGAGGATGACATTAGTACCATAAATAAGTGAGTATGGAGTGGCTCTTGTGGTGGTACAATGATTGGTATAGTATGCCTAAAGGGTAGGGAATATCTGGAGGTGTCAATCATGACTGGCATCATTGAAAATATTTTTGAGAATATCAACAATGGTTTTATTGGATGCCTCAACTTCAAAATTACCTTGATGGTAATATTCTATATAAAAATGTTGGGTGATGTTGTATTTAGTACATAATTGGTCTACATCTTTGTTCTTGAATGATCCTCCATTATCAGATATAATGTTAGAGGGGATACCTTAGTGGTAGATGAGATGGATGAAGATGAATTTTGAAATTTGGTTTTTAGTCATGTGAGGGGTATAACTTCAATCCACTAACTGAAATATTAGATGGCAGTAAGGATATGTTTATGGCCATCAGATGAAGTGGGGTTAATCTTCCCAATGAGGTCAAGTCCCCATGTAGAAAATGGCTATGGTGTCAACATCAATTTTAGAGTTTTTTCTAGGGCATGAAAAAAATTAGCATGGCATTGACATTTGTCACAATTTTTTACATATTTAGTGGCATCTACATCCATTATGAGCCAATAATAACTAGTATGCATGAGCTTTTTGGATATGACTACCCCAATAGAATGGGATCCACATACTCCTTCATGAACTTGTCTTAATTCTAATGTAGACTCTATCGAAGTTAAATAATGAAGTAAAGTTCCATCAAAACTACGATGGTAAAGAGTGGATCCAAGTAAAGTATAACAAGTGGAATGATGAATGATGGATTTGGTTTATTTTTGAGATAGGTTAGGTGGTAGAACTTAGTCATGAAGGTAGTTGTAAAGGTTTGAGTACCAGATAAAATTATTTAAAAAATATCACAAATCATGACAAAAGTTAAAAGTTCATGACCTAGTGCTGACAAAATTTTGATAAAGAACTAATACTCTCTATCTTTATCTATTTTTCAAATCAGTGAGATAATAGTAGCCATGGATTCTGTAGTTCTATTACTAGCCCTTGGTATGTGCTCAAACAAAATGATGGAAATTTGATTTTTAAGAGTGTCAACCATAGCTTTATATGGAACCAACTTATTATCCTTTGTCTAAAAATGATCTATAACCTGATTGATGATTAACTAAGAATCACCATAAACTTGAAGATGAGATATATTCTAATGCACTACTTTTCGAAGTCCTATAACAAGTGCTTCATAGTTAGCCATGTTGTTTGTACAAGGAAAGTTGATTCTGAATGATTTAGGGATTAGATCCCCCTATGGTGTAATAAAAAATAGACCTACCCTTAATCTACGTGTAGTGAATGAACCATCAAAGTATAGATTATATTGTTACTCCTCAAGGGGTGTATCAATAATGGTCATGATGAATTCGTTAGGAAATTGAAACATGAGTGGTTGGGTGTCTATGAGAGGTGCTTCAACAAGTTGATCTACAAGAACTTGTCCTTTGATTGCCTTCTAATTGACATGCTCTATGTCAAGCTCACTAAAAAGCATGATCCATTTATCCATTCTACCTTGAAATGTTGTTTTAGATAGTAGATAATTGAGAAGATCTACCTTTGAAATGAACATGGTTTTATTATTCAACATGTAATGATGTATTTTTTGAGTTTTAAAAGCCATGGCTAGATAAGTTTTTTTAATAGGTGTATAGTTATGTTCATATGTAACCAAGGTAAGGCTTCAGTAGTATACAACATGATCCTTTACATTGTCATCATGTTGAGCTAAGAGTTCCCTTAGGGTATGATCAGTAGCTAATAGGTATAACATAAATGGCTTTCCTAGCATAGGAGGTAATAAAATAGGTAGATTGACAAGATAATCTTTGAGTTGTTGAAAATTTGTGTGGCATTTATCATCCCAGTAAAATGCAAATCCTTTCTTCAAAATGTTGATAAATGGATGGCACTTACCTTCTAACTGAGAGATGAAGCATCGGATGGACTGGATCTTACCCTACAAACTATAGAGTTGCTTCAAATTGGTTGGTGGTGGCATCTCAATTATATCATGGACTTTAGTTGGATCAACTTCAATACCTCTATGAGACATGATGAAGATAAGTAATTTTCCTAAAGTTATACCAAACACACATTTCTTTGGATTGAGTCTAACTTTATACTCTCATAGTCTTTCAAATATTTGACACAACACTACTGGATGGTCAGCCCTAGTCTTAGATTTTCCTAATATGTCATTGATATAATATTCAACAATATCATGCATCATATCATGGAATATGACATTCATGGCTCTTGGATATGTATCTCCCATATTCTTAAGGCCAAATGGCATCACCTAATAGCAAAATGTTCCCCATGGAGTGGTGAATGCTATTTTATGTTGATCTTTTGGCATTATTTTAATATGATTGTAGAATGAAAATCCATCCATGAGTGAAAGAATTCATAACCTGTTATGGATTCAATGATCATGTCGATATTAGGCAATGAAAAATCATGTTTAGGACAAGCTTTGTTGATGTCTCAAAAATTATTACAAATTATAATTTATTTAGGCTTTTTGTTAATAAGTACAACATTAGAAATCCATTCAGAGTAGTTAATGGATCAGATACATCTTGCATATATAATTTTTTCTAACTCTTTCTTTACTAATACAACAATGTAAGGATTAATCTTACATAGATTTTATTTTATCAGTTTCACATCATGATTAACCATAAGGTGGTGCAAAACCAAGGTGGGGTCTAGTCTTGACATGTCAAAATAGGCCCATGTAAAAATATCCACAAACTCTCTCAATAGAGATGTAAAAATATCACATTAATCCTCAGTGAGGGATGCACCTAATTTTATCCATTTTAGATCTGATAGAGTCTTGATGTTTAACTCTATTGTATCTTTAACTAAGAGGGTCAAACCATCTTTTAGGATAGTAGGTAGTGGCTTGAACTTTGGACTATGTTAGGGTCCTCTATTAGGGCTTGCTCTTCAACTTCTAGGCATGATGAATCTGAGTCTCTTAATGAGAGATTTGGTCATGTAATAAAAACAATAAAAAATTCTTGGAGAATTTGATAAAATACTTGGTGTTCAAAACTAAACTCAGATCCACATGCAAGATCATCATTGGTGGTCTCCTAATCTAAATTTGAAGAAGATTGAACACCCCTATCTAATGGTGCCTGAAATAGGTTTTCACCACTAAATTGACCTTTGAATTTACTTTTTCCCTAGATAAAAAGTGCCTCAAACATTTTTTCACTTTAGGACCTCAATGTTTTACTTATTTGTTTTTGGCTATGTATGTTCACTCATTCTCTATAATAGGCTATAGGATCCAATGTGATTAAGAATCCTAATTTATGATCTCCCAACGTAACATTGTCTCTAAGGCCTAAGAAATCATAGAATACCTCATCATTCTAGAGCTCATAAATTGATATATTGGATTCTTTTTGGTCCCAATCTATTAGTTGTGGATAGTATAAGGGAAATGGATTGTGATGAATGGCTTTGGTAAGGGCACAAATGATATTTTTATCAAATAAATTAGTTTCATCTAGGTCATCGAAAGTGAGGCTATGATTAGACTCTAATTTGTTGTCAGCCTCATCATCACTAGTCACTGGTGATGGATTTTAAATAAGATATGTGGGGTCACTCCCAGGCAATTTAAATCCAATTCCATAATGTCTTTCATACTTAGTCATGGAAATTAGCTCGATGGTTCCTTGTTAATTTGGTCTAAGGCCTCTTCCTTCATAATTGTGACACTCCATGATCCTTTTGGTAATAATATACTTTGTATTTTTATAAAAAATTTCTTGGTTGTCATTATATAACCATGATTCATTCCCTTCAAGAAGGTCAAGTCCTAGGCTAGATGCTAGTACAAATGTGATAGGTCCCTTATCTTTGTTATTTCATTTCCATGCATATGTGGGATGACCTTAGGTCACCCAAAGGTTTTTGGATTTTGAAGAATATTAGAAATGTGAAATGTGTCATGGGTCACATATTATCCTGGTCCATTATCTAAAATGGTGAAATGATTAGAAGCTTTAGGAGGTGGTATGTGGGAAAGGGAATCCAAAGTATTAGGATCTATGTAATTATCTAGTGAAGGATCAATAAGTATAGCTTTTCCTTTATCCTACTTGGAACTGAGATTCATACCATACTTATAATTATATCTTTGAAAATTAACCTCAAGATGCTTGTTGTGGTCATTTGGATGTAAATCTCTTGGAATATTCATTTTCATCCCTGAGTGGGAAAACTTGATACATTGGCGTAGTTTTGATGGGACTGCATGAATCTCATGTAACCAAGGCCTACCAAGAATCATGTTTTATGATAACTCAAGATCCAACACATGGCAAAATGCATCATGGGTCA
Source organism: Torreya grandis (assembly GCA_037957365.1). NCBI lineage: Eukaryota > Viridiplantae > Streptophyta > Pinopsida > Cupressales > Taxaceae > Torreya > Torreya grandis. Next base: position 1,427,108 of record JARHVA010003787.1, read on the forward strand.
AAGGCCCAATGATAATTGATAAACTAATAGTGCCTTATGATTCTCTTTCCTAATTGTCATAAGCTTTGATAGTTATTGTTTTTGGCTGGAGATCTATCATTGTGTACCCAAGAAGCTTAATGAACTTGAGAGACACTATGTTGAGGCTAGATCCATTGTTGATAAGTATGCATTTCAATTTATGTCATCTGATACAAATTTATATGTACAATGGGTTATTATGGAGCAGACTAAAGGAAGACATATTGCTTTGGTTGAATGTGACTTGTTGGGTTGGAGCTAGGTGTCAAACCAAAGCTTGAATGTTATCAAGAGATATGTCACTAGCAATAGTGGATTAGGTAAAAAACTCATTCAGGATGTTTTCTTGGATTATTGACATCCACAACAAATCTAAGATAGAAATTTGTGCCAGTGTCTTTTGTAATTACTCCATAATATCAAACTTCTTATCTTGGTTAGTAGCGAATGGTTTATTTTGAGGCTAAATGATTAGTTAGATGATAGGTAATGTGGTAGATGGTTGTGGGCCTAGGATATTAATCATTGACCTTCAAGTTTTGATTACATAATCGAGATTAAATACTAAACCATTATTGCTAATCAATGTTGGAAATGGTGTGGGACCAGATAAGACAAGTCTCAGTTACTGGTGCACTTACATGTGGTCATATGTAGGCATGGTTCTTCTAAGAAGAGGGGTTTGCAATGGTAAAGGCTACTATATTTTTGTGTAGGTCTTGTTTGTTACACTTTTGGCATTGGTTGGAGAGGTTGTTGGATAGGAGTAAGCTGAAAAGGTAGTTAAAATGATGTATACACAATTTTTACATGACAAGATTTGGTTACTCCATTTGCCACAACATTCCTATTGTAATTGAATTGCTTTAGTCTTTTTTGATTATTGGCCTATGCTGGTTACGATGCTTGTACTTGATCAGGATGTTGTTGTTGGCTATTTACCTGATTGGTAGAATTAAGTTTTATGAATCCTTTATTGATGAGCACTCACTCAATGAAAAAACCTTTATCAATGATCTCTTTGAATGTATGTACACATTATAGTTCTATATGATAGGCTATCTCACTATGCAAATTTTTAGTAAACATAGCAGCTAATTATTTATCTAGTAAACTATGGATGAAATAGCTTGCAAGGTCTCTCCATCACCATAAACAACTTACAAAACTCTCTCCAGCTTTTTCCTTTTCTTGTGGCAGGTCCACTAATGAAATCTCATGCTCAAGATTATAAGAAAAGTGCTACACAAATTTATCAGAAAGATCATCAAAGTCCATTACTAAATTCTTGGGAAACTTCAAAAACCACTCCAAGGCTTGTCTAGCTAAGCTCCTTGGAAACAAAATCAAAAAGTATATGTCATTATATGCCATTGGTTGTCATGCAATAAAGAATTCGATTAAATGAGCCTTAAGATCACCCTTCCCTTTTTTATTTATCAAATTTTAGTGGTTCATATCCTGGAGGAAATGGTATCTATAAATAGTCCATATGGAATGGAGAGGAACATACGTCATCCAATTTGAAATTTTTAGTTTGCTTCCCCACTTGAATAGAAATAATTACGTCCTTTATCTATTGTAATTGTTGGGATAGGAAACTAGATGGAATATTGGTTTGAGGGAGAATATTGGTTTGGATAGATGGTTGGAAGGTCACAAGTGGAACACTTTGACTAGGGTATGATGGAGACACCTATTGGGGTAGATTGGTTTGGTTGAGGAATGGACAAGGAATATGCATACATGGATTGGGATGTACTTGAAATTGCACATTTGGCTACGTAATATTTTTGTATGGGTTGGTGATAAAGGTTTGACCTGGTGGATTTTGTGGTTGGGATGAAGGGATATAACTATATTGTGCCTATTGTGGTTAAAAAGGGACATTTTGCTAGCTAATCAAACCTTAAGATTGAGTGGAAACTTATGGACCAAGACCCTATCTCTAGATTTGTGGCACGTTTTAAATGAATGGTTGTCTAGTAGGTACCTGAGAAACATGGGGACCTCCTTTTTGCATGAATCTTTATGAGGAAGTGAAAGTAGATTACAGATTCAACATCTATCATTAACTAATATTTACACATTGTTGACTAGTCATTACTTGGTTTTGGATTGACATATTAGTCTATGACTAAAAGGGTATGTTTGTTATTACCTCATGGGGTGGAATATTGGTTGCCCTTGGTTGAGGTGTCAATGTATTCATCCTTTGTTGTATTTATATACTAGTTTGTGTCTATTGTTGTGGAACACTACTCGTTACTTGTTGAGGGGGAGTAGGATTCATCACATTCTATCATTGAGGCATAATAATAGCCATTGTTTCATTAGCTAATCCTTTAGCTTGTATACTTGAGGATGCATATGGTTAAGGTTAGGGTATATAAACTCCTATTCCTTGGTATGATGATCTGCTCATGGGATTAACTATAGATACATGTTGTTGGCTAGTTTTTTGTGAATTAATACCACTTTGATCAATATTGGACATTATTTGCACATTGTCCACTACATTTGGTTCACTATTTAGTGTATAAGTTGAAGACACTTCTTTAATAGCTAGCATATATATCAAGTTATCTATCAAAGTGGTTTATACAAATGAGTTAGAACTCATATTTTCTTGTCTAGTTAATTCCATCAACACTCCTATTGAAGGAAATACATCAATGAGAGGCTTAATTACCATGTTCATCTAATTGAAATCATGTGCTAAATTCAAGTAGGTTTAATATGTTATTTTCATTTAGTTAAAGTGATCTTCCATGATGTTTTTGCCTTGATTGGATATATTAGGGTCATGGTATATTGTTTGGACTAGAGCCATAGGATTGCTAGAAGAAACATGTTAATCATAAATGATATTGTGGGGCATTATTACTAGACTTGGCAAATTTTCATGGGGGAATTCTGTTGGAAACTTGGCCCCTACCTATATGGCTCTAACCAAAATATCATCTTTTTTATGTAACAAATGTCACTCAAATAAAAATGGATTATACGTGGAAGTGGTATTAGTAGAATATGACTATTGAAGAACTAGATCATCCATCATGGGTGTTGTAGCTAGGTATTGCATGATTTGTTCTTGGGTCATGTTCTATGTAAGGTGGTGTGTTAACCAAATAGTTAGCCAATGGATCTTGGCTTTGTGCCCCTAAGTGAGAATTATAAGAGGGATAATAATCCCTCTCATAAGAAATGTTATCTGTATAGGGGTCTTGCACCATTTCTTCCTGTGCATCTACATTACTAATCCCTAGATTTTACATGATTCCACTATGAGTGTAGGAATACATGTTAGGATGCATAGTCAGTGATTTGCAATAAAAGGTCAAAGAGTTATAAAAACTCTAAAAATGATAAAATTGAAAACAAATGATGCCTTCAACTTGGTCTATATTTTTCAAAAGGATCAAATGGTCTATTGAAATATTCTTGAGGAAATAAGCTAGAGTGAAGTATCTAATGCTTCACTGTTCACACAAAGATAAGAAAGTAAAAGGACTAAAAAAATTGAAATACCAAACTCTAAGGTCAAAGTATTTCAAATCAGTCTAATCTATGAATTTAAAAGTTGTTAGGTCTTTTGGCCAAATGCAATGTCAAAAGCTAGGCTCAAACAAGGCATGTGCTAGGACTCTGAGCCAAATGGCGTCAAAATCTAGACTTTGTAAATAGATAAAATTTTTAATCTAATGAATTTGAAACACTTCTAATAAACACTAGGCATTTGATTCTTGGTCATGAACTTGGTCAATTAGGTATAAGGTATGAAACAAAAGGCTCTTTAGCAATAGTTTATTTTCTCATTAATAATGGTATAAAACTTGGTTCCTTTGACAAACAAGCTAGACAAAGGTTAACAATATAACTGTGCTTTAGACAAAGGATCAAAAGTACACTTGAATTAGTTCAATTTTTTAGGAATAAATTTAGAAATCTATGCAAGAGGGTGTATGAAATAATGTTTGAAATGATTTGGGCAGCATAATGATGCTACACTACCTAAAAGGTGTGATAAAAAAGTTTGTTTCAAAAAATCTATAAGGCAAAGACATTTTTCCACAATTTTAATAGCATAACACTACCTTTCTTGACTCAAAATGTTACGGTACATAGACTTAAATTGCAAGTGTTTAGCATAAAATGGCTTAAGTTTATCAAGTGAGGACAATGATTATGAGTCTTAAATGACCTTCAACCTAAATTGAAAACTAAACCTAAGTTCCCTCAAGTTTAATGCAGATGGTGAACCCACTTAACACATCAACCCTATGAACTTGTAAAGGTGTAATTACAAATTTAGATTATGAGTGAAGTAATTAAACAACTTTGGTCAAGGTATAGACTCAATTGGACAGCATAACTATGCTAAAGTGGATGATATGACTCCCAAGCTTTTTATGAACTTTGAACAAGGTAAATGGATGATCTTACATGGGAAACATAATGCCTCTTTGTTCAAGGAAACATTTAGACTATGTGTTTGGTTTGGATTGTTTGTTTACACCAAGTTTTTACTCCAAACAAGACATTAATCTAGGACAAGACCAACTACTTAATCACCCTTAAATCCAAAACTGACAAGGTTTCTTGTTACCGTTGGAATCCATCGCTATAAATCATTTGAGAGGATTTTAAGTGTTCATCCAAAAGTAAATATGCATTATATAGCAGGGTTTTTACACACTCCTCTCAAATGATAGTATTATGACATGGACCTTGAGGCACACCTTGCACCAACAATACTTTCATGGCAATTGGGGATTTTTCTAAGATCTAACAAGTTTCTAAATGATCTAGGGGAATCAATTACACAATGAATTTCATGCCAAACAATGTAAAAGAAAAGCATGCATTTTGGGTCCATATCACTTGGCTTGTTGAAAAAATGTCTAATCCTTTTTCCAACCACTACATCTTATTGTTCGGTCTATGTAGTGTGATGTCTAAAGTGCCACTACATCCAGTGTGTAACTCTAAAGGAGTTAAATGAAGTCAATGCCGAGAGATGAAACTCCAAGTCAAAGCTTCCCTAAAGAACTTATGGGAGGTGATGAAGTCCCCCTTTCAATCCAAGATGCATAAACTGAAGAAAGCATGAAAATAGAAAGACTTTGGGGTCATTTTCAAGGTCACCCAAACTTTGAAAAGTTTCTAGGGAGTGCTTTAGATGACTTTCTTTCTAAGCCTTGGACTAGGCTATTTGTAATATGAATGGCACTTTTTATTCCAAGGGTTCCCTATAGGGGACAAATGGAAGAGCATACACACAACATTCCTCTTTTTTCCATACAAAAATTAATCTAATCAACTATTGAAAAAAAAAATTGACAAGTGTGTTCCATACAAAATGTTTGGTGGTGTTCATTTGACCCCTTGGTCTTAGTTGTAAAATTTGAAAAACATTCATCAAAAAAACCTAAATTCTTTGTTAAACACCAAAATAAAGTTCCTAATTAAATTTTAAGAATGTAAAAGTGATTTAAACATGTTTTGAACAAATATCCCATTTGGTCCTGTAGCAAATATGTTAGCATGTCCTTCAACTTTTAAGCCCTTTTGAGTTTAAAAGAATAAAGTTTGGAAAAATAGGTCTTGGTTTTTTTTTTTTGGGAAAACATAGTTATCGACGTTGGTTATAGGCAACTGAGATGTAACTGATGATAGTTTTTTTTATCGACATTAGTTAAGTTAGGTAATCAATATCAATATTTCTATTGATGTCCATTACTGTGTAAAAACTGAGGCAACTAAAAACAATAAAATAAAGTTAGAAAATCAATTTATAAGAGTTTTTAAGGCTCAAATGATTTTTTTAAGGTTGTAAAAAGATCTCCTTCATGTGTAAGATGCGTCTAGTCCCATCGAGCATGCCATTATGTGATCTAGGAATTTGACTCAAAAGAGGATGGTTAGTATTGTGTTAGTTCCAAAATGAAAACAAAATTAAATAAACACACTAATAACATAACATCTCTAGGCCTAGACACTAGGGAGAGCTTAGTTAACAAAATAAAATGACAAGCACAACTAAAAAGCAAGGAATGAAAAGACAAGAATTCCATTCAGCTTCCTTGGATGATCCAAATGCCTTTGTAATGGTGGCTTGCTCATCTTGTGATTCAAGAGGTCTTATTCAATGGAGTGTGGCTACCTTCATCTCCTCTTGGCACCTTTGGCTTATGGCTTGGCTTGGCTTGGAATCAATTAGGCATTAAAATACTAGTTGCATGAAGCTTTTGGAACCAATTCTGCATTATAACTTTGCATAAATTAAGCTTATAAATGATGTTATAAGGCTTCCTATTTATAGATTTTTGAATTTGATCATAATCAACCTCAGCCATCCATCTCAAGATTGAGATGTGTAGTTGAGGATTAATTCAATTTTTGCAATTAAGTTGTTAATTATCCTCATCATGTCTTTGGAAGAAGGGGTAATTAAGAGGAATGGAGGGAATCGTGGAAGTCATTGATGAGGCATGGAGGGCATGAATACTTATATTTATGGAATTTATGGCCTAGGAATGCCTTCCCAAGAAATGAGGTCACCTGATGATGAAAATATTCAATATTCATTTCTAAAAATAAGTTCTCAACAAGTTTCCATGGAATTCTTAATTAGGCCTTGATTTGGGTTAATTAGCTCTTAAGCATGATTAAACACTTTGTGCACAAATTACCCAAACTAATCAAAATGCCTTTTTATTGGTCCAAAATTTGAATGGATTAGAATTGGAAGTCCACATTAGCTGCATTAGATGCATGTTCCCATTTAGTATGTTGCCAACAATAAATAACAAAGGCGTGAGTCTTTTATAAAAGATTTGATAGGGAAAAGTAGTCTAGATCATGCAGGTGCAAATTTAACCTTTTGATTCAAAATGAACTGATCAAAGTTAGCTAGTCCATAAATTACATTACCCAATTTAGGGATACCCTAGCCAAAATCAGCACTTGAATAAGTCAATTTCACATCATTTTGTGTGTTTCAGTGTTTCTAGGCCAAATTATGCATTTTAGATGGAAACTATCCAAAACCTTAATTGGAGGTTATTGGTGGCCAGTTTTAGGTGTCTACACATAGTATCTTCAAAACCAATGGTGATGGAGATATTCATTCTATAATTTGAAATGTGGGTTCTTTAATCTAGATTGTAGTGGATGGAGGAGAAGTAGGGCATGGTGTCTTTTTGGTAGGAAATAGAGAAAAATTTTAGAGGAAAGAGGACCAACCCTTTTCACCCCTTTGTTTAGTAAGAAAATAATGGAAACAAGTGAGTGTAACAAGCTCATGATGGTGTGTAGACCCAATACCTCATCTTATCTTATGAGAAATATTAATCAGAGCATTATGAAGGAAATAAGGAAGATTGAACATATATTCTTCTCAAACATCTCCTTTCATTAAGTGAATAAGGAGTCTCATAACATCTCCACCCACTACTGTAAACTGACCATCACAAATGATATATTTCATTATCCAAAAAACAAAATGTTGCCAAGGTTGAGGAAGACTTTCTCTCAAAATTCCCTTAGCCACTCCTTGGGTTGATTTGGCTAGTCTGGGGTGTGGCTCATTTCATTTAACAAACATATAAATCATGTCAAACAAATTGATTTTTTCAATGGTAACTACTCTATCCTCAAGAATTTTAGATCAAGCACTGATTATAGAAAGGATTTACTAGAATGTTCTTCCTTTTGATAATATTATGATCTTCATCAAAATTCTCATAAAATTCTTGTACAATTTAATCATGGAACCCCAAAAACATTTCTAATAAATTCAACCAACTTTTTGTTTCAAAGATGACTCTAGCTGCTTCATCTTATAGAAATGCATCAAAGGATTCTCATTCACTCTGTTTCTTTCTCCCACCCATCTTTGGAACAATAAATATTTAATTGAAAATCTGACTATAGTGTAAAAACATAGATCATGAATTTACATAGGGAATAGGAGAAGAAAGAGGTTAGAAATAGAACACAGTAATTGATGGTAGCAATAATGAAACAATTAATAACAAAGTAGGTTATATGATGTGATTATGATAAGAATAATGGTAGCAATTATGGTTGTCTATATAGAGGGTGTGAGATATAATGGAAAGGTGATTTATCAGATCAAGTGCTAAGGATGTGTCATAAAGGTCATTATTGGAAGTACTGGGAGCAATAATCATAATGAATTATGCATCATACCAAATATTTTTAAAAGACCCTCTATTTAAAACATAATCACATCAATATTGTTTTAAAATACCATTTGGAAACATTGTCACATCAAATCTATTGGAAGAGATCTTTTGAAAATACCATCACATTAAATCTATTGGAGGAGATCTTTTGAAAACATTGTCACATCAAATTATGGATTGTGGAATTGGTTGTTTAATGGCATTGTCTTAATTCTCAATGATGGAGGTGGATTCTTCCCATTCATGATTTTTCATCGAAGGATATATGTGTGTGTGTGTGTGTGTATACATATATATATACATATATATATATATATATCTATATATATATATATATATATATGTATATATATATATGTATATATATATGTATATGTATATATATATATGTATATATATATATGTATATATATATATATATATATGTATATATATATATATGTATATATATATGTATATATATATATGTATATATATATGTATATATATATATACATACATACATATATATATATATATATATATACACATATATAAAGATATATATACATATATATATATACACACACACACACACATATATATATATATATACATATACATATATATATATATACACATATATATATACACACATATATATACATATATATACACACACACACACACACACACACACATATATATATATGTACATATATATATACATATATATATCTGTATATATATATATATATATATATATATATATATATATACATATATACATATATATATATATATATGGTGTTTTTTGTATATATTTATAACCAATTGCGTTTGGTTAATCCATGTCTATTATGAAGAACCACTTGGGGGATTTGTTGATGTAGGTAATGGTTAAGATGGAGTTATCCCTTATAAGGTATACATCTATGGAGGAGTCTTCTCCACATGGTAGAATAAGTCACTATAGTTTTAATCATCTGTGGCCAATGTAGAATGAGCTAAACTAAAGTGAGTCATGGGTAGATCCAAAGGTAGGTAGAGTAACATAGAAAAGAAGGTTTTTTTAGAGGGTTAACATTATTAATCTTTAAACCTTTATGACAATAACATGAATACTATAATTTACCAACCTTAGCATAATATTCAAATATAAATGAACACATTTGAATCTTCAAAGTAAAGGAAATGCATATATTGAAAAGCACATGTTGCACACAAGTTACTCATTCACATTAAATTGATAAGCACATTCAAATACAAATAAGATGAAAGTAGAGAACATATACTAGTATATTTATTAGCGTAGTGTTAAACTCAAACCAATAGATGTATATATTTATATTATTGTTATATTAGTTAGTATAAAGGAAACCTTTAATTCTCTAAAAACATGAGAAGCAGAAATTATAGAATACATAATTAAGCATCTAGACAATCTCTCACATTCTTAGTTCTTTTGTGTTAGTTATATAAAAACTATTCTTGATTTACAATGAGGGGGAATACCTCTACATATAGGCCTCAAAATGCCTATGTAATCTCTAGTGGGCCCATTAAAAGGTGCCTAGTTATATCCATGTGGCTAAAATGTCATAAATTATAATGGAATATTCTAAATTTGAATTTACAAAATGATAATGAATATTCCTCAAGGTCCTAGAAGAGGTTCTTCAGACACTTGTTATTATTTCTTCTATTTATTTACATCTTCATTTATCCAAACTTTGGTGCACACTAATTAATCCTAGTCAAGTTGACTAAAATGTGGGATCATGGGCCAAAATAGGTCATGCATTTCCTAAATAAGCCTACCATGTTCTATAAAATAGATGTTAGTGCTTCTTCAATGGCCTCAACTCTCTGTAGCCTTTAGGTGGAAAAATACACAATTTTCATTACCTTAGTATCTATCCTAGCCTTAGCAATGTCTTGCTAGAACTTGGAAATAAATACATTCATTTGGGACCTAAATTCTTGGTCATCCATGAAGGTGCCATCAGGTTCAATCACCATAGTGACCATATCATCCTTCAATAATAGGGTAATCTTGACTTCTATCTTTTCTAAGGATGGAGTTGCATCCTTGACTTGATCCAACCACCTCTTTAAAATCATTCTTCTAGTCATCAAGATGATCTATGTTAGGATGATGTATTCAAGGGCCAAAATATTTAGGTTTGGGAACTTATTACTCCTTGTAACTCTAACCAGGTTTGCCAACTTGGCATTATAGAGTGCAAGTTTTTTATCACATTTAATGACCACATTAAATTATAAAGTCCCATCTTCTTTTCTCATCTTCATGAATTTGTATAATCTAAAGAAATTGTTGAATGTATTAATTATTTGAAGTATGGTGTTTTTTGGCATTGTAGGCAATGCATATTCCCTTAGTATTTTCATCTCTTGTACCATGCCTTTCATCAAGGTCATTATAGATTCTATGTGAGGTTGGACTATGGACACAGGGTCCTCTACATATTCATCCATCCCACTAGGGCCAGCCTTCCTCTTCCTTGTCAACATTAAGAGTGGCACTTCACTTTCATGAGCCACAACTAAGCTAGATTATGGCTGCTCAACTTGCCTCCTCGCGACACTTTTCATTTTGCCTATGGTAGTATCAAATCTCATTCTAATTTGTGGTCCATAGAGGGCCACCTAAGGTCTCTCTTATTTGGATAGCTATATAATATATCTATCCTAATTTGAGGAAGCAGTAGGTGTTGGCTTTATTGGAGGTGGATACAATGGATATGCTTGGGTAGAGGTAAAGGCTAGGGCTACAGTAGGGATGTGAAGCAAGTTTTCTAAGTTTATTTTCTTAAGTGTGTTAAATAGAGATATTGTAGGGCACATCAACTTTTTTAGTCATAGTAATATTGAATGGGGATGTAGGAAAAGGTGGATTCAAAAAGGTGAACAAATTTTAAATGGACCTTAGTGGCCTTCCAGATGCAGGGAAGCCAGTAGCAAGTGATATAATTTTTATTGTAGCTTAGATATATATGTTTGAAAGACACCATCAATTATAATGTGTATGCCTACTATTATACCACCACCACTTGTTTCTCCTAAAGATATTATTAATAATGTTATATCTTCAAAAAATGTGGATGAAACTCCACTTATTATGCAAGAGCCTATTATTTCTAAGTCATTACCATTGGTTCCAAATTTCCATGATGATAATTTTACTTTTATTTCCATATTCAAACTTCTATAATTTTCATTATATGGTCTTGCAGTGGATTATTAAACATTTTCTACTTATGATGATCCCCTGGATGTGATCCAAAACCCATGGTAGGGACTTGTCAAGTGTAATTTGTTACGACAAGTCTACTACTATTTTATAGGAATGAAATTCCCAAAATTATATAAATCTACATTTAGATAGAATCTATAAATGGAAAGTCTATAATATATAAAAATATTATATATCGTAAGTGTTTTGAGATAGTTGAAAATAGGATTGTTCATATTGTGACGTACCAATTAATTATCAAAATGCTCTTGAAAATCTTCCCAATAAATGTAACAAAATTTTGTGTTTCATCTATAGTTTATATAATCTTGATAAATGAAGTTTATGTGATTCTCATATTGAAATATTTTTTTAAGATGACTAAAGTTTCTTTGGTTACTTTCCCATTTAAATTTAATTTATTTTACATGGATGTGATTTGATGACATAATTTTGACCCCATTATTTGGCTTTGAAGTTGAAGTACTTATTTGTTGGCTGAAATGTTTAATCCTGACTCTGCTTTGAGATATCACACCTTGTTGTCATAATTGAAAATTTAATATTTATAGATTGGTATGGTGTAGAGAGCTTATGCCCTCACATAACCATAATTTATATAAGCACACAAAATATTTTCTTAAGAGGTGTTTGAGTTGCTAGGTACAATTTTGTGTCACTTATTTTAATTACCATTTTAGGGTTGAATTCATCTCCAAATAATAGTTTGTAAATTCAATAAAGGTAACTTTCCCTCATAGGTATTTTAATTGATGGATTAAATTATCTCAAAGGTATTCTATGGGGGCTAAAAATTAAGGAGTGAAGTCCCTATTAGATAATTTACTTATATTACTTTTTCAAAAAATGTGAATGAAACTCCACTTAATATGCAAGAGCCTATTATTTCTAAATCATCACCATCAGTTCCAAATTTCCATGATGATAATTTTACTTTTATTTCCATATTTAAACTTCTATAATTTTCATTATATGTCTTGTAATAGATTATTTGACATTTTCTAATTTTGATGACCCCTGGATGTGATTCAAAACACATGGTAGGAGACCCATCAAATGTAATTTGTTGGCACTCATATAAGTTTGGGGTTGACCAATTATACTCAAGGGTTTCTTATAGGTGTAGGGAGAGATATGATTTGACACGCAACCAAATTCATAATAAGAAGAACTAGAGGCTTTCTAAATCTAGTATTTTTTTTCATGATGTACTTTGTAATATAGCTCATTGTGGCATTGCCATGTTTACTATTTAATTACTATCACATTCTGGTTCATTCAAATTAACTTTGTAAGATTGATTTATTTTAAATTTTGATGTACTAGATGAGGTCAATGTAGTGGCACAAAACTTTAGTTTGTTTAATGCAAGGAGTTTTATTTCTCAATCGTGCTCAGGGTCACCTAGTTATTTCTCGTTAGGGGAGATTCTAAGTGACACAAAGTGTGGTGGGAAGGGATGAAATGATACATCTAATACAAGAGTTTATACAAGACCTATTTTGAATCAAGCACATAATTTGGATGCATTTTAAGCTTTCTTATCAATAAGAGATTGTTTTTCCCTCCAATGCTTTAATAATTTATAATGAGGATTGTTAAAAAGTGCCACCTTGGTTCCGTTACCTTGATTTGCAATATTTTTTCTCAAATACAAATTTATACATAAAGACATATATAAGATGAAAGTCTATGTAATAATACATGGAAATATGTTTATAGACATAATATATAAATAGAAAATGTTCTTGTGATAGCTGGGAATGATCTTGGTCATCATAGAATGGACCAATGAGTCATTAAAATGCCTTATAAATGCTTTCCAAATGAGTTTGTAGTTGAAAATAAAATTGATCATCTTCAAATGTACTAGTTAATCATAAAAATGCCCTAAAAAGCTTCCCAAATGAGTCTGTTGATATTTTATTGGAATGAAATTCTATAAATTATAAAAATCTACATTTAGATACAATCTATAAATGGATAGTTTCTATATAAAAATATGATATACATTAAGTGTTATGAGGTAGCTAAAAATGGTATTGATCATCTTGAGATGTACCGGTTAATTATCAAAATGTGCTTGAAAAACTTCCCAAGAGATATAATTAAATCTTGTGTTTCATTAGTAATATAATTTCTATAATCTTTATAAATGAAGTTTTTGGGATTCTTGTATTGAAATATTTTTTTCAAGACATCTAAAGTTACTTGGCTTATAGTTTCTTATTTAAATTTTACTAATTTTACATAGATGTGATTCAGCCACATATTTTCAACCCTAATATTGTGCTTCAAAACTGAAGTACTTGTTTGTTGGTTGAAATGTTTAACCCTGAATTTGCATTGAGTTATTCAACCCTAATATTGTGCTTCAAAATTGAAGTACTTATTTTTTGGCTGAAATATTTAACCCTGACTCTGCATTGAGATATCACACCTTGTTGTCATTAATGAAAAGTTAATGTTTATAGATTTGTATGGTGTAGAATTCTTATGCCCTCACATAACCATAATTCAGATAACCCCATAAAATCCTTTCCCAATGAGTCTTTGATTACTAGGTATGATTTTATGTCACTTATTTTATTTACCATTTTGGGGTCAAATTTGTTTCCAAATATTAAATTGTAAATTCAAGAAATGTGACTCACTCTCACATATATTTGAATTGGTGAATTAAATTATCTCAGAGGTATTGTATGGGGGCTAGAAATTGAGTCAAATCCCTATTAGAAAATTTAATCATATAATTTAATTAACAAATATAAATAAACTTTTTTTTAATAAGAATAATTATAATAAATGATAAAACTTTCAAAATATTTTTATATTAAAAAACTATATGAGTTTATTATTTATGTTTAAATATTTAAATATTATTATTAAATAATTTATGTTTAAATATATTAAAAAAAATTAAATAATTTTATATGTTACAAATTTTTATATAAACTTTTAAATTATTATAGAATTAAAAATTCCCACATACTTCAAAATTAGGGTTAAGTTTATCTTTTTATCTTTCCATTATTTTCTCTTTCAATTTTTTATCTCCCATTAGAAGGCCATAAAAATTTCTTTTATTGACTATTAGTTTAACTGTGGCATTAGTGGTGGAAGCATTGACTCCATTTTTCACTGTCTTTTTTGTAGGTCCTTGTTAAATATTTAATTACTTAATGTATTACTTTATTGTATCTAAAATGTGTGATTCTTTTTAATTGGCATGGCCCTTTTATTTATTGTTTATCATTTTACATTATGAAATTGTTGAGATTTGGATGGACATGGATTTTTGTTTTGAAATGGCCGAGATAATGAAATGCTGGAGATTAGGATTATTTAGTACTTGTATTCAATAGGGATCCAAATGGTGAATGTGAAGGGAAAAAAGACATTTTTATTAACTATAAGAAAATAATCATAGTAAATAAGTTCTTTGATGTGTGAGGGTTTCAATGGTTCCACCCTATCTCTATCTCCTCGTATCATTCATCTATTGGCTATATTGAGGATACTATGAATTGTTTCCATTTTAAACTAAGTTGAAAAGTCATTTTTTGGCCTGTTCTAGGTTATTATTATATGGGTTGATGAATTTTTACCTCATTTGGCATAATAAACTTTAATTAATGAATGATTCAATAACACCTAGCATTATTATTTGGGGCAATGAAATTTTCCCTCATGCTTTTATATTATTAAGTAGAAGGGTCCCATGCACCATTATATATATAAAAAAAAACTAGTTATAAAATATTTTCACCTTACAAATAGGAGCAAATACTGCTTCAAGAGATGTTTTTGAGGGTGGGAAGTAGTAGGGGGCTAAATATTTATATGGCTTCCTCTTCTTTTTTGGTTGCCAACTATAATTTACATTTGATCAATTTTTATTTTTATTTCAAATAAAAATTTGTAGTAAAATGCTCCTAATTTCTCTCATCATCATGTATTACATGAAGTTTAAAAAATCACGAGACCACTAATAAGGAAAAAGACTCCTATAATTTCTTAGAAATACTCCTTAAAAATAATTATCTATCCCATAGTATGGGACCACACTCTAGCCCCTCATGGTATGGATTTTGATCAATTTAAATTAGTCATATCATATGCATGAAATTTTGTGAGATCTACATCACTCATCCAATGTTTATGTGAATCACCCCTAACCAATATGTTTTCCATGTAATCAGACCCTTTATTTCCTTCTCTGTACACATGGGAAATAGTGAATCCTTTGCATGTGAGGAGAAGAGTCTAAAATTAGTGAATCCTTAAATAAAACCTAGCATCATAATTTATCCCTTGTGGCATGGATTTTGAGAATTATAAATTATTAATATCACACACATGAGAGGGGATTTTAATTTTGTATAATAAGAGTGACCCTTTTGGGAAATTTATGTCACTCATCCAATGTTTATGTGAATCACCCCTGGCCCCTATGTTATTCATATGATCAGTCCCTTTATTTTCTTCCCCATAAACGTGGGAAATAGTGAATCCTTTGAATGTGAGGAGGAGATAGTGAATCCTTTGAATGCAAATTAATTCAGTATTTATAGAATTATTGGGTGGATACCACCTTTAGTGTTGAAACGTACCCTACTATAAGGTCAATAGGAACTTAGTAACAACATTATCTATCTAAAATTTATTTGTTGTTATGATGTAAATTACTTTGTATTTTGCCAATTTACTTCCCAAACTCTAAACAAATAAGTGAGTATTTATAGTGAGAATTAATCTAAAGTGATTCGTGTTAAAAAAATTCAAAAAGGGAAGCATGGTATAGTAGAAAATAAGGTTTTCCTTGAAATAATCAAGGACTAACAAATTTATTTTAGTTATTCTTGATAATAGTGTAAATAAAGCTAACATTTAGGAGATCCTAGTTCTAGACTCAAAATATCATAAATGCAGTGATGATTCTGATGTAAAAATAATGCATATATCTAAAAATTATGCTTAAAAATATCTACGTACAACAAATTAATTTTAAACGCATTTATTTGTAGAATAAAAGGAAACAAACTATATATAGACAAACTTTGTTTGTATAAAAGGAAGCATAAACTAACAAGATGCATTGAAGACACTACTATTAGAATGAACCATTAGAAAAATGAAATTATTTGTCAATAACAAAGGTTGAGAAACAAAAAGATATGAAAGTAATGAAACATTAAAAAAATTGTAGGAATTCTTCTCTTTATTTGCATTAATTTCATAAAAGTTCTATTCTGAGTACAATTGAGGGGGAAAACCCCTATATGTAGGCCTTTTTATATTCCTACGATGGTTACATTGGTTACAAGAGAACCAAATACATTACATTTATCGATAGACAAAGTACCTCATGTCCTAAAAACTAAATAATATTTCCTATTCAATAAGAAAAATATTTTACAAT
This sequence comes from Torreya grandis, assembly GCA_037957365.1. Taxonomy (NCBI): domain Eukaryota; kingdom Viridiplantae; phylum Streptophyta; class Pinopsida; order Cupressales; family Taxaceae; genus Torreya; species Torreya grandis. The sequence goes on from JARHVA010003787.1 coordinate 1,444,020, forward strand.
ATATTGAGGGGAATTAAAACATGATAGTAAAACACTATATATTTTAGCCTTCAAGTAGGCCCTATAATAGGTAAAATAGGAACTCTATAGTGACACAATATATCTTTTTTTTTTCATATTGCTATGATGTAAAATTGATTTTGTATTTTGCCAATATATGCCCAAACTTTAAATGAACAAGTGGATATTTATAGTGAGCATTAATCTAAAGTGACTTATGTTAAAAACATTCGAAAGGGAAAGCAAGGTAGAGTAGAAAATAAAGTTTTCTTTGTAACAAAAAATACCAATATATCTCCCTTGGTTTCTTCTAACTATAGTGAAGATAAAACTAACATCTATGGGATCCTAGTTCTAGACTAACAACATCATAAATGTAGTATGTATTCAAGGTTAGATAAAATGCATGTATTTGGAAAGTATGCTATAAAATAACTACCTACAAAAAATGATTTAAGCACATTTTTTAGAAAAATAGAAGGAAAATAGAGAATACATAACAAACTTTGTTAGAATAGATAAAAGTGCAAAAAAAAAAGATACATTTGAAGAACCACTGTTAGAATTAACAATTGAATAAATGAAATCATGTGTTATTATCAAAGGTTGAGAAACATGAACATATGAAAATAATGAAATAGTTAGCAAATCATAAGAATTCTTCCTTCTCTTTACATCAATTCCATAAAATTCTATTTTGAGATAAAATGAAAGGGGTGGGCCCCTATATATTGGCCTTTGAATGCCTAAGATGGTAGAGAATTGGATATATGACACCTATAAGTGGACAAAGTCCTTAGTGTCCTAAGACTTAGAAAATATTCTCTACACACCTAGTTTTAAGAAACATTTGGTGGATTAAGTCTACATAGGGGAGTAGCTCTAGGTTGGATGTATCCTTGTGTAATCCTACAAACTTGAGTGCCAAGATATCCAACCTATTTTTGCATCACTAGAGCCTTCCTCATTGTCACTATATATGTCTATAGTCTTTTTCACATGATAGAATAGATCATTATAATGCTTGTCTTCGGTGGCTAGTGCAACATAATTAAATAATCTTATATATATATATATATATATATATATATATATATAATGTGATGAATATTTTGATGTATATCTGTGTCAAGGATATCATATAAACAATAGAACGATATTCCTATTTAGTTCTTCTAACAATGATGGAGCTAAAACGAAAATCTATGATATATTAATTCTTAGACTCAAAATATCATAAATTCAATGAAGATTATAGGGAAAATATAATTCACACATCTAAAAATGATGTTTTAAAATGTTACCTACATTAGATTACCTCAAACACATTCACTAGTAGAGTAGGAAGAAAATAAAGCATGAATAATATACTATTTTAGCCTAGATGAAAGAAAAAACTAAAAAGATACCTTCAAAATACTAATGCCATATTAAAACCATTGAATAAATGAGATCATATATCATTATCAAAGATTCAGAAACAAGAATGCATGAAAATAATGAAAAGGTAGATAATTATTTACAAGAATTTCTTTTCTCTTGGCATTAATCTCACAAAATTGTCTTTGAATTACAATGAAGGGGGGATAACCCCTATATATAGGCCATTTGAATGCCTTAGCTACCCTATGATCAAATCTATGACCAAATCTAGGTTCCTCTTTGTAGTTAATTGCATCTACTTAATCCATGTCATGTCTAAAGAACCACATGGAGGCTCTGTTGATGGAGGTAATTCTTGAGATAGAGTTAGTCCTTGGAAGGTATATGTCTAAGAGTAATAAATGGTTATGAACAATATAAACATAGAGCTAGGGGATGAAGAATCATTAGTTCTAGTTGAAGAACTAGCAGAGAATAGGGGATCTTATGGGATGATGATAGTGGGCCTCTTTTTAGGAAATTATTGACCAGGTCTAGGCATAAGTCTGGGAATGGATAGGGGAAAATTATTCATAACTAAAACTCTATATGTGGATTATATGTTGAAGGGGGTGACAGTAGGTGATGGCATGGTCGTAATCTTAATTATAGTTATGGTGAGAGGCCTATAAAATAAGAGGTTCACATGGCCTAGAGTCAAGGTTAACCAAATATGCTCAAGGGTTACTTATAGAGGAAAAAGGGAGGTAAAGAAATAAATTATTAACCTTTAATACTCATCCTTTATATAGTAAGAAAAAGGGGAGGCAATGAATAACTTGAATTTGTTGGTATAGGAGTTATTATCACCTCCACTAAAGGTGTTGTTTATGTGGAGGTGGTACTTTGTATTTTGGGATAGGATGTCAGATGTGACACATGAGGTGGAATCTTACTCAAGTTGTTCCCCTGAACCAACCCCTCCCTTATCCAAAATGCGATATAATGTTTAGAGTATTATTTAACTAAGTTGTGGGTCTGTCAATCCTTCTTCTCCAATGCTAGTAATATGGATTGGAGATGTTGATGCTCCAGACTACATATATTATTGTTCAAACACTAGAAAAAACTATACACTACTTATTATTCCTTTCACCTGTGTGATAATTAAATCTCTTAGCCTATGCTAGACTTTTACACCATTAGATAAATTGAGCTAGATCTAATCTCCCTCTTTAGGCTTGTGATGGTATGTAATGCTAAGAGATGCCTTGTGTTTGATGCAGTGATTAAATATCAAGTATATAGGGTCCCATTCCTTATTGGTGTCCTTTTATAGATTCAATATGTACCTATGTTTGGTAGCAACTATGACTGAGTACCAAGTCTCAACTTGAAATTGATCGATGTTGGTTAATTAAGGATGAACTGATCCCTTCTTGTTTTTGCATAGACCATCTACTCTTGTGAGTAGTTATAAGGCAATCTCCTACTTATCCAACTTGTTTGGAACTATAATGAGAAACCTAAATGGGGTTATTATAATCCCCTCAACTCTTATTACAATGTAGTCATGCTAGTAATATTAGGCTACTAATGTGCTAAGTGTTTCCCTGATCTCTTATAACAACTTGGGCATAGTCATTTTGTGGATGTCCTTTTATACAATCAAGTATAATTGCTTGATAATGGCCCAAATATCCTACCTATACTTGTAGATCCTAACCTTCATGATAACAAGTGGAATGATACATTTCAAGTCTAGATCTTGATTGGTAAACTTGGAGAACTTTAGAGTGGTAGAAATGACATCAACCAAGTATGACATCATATAGAAATGATTTCCTTGGTTGGCCATGCTATTCTTAAATTGGGAATCTAAATTATAGGAAATGGTTTCCCCAAGAGGTAGACTAGTGGAGTCATCTATGATCATGGACATGAGTGAAACCCACTTCTCATCCACATGGCTAGTGTCTTCTACTCCATGTAATTTATTCATCATGGCTATCCCCATCCTCAACCCCTTCCTAAATCAGGTGATGGATATCTGATTGATTTTGGACTTAGAAACAAACTTACCCTATTTTATTTCTCAAATTATCAAGACTTATATGATTTTATTCAAGTTGAGCCATTAGGTTACATTTTATTGATTATAAATAATTTTAGGCTTGGGTAAATCATAGTAGGCCTAGAAGGCTAACCTGACTATAAAGGTGATATTATTCCCAAAATTAATAGATTTGATCATGTTATCTATAAATTTATAATGGATGAATATTTTTTGGACTAAATCCACATAGAGGAGTGCGTTTGGGTTGGATGTAGCTTTTTACAATCCTACAGACTTGAGTGCCAAGATGTCAAACATTTCTTCTCCAACACTAGTATCTTCCTTATCATCACTATCTTAGTTTGTCATCCTCTCCACATAGTAGAGTAAGTCATTATAGTGTTTTTCATCTATGGCTAATGTAATGGTAATGAAAATAGTGTTTTGGAAGACTGTGTTTGTCCCATATGAATAGAGAAATGGGACATATTCTAACTTGGTAGTTTTAGATGTTCCTGCATTAGCCATGGCTTTCAAATTTTGATTGATGAGGTCATATATCATCTTAATTATAGATGAATGCAAAAAATTCATTTTTAAAACAATACAGACTACTTCAAAGTTCTTTACAAAATAGAAATTGAAAGTGAATGCAAAGCCTTGAGATTGCAAGCTTTAAAATCTAGATTTTCTAGAATTTTGAACTATAAGATATGAGGCATAAATGGAAAGTATATTTTATTTGATTTGAATTAAAGCTAGCATGGATATTTAATTTTGCTTTAATGGATTTGAAAATACATCCCTTTGAACTTTGGATTAGTGCCATAAAATATGAGGGACATTTCCAAATGGCCACAAAAAGGACATGTGTGAAAGGAAATGCCTAAGTGCACAAGCCTTCTGCCTATAGGTAGTCCTTGATATAAGATACACCAAGAGAAATGAGCTAGCTTAGGCTATAAGAAATCCTCCCAAACATTCTGAAAATGGAAGCACTAGGTATGAATAGAAGAATGTAGATCCCAATGGGATTTAAGCTTATCCACCATAGGCATGTGGGGAGTAATTCACCCATAGCCAAGCTAGGGGGTGTAATTCCAAAATAGAGTTTCAATATACCACTTCCATTCCTTCCATAAAGGATAAGTATTGTGAATAATTTTTTTGTGATGCATTCAAGGAAAAGTAATGTAGACGATTTCTTGGTAAGATTTTCTATTAGCATTGGCTAACCATAATTTGTTTTTCACATCTTCTTCGGATAGCTAAGAGAGATTTCTTATCAAAATATCCTGGGCAATATGAATGCATCTATGAAACAACTTGAGAGAATTTATCCAAGGAAACTCAACTAGAGGGACTTCATTGAAATTTATCATGGATGGCCACCATAATGAGTGTGAGTTATAGACAACCCATCTTGGAACCCTAAGCCATTCTAGAGAAGTCATGGTTTGATCCTTTCCCATGATTTCTAGATACTTTTTGTGACAAAGGACCCTAAAATTTGAATGGGGGGTTTGATGATAAATAATATTGGAGAAGTTGAACCCTTTTTAGGCATTCTTGCCTTTAGGGAGGCCCAAAGAGATGTATTGTTGAAACAACACCTTCCAAGCTTCTTTGTCATCAATGACCTACATAATCTCTTTAACACATAATGAAATTCCTTGATGAACCATGACAATGAACCCATACCTCTTCCTTTAATTTAACTTGACTAATCTTGAGGTTTATTTACGTTTAGAAGTAGGCAAGAGTCCCCAATGAATTTGAAATTAAGATTTACTTTACAAAATGGGGTCTATATAATTTTAACATAGTCTTAAGAGGAACAAAAACCACCAAACATGTCTGACAAGATATATTCCTATTCCTATGTATTATAAGTTTTTTTAACATACATTGTAGAGTGTTGATAGATCAAAACATAGTAGGTTGTAGATTATTTGAAGAATTGACCATATTTGCTATTGTCATTTTTGCATATCCTTATTTTTAGTTATTTAATCTTAATAGTGTTTAATATATTTTTTTAACTCTATCTAAAATGTGTGATTTATTTATGTTAAATTGGCCCTTTTGTTCATTATTTAACACTTTATGTTATGAAATCTCTTAAAATTAGATATTATACCTAGACTACTATTATGAAATGAATGGAATAATGATATGGTAGATCTTAGGGTTGTTTATCACTTACTTCTATCAATAATTATTTATTTCCTTATGTGTGGAAAACTAGTAGGGATCTAAATAATGAAATGTTAGGGTGATTCAAGCTGACATTTTTTAATAACTATAATTAAATAATCTTAGTAACTAATATATTTAATATTTTCTATTACGATCCCACATTTTCATTACATATTTTTTTGTTATTACATTGACACTATGATGTTAGACTGGTTTACATGTTCTTTAGTTGGATTATGTGGTATTTATTTTAGCAGTATTGGATGCATACTTATTCTATGATTTATTATATTATAGATAGTTTATTTATATTGATAATGATTTCATAATCTATATTGATTATTGAATTATGACATAATTTGATTATGCCATTTTGGTGGTTGTAGGTTTGGACTATGAGCTAGGCAAGTGGTGGAGGCTGTAATCCTAGAACAATGGTTTTTTATCACACTATATGACTGATAGGTATACTATTATTTGATTGTCCTTCAAATAATTAAATTTGGTCTCTATATTTCATTATTGTCTGTTGGCTATGGTCCTTGTGTTTGTATTGATTTCTATAATTTACTAATTCCATTACGGGTTATTACTTATCAATAGTGTTTGTTATTTTTAGTTATCTATTTATCGATCATCACCTTCCCATACCCATAGCTTGGTTATTTGTCATTGATCCTTCCTAAATATTCATTAATGGTAAGGTTTGTAGGATTGCCTTGGGATACAATGTATTTCTCTCTCTTCTATAAATTTAATGCAAGTATCTTAGAGGATAGAGAAACCCATTAATTATTTAAAATGATTGCCTTAGAAATGAATAGAAAGGAATGGGTAAGGTGGATAGTAGAAAGAATATGAGGAAGATGGAGAAATTTGGATGAAAATAGTTAAACTTTTCACTTGGTTTTAATGGAGAGTTAGTTCATTTAGGGAACACATAATGACCTTGTACGAGTCTTTGATCTTTCATCTTTTTTATAACTCTCTATGTGTTTTTCAAGTAAGTCTTTTATTTGACTTTTGTAGTTCAATTTTGACTAGGTTGCTATAATGATAAAAATTAGAGGCTACACATCCAGTCAAAAGTCCTCAAACTTTTAGATGCATGCAAAAACCTATTATAACTATATAGTGATACATTTATCACATATAAACTTAGAATAAATGTATTATATATATATATATACATATATATACATATATATATATATATACATACATATATATATATATATATATATATATATATATATATATATATATATCATTGAAATCCAATCTTTATAATTATGTAGTCATGTTGTTATGGGTAATGGGATGTGTTGGAATGGTTGCATGTTACATGCATGTTTAAAAGGAATGATTGTATTTTTATAACTAGAATTCTTGACTAGTCTAGTGTCATTAGGATATATCGACTATATGTTCATTTTAATTTCTATGTAAAATTTGACTATATTTTATTTTATAAAAATGGAAAGCTTTATGTCTTCCATATAATGATTGTGTGTACATTTTAATGACTATGTTTTGATTTATCGATTTCATCAATGAAAAATAATTGGGTCTTTTAATATGCATCTATGGTGTTAACCTTGTTCCTTGAAAGGGTTGTTGGTCATATTTGAATCCGATAGGTGCATCAATTTTCTTGTGTTTTATGATTATAGGAACCATATGAGTTTTAGGCGATGTGTTATTACACAATCTTGGTAACCTAGTTCATTAATTGAAACTTATGGGAATATTTAGTTTGATGTTAGTATTTTTGGGTTCAATCTCTTGATTTCATCTGAATACATTGATATTTGACCATTGATATCAAAATAGGTTATATCAACCTGATAACCATTATATCAATTATTTTTCATTCGGTGATGAATCTTGTTATGAGAAATGGATTGTGGTGTTTTATTTGACTATGGAAGAAAATCTTGACCTTGTTTTATTGATTTCTAGGTTATCTTACTTTGACTATGAAGTGTTATTATTTCAAGTCTTATTTTTTTTATGTCGACTATCGAAATCTTAAATAACTATGTTGTGGGTTTTCATTTTCAATCTTTTCAAAGTTTATATGTGTGTATGTGTGTATAGTATATACATAAGTATGCATACACACATATATAGTTTCATATAGACTATATTAATAATCATGACTATGCTTCTTTATGGATTTTGAGTTATTTCTTTCGAATTGTACTATTATGATGTTTAAACCTAGTCTCTTTTATGACCTTAGACCATTTGAATCAATATTGGAATTCATTTTATGATAAATATGTCATTAATTTTTTGTTTAATAATGATACACACACACACACACACACACACACACACACACACACACACACACACACACACACACACACACACACACACACACACACACAACTATATACATATATTTTTACAAAATGTTTATATTCCCTATATATATTATGTAGTTGTGTTCTTGGTCGACTGTACTAAAGTTATTTATTTGATTGTTCAGGTGGTATACATATATATGGATATATTTATATCTAGTTATGTTGATTTGATTATCTAACTGAGTGTTTATTATGGCTGATTGAGTTTTTTGGATTTCACAATAATTCTTTACATGACATTGGGGTTTTTTGATCGATCAAGTCTTGAATTCACTTGAGTAGATTTCATTCATCTTTGACTTGGTTTTCTATTGTTTGTTTCATAATCTAGACCTTATGGTTTTAATGATTAAGTCAAATTTAAAAGATTTCACTATGTTTTGTGTTGAGGTTTATTAGGAGGATGTGATGGTTAATACTTGATTGGGATGCCTTAAGTTGGTTAGGTAAATTTTGATTTATGACATTAAAAGTTAATTGTTATTTCTATTATGTTTAAATTAATATGTATTAATTTATAAATATAAATGATGTCATTATCAATTTTTTTTTATTGCTAGTTAGAATACATATATTTTCATTCCTGGACTAGACTTGAATAGTTATAGGTATATATTGTGGGTTCAAATGATTAAAAACCAATCGAGAAGTTGGATGAGGTCCAAGTAGGATAAACTCAAAATATATATAATGAATTAGGATAAATCCATTATTTATCATTCAATGGTATAAGTTAACCATCCTCACCCATAATCTATACTTAGACAGTTTGATTATTCTCATCTTATCTTGGAATGAATGGATTACATTTTATGTGTCTCTTATTATCATATTTTTGTTCAAAGATTGATGTGCCCAGAATTCCTTACCTATTCTTAGTTATCACAACCACCAACCTACTAATGGTTCGGGTGGTAAGGTCTACTGATGGTGGGATCATAGGGCCGGTGGGGCAGGTTTGTCCTAATCAGTTGATTTATGTTCAACTCCTTACTTTAATGACTTCATATGAAATATGGTAATAATGTATTTATTAATTTAATTTAGATATAGTTATTGAACTTAAATTATCATAATGATCTTATTGCCTTCTAATGAACATGAATACATTATGAAATTAGAATATTGAAAGATTAAATTGAAGGATTGTTAAAGCTGTTATGTAGGTACCTTGTACTATTAAATCATTAAGTCAAATCTTTATTCTTTAAAGTATAATTCATAGGAATTGATTGAATATATGACCAACCTTTGAATGTTCTAGTCCTGAATTGATCTAATAATCTGCATATGGGAGTTTGATGTCTAATGTAATCAATTACTAAAATGTTTGTTTAATACTATATTAATCCATCTTAGATATAACCTTCTAGTATAAGATTGATTTTATTTTCCTAGTTTGACTATCTGTTAACTATAACATCTTCAAGAGAATTCACTAGTACTTCTTGATGTCAATATTTAATTAATATTTACTTGGATATTTTATGTGAGATCTATATCTAAAATTTGTTTCAAGTAGATAGAACAAAATAGTTATGAATTATGTACTTATAAAGGTTAACATTTATTTCAGTTACCATTCTATGGAAATATTAACATGTTGATGATTTGCATTAATTTTAGTATTGCAATAAATTCATAAATTACTTATGTGTTAAGAACAGTCACTTATAAATTAAATAGATTTCTTCTTGAATAGATAACCACTTGAATATTTATTGTTGGTTGTACAAGATGTTCCTTTTATATATAATACATAGATGTATGTGCTTGAACTCTTTTATAGCATTGGAACTGTGTGTGTGTATATATATATATATATATATATATATATAGACACACACAAATATACATATATATAAGTGCAATGACCTTAAAGGATGTGAGGTATGATAAGTTGGTTGGTAGCACTAATTAATGTTGTACTAAACTATTCTCTTATGCTTTTAAATAATTACTACTTTAATGAATAAAAATATACAAGTGTGAAATTAATTATGTTTGTTGATTTTAGAATGCTTGTCTAAATTATATAGAATGTATCTTGATTTGAACACATGAATAATCTAAATGATAACTTAAGAAATATAAGGCTACCCTTCTTAATTAAACCCATTCTTTAACTTAACCATCCTCGAATGGGATTGAAATCCACTGAGGAGAGTAAGTTAATTACCTAAGTTTAAGGACCTATAAATGGTCTTACGAGGAAGTAAGAGTGCCACTTATGGTGTTTATGACTTATCAGTATATGCATACATTGATTTGCCTTAAATTCCATAATCCTTTAGACAATAACCAATTTCCCCATAGTGCCTTTTGTATGTGTTTACCTCTTGCAAACTACCTCAGTTCCCCTTCTTTGGTTCTAGTCATGATAACATGTAGTATATCAACTTTTAAATCTATCTTGGTCCATTTTTGAGACTCAATTCTATAACAGGTACTTAAATACAAACTATAAAGAGTAAAAGACCGCTAGTTTTTATCTCTTAAAATAACTATTGTAGAATATGAGAATAAACTCTTGAACTTGTTGCATCATGTGAACTATATGCATGATGAGTAAACTAATATTACAAATTTTAAGCTTGGGCTCAAGGAGATTCTGATGCATGATGTTAATGTGACAAATCCAAAAAAGTTGGCCGTAGCCATAAAATTAGCATACAGGGCTGAGGAGAAGGAAAAGTCTCACCAGAAGGCAAGACAAGAATTTTAATCTAATATGTAGTAGTCTAAGGCCAAACACCTTTCTCCCATGGAAAATAATTTCAAAAAATCTGATGCTAACCATATATTTTTGGGAGGTAATAATAATTACAAGAAGTTCTCCAATCAGAATATAAATTTTAAATCTCATAGACCTTGAAAATCTAGTTTTTACAAGAGGGAACAACATAAAAATAACCAACATCGACTTTCCATGGGTGATAATATTGTTCTAGAAACATCTTCTAGATTGATTATGTGTTAGGAATGTGGCAACAATCACTATAAAAAGGACTATCTTAAGCTCAAATAATTTTAAATAGTAAACCATAGAGTTTAAGCTTCTATTGATAACCATAATGTTGACTTGCAAGTCACTTCTATTAAGACTCAAGGTACAATAAATGGTTTTTATTTGACTATTTTAATTGATTCTAGTGTAACAAACTATTTTATTTCTCCTTTTAATGCTAAATAATGTAATATTAAACCTGTCTTAATATGAGAAGGTTGGGAATTAGAATTTAGTATCAGTAAGAAAGTTCCTATTCTTGAATGCTTGGAAAAAGTAGAGTTGGATCTTAGTGTTTTTTAAAACCAAGGTAAATCTATTTCTCACACTTTAGGGTCATACGATCTCATCTTTGGGATGGATTAGCTACATGAACATCAAGGCACACTTGATTGTGTGGGTAAAAGAGTGTGATACACTAATGACCTTAGCCAAATTGTAAAATTACAAGGCATGCAAGGGTCCATTAGACATAAAACACTTTCAACCCTACAACTAAAAAGAACTATTAGGAAAGGCTACAATCTCTATGCAGTCCAACTACAAGAAATTTCTAATGAGAAAGAGCTAAAACATGTAGATTTTCCTATAATAAGTGAGTTTATTTATGTCTTTCTTGAAAATATGTCATTTTACCACCTAAGTAAGAATTTGATTATTCTATTGACATCATACTTGGATCTAATCCTCATCTAAGGAACCTTACTACATGAATATGCTTGATATATAATTATTAAAAGTTTATTTGAAATAACTTTTATACAATGGAATCTTATCGCCAAGTGTGTCTTCTTGGGGTGCTTTGGTAGTCTTTGTGAAGAAGAAGGATGATATTTTAAGGATTTGTATTGATTACCACATGTTTAACAAGGTAACAATAAAAAACTACTACCTTTTTCCAAGAATTGATGATTTATTTAACCAAATAAAGGGTGTTGCAGTCTTTTTTAAGATAGACATGAGGTTTGGTTACCATAATTTGTGCATCAAGGAAGAAGACATTCATAAAACTACCTTTACAACCCATTATGGGCACTATGAATTTACTATTCTACATTTTAGCTTAACCAATGCACTGGTAACCTTCATAGACCTTATGAACAACATATTTAGGGATTAATTGGATAATTTTGTATTTGTTTTTCTTGATGATATTTTGATTTATTCTAAAGATGAGGTTGAACATGATCAACACCTCCATGTATTCCTATAAAGACTAAGAGAACATAGAATTTATGGAAAATTATCCAAATGTGCATTCTATGAATCTGAAATTCATTATTTAGGACAAAATATTTCCAAAGAAGACATTTCTTTTGACCTTGCCAAGATAAAAGCTATCTAAGATTGTCTTGCTCTTTCTAGTGTGGATGAAGTGTGAAGCTTCATTGGTTTGGCTAGTTATTACTGGCACGCTGTTGAAATGTTTTATAGTGTTGCCTATCCTATCACTTCCTTGTAGTCTAAAGGAAATAAATTTGAATTGACCCCTTAGTGTAAGGAAGATTTTGTCAAGTTGAAGGGGTTGCTTAATACAACTCCTATTTTGATCATACCCAACCCAATGGAAATTTTAAAGTTTGGGATTATGCTTCTAAATAAAGCTATGGAGGTATTTAGACTCAAGATGACAAGGTTATGGCTTATGAGTCAATAAAATTAAAATAACATGAAAATAATTATCATATGCATGACATGGAACTTGCTACCATTATCAATGCACTTAAGCAATGAAAACACTTTATGTTAGGAAAGCCTTTCTAAGTAAAGCCTAATCATATGATTCTTGAGTATTTACTTGCTCAAGAAGATTTAAATGCACACCAACATAGGTGGCTAGAATTTTTCATCAATTTTGACATGAATATTTCATATGTCAAAGGCAAGGAAAATCGTGTGGCTAATGAACTCAGTGGATGCATGAACCTTGTCGCCTTGTTAGTATTACAAGGAAATTTTAGAATTTATATTTTGGAATAATAGCTTGCTGATGTATTCTACCATGAAGCAAGATTAAGTTTGGTTGATGAACCAATAGCAAAAATATTTGTTAAATTTTTTATTATAATAAATGGCCTAATTAGGCATAGAGGCATAATTTATGTCCTTGAGATAGATGACTTAAGAAATTACGTACTAAATGAAGTTCATACATGACCTTACTATGCTCATATGAGTGTTACAAAAATGATGCATGAGCTGAAAAATATCTATTTTTAGCCTAAGATGAAGCATGATGTTGCTAAATTTTTATCAAAATTCTTGGAATGCCAGTGGGTTAAGGCTAAGCATTACCATTTAGGAGGGATACTATACCATCATGATATTCCTAGGGATAAGTGGTTTTTAGTTTCACTTGATTTTATTTTAGGGTTACTAGAATCATGACACAAGTTTGGTACAATCTTGGTAGTGATTGATAAAGCAACTAAAGTTGGCCACTTTCTTACTAAAAATTTGACAGATGATGCATCTATATTTTTATAATGCTTTATGAAATAAGTAATAAAACTCCATGGCATACCTGAGGTGATCATATTAGATCAGGAAAAATTATTTACTTCAAGGTTTTGACGTACCTTAACTACCATCTTTGGAACAAAGCTAAATTTTAGCTCTTCATATTATCCAAAAAGAGATGGGTAAACAAAATTACTCAACCATGTGGTTGAAGACATGCTATGTATAAATGTAATGGATCTAAAAACTAAATGGGAGGATTATCTTCATTTGGTTGAATTTGGATATAATAATTCCTATCATTTAGCTATCAAGATGGCTTCATTTGAATCTTTATATGGGTGAAAGTGTAGGATACCTATTGGTGGGGACAACTTAGAAAATATGGTAGTTTATGGGCCTGATTTGCTACTAGAATATGACAAGCAGATGGAAATAATAAGATAAAACTTAAAAACAAAATTTGATAGGTAGAAAAGTTATGCAAATCTCAATCTAACTCTATGAGAATTAAGCATAAGGGGTAAATTTTTGCTATGTGTTAGATCATAAAAAAGTTCAATTAAATTTAGCAAGGTTTCTAAGTTAGCACCACAATTTGTTAGGCCTTTTGACATAGTGGAAAATATCAGCCATATTACTTATCAGCTGTCACTTCCTCCTCTTTCAAGGATTCATGTTATTTTTAATGTTTCATTATTGAGAAAGTGTATACCTGATCCATCTCATGTTTTGCATTGGACTCATTTACAGGTCATAGAAGAGGAAAGGATCCATCTAGAACCAATGAAAATCTTGGACCATCATAGCATTATGTTGTGTAATAAAGACATACAATAGGTTTTGGTGTAATAGGACCCTATCAATGAAAGAATCACCACTTGGGAGGATGCTCATGTTTTTAGAGAACATTATGCATGGATTTTTTATTATCACTAGGATAAATCCCTTTCAAGAGGGGGAGGATGTTACGATCCTACATTTTCATTACATATTCTATTGTTATTCCATTAACACTATGATGCTAGACTAGTTAAAATGTTTAGTTTGATTATGTGGTGCTTACTACAATAGTGTTTGCTTCATACTTATTCTATGGTTTATTATATTATGGACTATTTGTTTCTAGTGATGATGATTTTATAATCTATATTGATTATTGATTTATGACATAATGTGATTATGCCATTTTGATGGTTGTAAGTTTTGTCTATAATCTAGGCAAGTGGTGGAGGTCATAATCCTAGAACAATGGTTTCTGAGCACATCTATATGATGACATGTATACTATTCTTTGATAGTACTTCATATTATTTAATTTGGTCACTATATTTTGTTATGTGTTTGTCAATTGTGGTCCTTACGTTTGTATTGGCTATTGTACTTTACCAATTCTATTATGGGTTATTACTTGTCATTATTATTCATTATTTTCAATTATCTATTTGTCACTTGCCACCTTCTCATACTCATAACTTTTGTTTAGTTGGATTATGTGGTGCTTGATACAACAGTGTTTGATTCATACTTATTATATGATTTATTATATTATGGACTATTTGTTTCTAGTGATGATGATTTTATAATCTATATTTATTATTGATTTATGACATAATGTGATTATGCCATTTTGATAGTTGTAGCTTTTATTTATGAGCTAAGCAATTAGTGGAGGTCATAATCCTAGAATAATAGATTTTAAGCACATCTATATGACTGACATGTATACTATTATTTGATAGTCCTTTAGACAATTTAATTTGGTCACTATATTATGTCATGTGTTTGTCAGTTGTGATCTTTGTCTTTATATTGACTACTATACTTTACCAGTTCTATTATGGGTTATTACTTATCATTATTATTCATTATTTTCAATTATCTATTTGTCACCCTCCACCTTCTCATACTCATAACTTCATTATTTATTCCTACAAACTCTCTGAATGACTTATGCTCTCTTTTAGACCATATCAACCTATTACCTAAACCTAACTAGACCACCTAGACCTAACCCACCTTAGAAACCCATGTAACCCATGCTACCCTAACCCCGCCTTCAACCTTGAGTTTTTATCTAAGGCTAAGTAGCATATTATTTTAATGACTATATTAGTTATGGTTTATTTTAAACATGGATTAAGTCTTTTGATGTATCACATTGACATAGGTTGATGGATTGCAAGGGAAGTATGTTAACCTCATTAATTGAGGTAGGTGACATTATGGTGAATGTTTCAATGAATATCCACATAGTTTATGTTTATCTAGTTTAATTAACTCTAATCTTATTTTATATTAGATGAGAGGTACTTTTTCTTCAAGCCTTCCTAACTCACCATTAATGGCAAGGTTTGCAAGGTTACCTTGGGATATGGTAGGTTTTTCTCTCCTCTGGGAATTCAATACAAGTTGATTGGGGGTATGGGGAAATGAATAAAAATGAATGGGGAAGGTGGATGGTAGACATAATGTTGGGAAGATGGATAAATTTGTATACAAATAGTAAAACTATTTGTCTG